>JAUCMU010000143.1:10092091-10108169 GCA_032275025.1 Enteromius treurensis
ATAAACAATTTACGGTATTACGGCTTTTATATCGGTATCATCCATCATACAGTCTATGGTATCCATCCGGACGTGACATCATGCAAGATGGCTGTTGGATATCCATGTCTAATCCTCCAGGTTGCAGCGATAGGCTACTCAATTTAACGTTGTTTTCTTGGGACATCAATATTACTGCTTTATTTAACCGTACAGTTTTTTATTTGGAAATATAATAGTTAATTTTCTGAAAACACCTTAATGACGCCTTAATGAAGTTGCAGCCAAATGCGACCACTCGAGGGAGCAGCAGTCTTTGATACTAGATACTACGTACTACATAGAGTCACGTGGCTTTTACGTGTATTAGACGGGCCAGTGGCGCAATGGATAACGCGTCTGACTACGGATCAGAAGATTCTAGGTTCGACTCCTGGCTGGCTCGATTCTTTTTTTTTTTTTTTTACAATAGCCTGCGTTACCTTAATCCATGAACCTTCACCCCTAAAAGGAGCTAATACAAATATTTAACTTAAAATTCTTATCAGTAGACATCTAATAACTAGTCTCCAGCACTTTTTTTTATTCAACGTTATGTTTTTTACCAAACTTAACCGGTTAGATGTCAGTCCACGGTAAAACTCGTGGAATAATTTAATGAAGAGAACTATTTCATGAGATATTTTGCAATAATAAACATTAATTTAACTTTATTAGTATTTTGTTAACCTTCAGGGTCCAAAAAGATAAACAAAAATATTTAAGCGTCTGTATGAGCCTAGCATACACACTCTTAAATAATTCTTTATAGCTGCACCTCATGGCAACAGCAGACACAGAGATGGAGCAATATAGTTGTGAAATAAATTCTTTCTCATCTCTTCCTTTTGATCGATTTTTTTCTTTATCGAAGTAAGCTCAAATGTATGCTAGAGATATCTTACATTTTGTCATCACATAGCCCATGTCGTTCCAAATCTGTAAAAGCTTTTATAAACAAGATGTAGATATTTTGGATGAAAACCGCCAGGCATGTGATTGTCCAATTGTCTGCCAAGTAAAATTCAAGGTCTAGGAAAGTATAAAAAGACATTGTCCGAGTACTACATCTGCCATAAGTGTTTCAACCATAACATTGTGAAGCAACAAGAATACCTCCTGTACAATGGAACAGTCACAAGTTGTCCTGTTGCTGATAAATTACAAAACGTTCAAGTTGAAATGTTCAAAATGTGGAGTATTCCATTAAGAGAAAGTTATTTATTTCATTCAATTTACTACATCACACAGCAACACTTTAAAACTTTATTGTGGCAGCAAAGCAGTTTATAGAGGTGTGCATCAATCAACAATCAATCCATATCACAAAGGCTTATAAAGCAAGTATTTTTGTTTAGTAGCACATTTCATAAGAAAACAGCTTGGCAGGTTAAGGTCCCTCCAGTTGCTGGTGAGGTTTCTGTTTAGGGCAACTGGTCTTCTTTTCATTTCTTCTGGAAAACAGAAAGAATATGTTCAAATGAAAATGTATTTACATTAATTAACAAAACATAATATACATAAGCTCTTAAAATGAAATTACAACCTCATTATTGCACTCAGGAACATTTTGACAATCTTTTCTTTCTATTTGATCCTCCAAACCTGTACAGTCTACATCTGGAATCCCTGCAAAAATACTGCGGTCTTGGGACCTATAGGAGATAAAGAAAACCAAAGAATGTGCTAAATGATTGTTAAAAAATGCATAACCTACAGTATAAATGTAATGGGATTGCACACTTATGATAAGGACCACCCATGCTGGTCCTACACTCTCAGAAATAAAAGCACAAATGTGCCTTCTTTAAGTACTAAGGTACAAACATGTCCCTTTTGAAAAGCTACCGCCCCAGTGGCAGCTTTTGTACTTTTATTTCTGAGAGTTATAAGAAGCGTTGAGATGGGGGGGGTTTCTCCTACCGGTATTCAGAGAGTTCAGCGACACACTTTCTTTCTCTGGTTTGTTCAGAGCCTTGCCCACAGTCAGGTTTGCAAAAACTCCACTCACTCCACTCTGATAAGACGCCCTTCACTAAACACAGAAAGACAGTTATTTGCTACTTTAAACAGTATCTACAATATCTTACAGCTTTGATGGTTTGGAGAATCCTAATTTTGTCTAAAACTAGGAACAACCACCCTTTAATATTATCATTCACAATATGTTTAGATTAAGTGCACTAATCTTATGCACCAGTTTACAAAATATGATACATTTCGATGCTAAACACTTTAGTGTCCCATGAAGCCATGGAAAAGAGGATTTGTGAATGTCAGTGAATGCTGGTATGTCCTAATTTAATTCATACAACCCATATACAGAGCAAGCACACTTTTTCAATGCTATAAAGTAAGCTTTAAACTAAATGTATTGTTTACTATGGAATGCAATTTCAGACAGCTGATTTTTATTTGCACTCACTATTACAGTTGTCAATGTCATAGCATTTGCTATGGTCAACAATCTCTCCATCACAGTGGGATCCATTGTGTCTTCTATCAACACATTCCCTCAGTCTCCTTCGGGTTCCCTCTCTGGTCCGACATTTAATGATTTTAGTAGAAGGTTGTTTACATGGACTCCACAGACTCCATTCAGACCACACCCCATTTACTGACAAGACAAGAGAAAAATGTTAATTGGAAAAAATATATATATATATTTTTTGTTTGTTTAGATAAGTCTTTCACTGTGTCACTCTGCTTACCTGGACAGGGGACATCAATGACACAGACACCAGATTTTTGCTCTTCACCTCGACACTGTTTTCCACCATGTGTGGGTTTAGGAGAATCACACATCCGTCTTTGAGTCTGCTGGCCTACTCCACACGTCACAGAGCAAGGTGTGGAGCCTGCCCAGGCGCCCCAGTTTCCATCAACTGTGAAGCAGAGATGTAAAGCTGTTGTTTCGATAAATCTCATCTTTTTGGCTGTTTTATAAAAGAACACAAAGTGACCTGTGACCTGGGCAGAAAGGTAGTCCGCTGCAAGGGCGGCTGTCTATGTTGGATCCTTCGCAATTATTGCCACGAGGGACCACAGATGGAGGCGGGTTGGTGCATGTCCTTGAACGAAGCTCTTTTTCAGGAATGCGACCTTCTGTAAGACAAGTAACTGGACAGGGACCCCAACTTCCCCAACCGGCCCACCCGCCATGAGCTAGACATCAAATGAGAACATGTTCTTAATTTTCAGTATCTAAATTAAGTGGAAAACAAAAAGTTGAAAAAAAAAAATAACAGAAAACTATACGTACTCGGACAGATTATTTCAGTGAAGCAGGCGGTGGTTTCTTCGCTTGCACCGCTACAGGAGCCCCCACATTCTGGTTTTGGTTCAGAGCATGTTCTTGTCCTCTTTCTCATTCCATTGCCACATGTGACTGAACATTGCTGCCAGTTCCCCCACTCTGACCAGCCACCTTCCACTGGACAATATATATAAACATGAGATATGACATGGAAACATATTGAAATGTAACAATTGCTTAACGTTCTTTCTACCTGGACAGCAACTTTTTTTCACACATGGTTTAGTTTGAACCGTTCCAAGATTTTCAGGGTCTGTGCATTCACCATTGCCATAACAAGACCGCCGCCTTTGGGTGACTCCCTCTGTACAACTCACCGAACACTCGCCCCAGCGAGACCAATCAGACCACATGGCCCGCCTGGAGGTCAACAATCAGCAAACAAGATGTTTCTAAGGGATATGCTATGTGCATCATTGGATCAGTTAATTAATAAGCCTGAAGAGTTAAATTAGCTAAAAGGTAAAATGGTCATAAGTGCTTTTCATTAAAAATCAATTACTGTTTATTAAGATTTTCACAAAAAAGACAATTAAAATGACATTATTTTAAAGTTGTGATGGAACTGAAGAAGCGATAATTCTTGTGCACCTAAAAAAAATTAATACACACTTGTAGACGGTTGAGATGGTTTGGGATTTCAAATTTCAGTGAACTAAATGATTGAAGACGTCAGCATTTCACTAAAATAATTTTATTTAAAAAAAGGAACTTACATGGAGGATTTTTTTAAAAGATCTATAACACCCACTTACCAATGAAAGAAGAGTTTTTATTTCATGCTGATTTATTTTATTAAACTTACCCACAGGACCTACAAATGCCATCTGCTTTTTGGTAGCCATAGTCGAGGTTTAAGCAACAATCGTTTTTTTCAACTTGACCCAAAAGACCACCACATGTCCCACTGGACAGGGTAAATGATGAAAAACAGCCCACCATCTCTGAAACTTTAGAAACAAACCAAATGAATGGAATTAAATACTATTATACTTTTTGCTTGTTATGTGTCATGGTACAGATGATCAGGATGCATTATTATTTCATAATCATATTTTTAAATGTGCATGATTCAGTTGTTTAAGGGATTTAATTACAGATTATAATTTACAAAAACAGATAAGTTACAAAAATAAAAAGACAACAAGGAAAACGGTAAAAAAAGTATTTGAGAAAAATGTCAGTCAGGTAGCTATACTTTTGCTTAAAATTTATTTAGTTATGACAGAATATTTATATGTGGTCACAAAACATTTCCAACCTGACTGTGGGACATCAATCCCGAGGAGCACAATCCCCCACAAAATCAGATTCATGGCTCAAATCAGTGGGACTGAAATGCTTTCTGAAAATAGAACTTATAGATAAAGTAACTGCAAGTGTTAACACTGTAAAATTATGACTAGACAAACAGTAGCCATACAAAAACGGGAACTGTAGAGGGTGTGGGTCACTGAGTAATACAAATTAATTGATAAACTGATCATACACATTAAAAGTTCAAATGTGTTATGTTCATACATCGCGAATTAAATAGTTAAACCAATATAGCCTAAGATTTAACCACTTACCTTTCACACTTCCCTTTAGTTTAGGAGACGAGTGGGTTTGTTACACTATGCCTAGCTGCCTTTAAAAAATACTTGCAAAAACCTTCAAGAGATGTTCATCAAAACAGGAATTATTTATTGTGAAACAGGTTATAACCAGCTTCCCTTATTTGAAAATGACTGTTTTTTTATTCCTCAGCATTATCTGCTGAACTGTAAAAGAATAAAATAGTTTCAGTTCCACCCCTTCAGCAGTTCAGGGATGCGTTTCCCAAAATTGTAACTGTAAGCAAACTATAGTCGTTAGTAGCATTTAACTCCACTGGTAACTACGGAACTTGCGGCCATTTGCTTGTGGAAAACGCACCCCAGTGCAGTCGTCGCGCGCAGTCACGCACGGGAAAAGTGTACCTCTTTGTTTTAAATTGTTTAAAGTATCCTAAACCAACAACAGGCGTATGCCATTATTTTAAATAAAAGCAGCACAATAGCCTACATGAAAGCATGTTTGCGTGCAAAATTAACTTACCCGATCCGAAAGTTTGTTTCTGGGGGGTTCACAGGAAAAGGCGTTCAGGAAAGAAAAACATCTCAACCCAAGACCTCCGCAGGAAATAGTTTTTTCTCATTTAGTGTTTTAGGGTAACTAATGTTCATGAGAAATTAACATTAAAATCAATTCAGTCACGTGTCAAAACTTTGGACTGTTATACTTGGGCCTTAAAGATCAGCCATTCTATTTATTCATTTATTTATGCATGTATGTTTTGTCAGTGACTTATATGTGGGTCCTATTAGTTCTTGTTTTTGTTTTTCTTTACATAGTTAAGCAATATCACACTGTATGTTGCACAACCGTATTTTTATGCAATGGTGCAGTTATTAGCGGTTATGCACTAAAATATTAGTGTGGTAATGTGGAATGTAAAAGCACCACATATTTCTGATGGATTGTGATTCACAAACTACACATCCTCTCCTACTCCATGATATGGTGTTAAATATTTGAGCTAATTTGATTATTTTTTATGTTACCAACAGATCCGACCCTTTTTTATTTTGCTATAAGTTTGATCATAACATATATAATCATTGCTGTTAATAGTGTCACTGTCTGTTTGAGTACTGATGTCATTAACAGCATCATTTTTAATGTACATTTCTGGCATAAAGACGTTAACAGTCACCACTGATAAGCTACTCCTAAATATAACTTTAATTTTCTGTGAAGCTGCTTTGCAGCTATGTGTTTTGTGAAAGGCGTTACAAAATAAACATGACTCTAGTTTAATTGACGTGCCACTGGAATGTTTAAATCCATCCAGTCCACTAAACATCCTATATGGGTGAAGCATATGGCCAACATCTGCATTTATTTCATGTTCATTCGTGCAATTGTTTTATAGTCGTATTGTTTACTAAAATGTCCTTATATAAGCAAAAGGAAGCGCATAGCTCTCAACACATAAGGAAAAACTTGAACAAATTGTTATTACATGCTTTGTAATCCAATATTCAAGATGAGATTTGAGAGCTAAAAAGAAAAAAAAAACATAAATGTATGACTTGTTCGGTCTAGTCTCTATCAGTCACGTTTCGTTTTACGGAGAGATCATAACATTCAGCTAAATATCTCCTTCAGTGATGCATTATTATTAACTTGAAGTGCATCTGTTAGACTCCGATCTAATGGCCCCATCTACAGGAGCCCATTGGAACTTACTATGAGTATAAATGTACTAAAATGAGCTCGTTTGTTATCATTTAACAACATTTACTAACATACATGACAATTTTCAGTGGCTCAGAGAGCACAGAGTTACATTACTAACCCGTTTCGGAACGGTTTTAACCCTCACTGGAAATAAAATGTATGATACATACAGCGTCATTAATATTCATGCATTTCCTACTGGCTGAATCCAGCCACCTTGTATTACGTAACATTCACGCCATGCTTTTTGTTAGCTGTCAACCACACAACCGCCTGTAAAACCTAGACAGGAAAACAGAGTCTGCACTAAACCCTCTGCTCGAGCTGTCATTGGACAAACGCATATCACGTGATTAGGTCATACGTCAAACCGCGGTGATGGACGTTTATTTCACTCAAGCTGAAAAAAACGCTGGTAGATGTTAGCCCATGTGGTCCTGTTCACAGTTTTCATACATTTTAAATACGGCTGTGCTAAATGTAAGTGGTAAAATTGAGTTTTGCCCTTAATGCTCAGTGACCTCATGGACTACTTTGGGCCGAACAGCGACCCCTTTCAGGCTAAAATATAAAAAATGCGCGCATCTTTTCTAGTTCCTTCACTTCTGTCATCCCTGACAACCGAGTAATCAAAGTGAATGGAGTTACTAGACCAGATTGAGCAAAAGTTGGTGTGGGAATAACACCGTGATGGTCATCGCTTGATCCGTTTTCTGGTTGGATTTTAAAGAAGAATGGATATAACAGAAATCTGAAATGAAAAAGCCCGTATTGGGTATCTTACACCTATTTAGCTGTAACGTTAGTTATTTTGCCCGGAGAAAACTGAATGCGTGTACAACAAAACAAAAACATGTTAGCGTTAAGCTAGCTAGTGCTAATCTAGGACTAGCATGTGTGGAATAAGAGACGCAGGGACGCAGTGATGACAAACCTGATGGAAACCGAAGGACTACGAGCTCATTTGAGTCTCAAAACAACTTAACTTCACGTGCGAAGAGTATATTTGTATTTTATCAACTGCTGAGAAACTTCGAAGCTGGCCGTAAACACCAAGGTAAACCAGAACAGCTAGTTAGCCCAAACTCGCCGTTTGCTTAAAGTCTCATTTCTGCTTCATCCTATTACTAACAACGTAACGTTAAACGTGTCCATCTCAGAACAAGTGTATTTTGTAGTCTGTTAAACAGTTGATGTCACTGTTTTGAAGTCATGTTTTTGTCAGCTGGATAGATTTGTTGTCTGTGAGGTTGATGTGCCACCTAATGTTAGTCTGCCTAACGTTAGTTTTCTGGTATTTTGTGTTATTTGTCAGCATATAATTGTTAAGGTTAATCAGCAATGGGCTTCATGTAAATTCATGTTTCACCATTTGTATTACAAATTTATAAGCTTTGCTTCCTTAGTGCTGATCGTGTTAACTTTAAAGTTAAATTGTCAACAGCTAGCGTAACTGTTAACTATGTATGGAACAAGGGAAGAAATGTTACAAGGGAACCATTAGTGGGCACGTTATACAAATATATTGACTAGGTCTTATTTATTTTCATCTTATTTTTATTCTTATTAAATATTTGAATTATAACTAGGCAATTAAAGCAGCACATTTATGTCAATTTAAGCAATTGTGTGATGAGTACTGTTTTCTGGAAAGAAAAAAAAACAGCATCACTATCAAGGTAAATAAAAAACTTTGAAATGCACATTTTACTGCTAAAAATAAGTAAATTGTTTGCGTACTTGAAAGGCTTCATGTTGAAGTATGAAGTGTGACCTTGTGTCCACAGAAGACCAACTGCTTTCACTCTGATTACAAGGTTAAAGTTTTAACCGTTAATGATAAAATCTACTGTATTTAATCTTCGGGTGTTATTTTGTACAAGTTCATTAATAATTCTGTAGTGCCCAGAGTTTTCCTGTCCTTAAACCCTTTAGTTAAGACATCAACGGCAAAAAAGGTAATTTTTTCTCAAACTAATAGATACCACTTTACAAACCCAGTTGATTACATTACAACAAGACTTTTTTTTTTCGTAAGTTTTCTGAGCAGTTATATTTAAATTGGCAAATGATATACACTAAATTATTTACTTAATGTGTAAACTAATAAAAATGTTTAGACCAGAAATCTGAACACTTGATTTAGGCAGGGGTTTCAAATGTGTGATTCAGTTGTTGAGGTTTTTAAAGAGGGGACATTGGATTTTTTTTTTTTTTTTTTTTTACTCTTATTTTTAGAAATATATTGGTATATAAAATAAACCAATGATATATGAACAAATACCTCTGTAAAAACTTCAGTATAAAAGGCAAGTTCTACTGAAGTGGAGTTATTTAGGATACTATCAGTGTTTTTTTCTTGTGATGTCTTGCATTAAAAACCAGGATGAAGCAAGTGAGAGGTCCAGACTCTGGAATGCATGTCTGTCAAAACCTCTGCACACTGACTCATTTAGTTCCTCTGTGCGAGTCGCCTCTAGCATGCAGCCTCGGTACAGTGCAGATAGGCTGAGAACCAGAACGACTGGTTGCTGACAAGTCTGAACAGTGACTCAAGCATTTCTGATCGCTTCATTTACCTTGTGTGTGTATATAAATTAACGTAAAGCCTGCACATATATGGTAGTGCTGTAGTTTCTTTGGTTTTTATATTATCCAGTGGGGTTCTCTGACAAAAGAGACCCCCCCACCCCCCCCGTTGTCTTAGTTAGTCACATTGATGTGGCTACTGCATAATCCTCTTGTCAGAATCCATGGATTACAAACGCAGTCTGTTTGGTAGGGGTCTCTATCGTCTTCATGACCAAACACTCGCATCTGTTATCAATGTTCTCCATGCTAAGAGCTATGATGATATGACGTTATTCATCCAATGTATAATAGTTTTGTCCCTCATGTTGTTCCAAAACTGTATACTTTTCATACACTTTATAACTGTATGAATGTGTGGTGTGTTTTTTTGTCTATACAATGAACGTGTTTCATTGTGTGTGTGTGTGTGTAATATTATAATATAATATAATATAATATAATATTGTGTGTGTTTCCAAGAAGGTTTGGAAAGACACGAGGGTGAATAACTTTCTATAAACACCTTGTAGTCTGAGGAAGTACACTGCTTAGATGAAATGCAATAGCTATATCTTGACCTTTGTGTTGACAGATTGGTTTTTTGTTTGCTCATGCAAATAGGTCATGAGTAAGAGCATGGATCTCTTCAGTATTTTGCAAGTAGCATTTGTTCAGGTCTCAGTGTTAGACATGGCTCATTGCCCAGCTGTTGTTCTGTGTTAGGATGTAAGTTATGTGACCTGTGCTTTACATACATGGGCACAGTCAATTCTGTGTCTCTTGAGGAAGGAAGAGCACAATAATCTTTCTCTTTTCATTATGTTTTGATACACTGTTCTGGTTTAGGTGACCTTATTATGCAGGTTTTGTAACACTAAAGTCTTTTGCTAGTTCTCTTTCTATTGGTCATAAAATCTTCCCACAGCTGCTTTCTTTTCAGGGTTATCATTTTAAGTAAATAACCTAGCAGCATCTCATAATGGATTGATCACCTCTCGCCCTGTATGTGTAGACTAAATTTACCACAGACCTGTAATTGCTGACAGTACAGGCCAAAAAAGACAAAAGCTACTTTCTGTTTCTCTACATTTAAGGATTTTCTTTTCCTGAAGTTGTTTGAGCCAGTCCTTAAAAAAAACAAAACAACATTTCATACAGCTAACAGAGTGCAACGGTAAACACCCACTTTTTCAGCAGACTTGGCTTTGCAGTATTTTCACATTGATTTTCTTCATAGGCGTAAAAAAAAAAAAATCAGCCAGCTATGGAGTCTAGACATCACAAACTGGAAGTTTTGAAAATATAGTTGCTTAACATTTTAATATAATCAATGATTAAATTTTATTTTTTTTATTTTAAATGTTTTTACTGTTTCTTTTGATCAATTTAACTTGGTGTTGATGAAAAAACTTTATATTTACTGTTAAAATCACTGTTTTTTACATACCCCTCTTTTGCAGTATGTTTTCAAATATCAGCACATGAAAAATCAGAATTAATGAAATTTTAAAAAAAATTTCTCATGGAGTGTGAATAATGCCTCTGTGTGCTTGAAATCGTCATGATGATTTTTTTCCCCCTTTTAGTTTTATTTGAGTCAGCGTAGAGGTAATGGGGGTGGGGTGGAGTAAGGACTGACACAAGCAGCACTGGATCTCAGATCAAACTCAGGTCATCCATGTAATCTCAGGAGCATGTGCGCTAAACACCAGGTCACTTCCCCAGTGATGGTGGAGATATTCTGATATTGTGTTGTATTGAAGCGCCATTGCGATAATTTACAAAATAATTTTTTTTTGTCTTTTCAGAGGCAATGTCACGTGATGGATGGTTATGAGATTTAGCAGCCATACAAGAGAACCATGGAACAGGTTGAGCAACCTACCTCAGAAACAAAATGCGACAGCCCAGTAGACATTGCAGCAGCCCAGGAGCCTCTTGTGTTGAAAAGAGTTACAGAGGACAAGTCTTCTCCGCAGACAGACTTGAACCCTGTCCAGATTCTTGAAGACTCAACATGGACGGCAGTCCAGGAATCTGCATCCTCAGACTGTGGAGGGATGTCAGACCTACAGGAGCCAAGCTCAGCATCAGGTGAGGAGGTGGAGGGCAGCGAGACCTCTGATGTCACAGGATTAGAGGTCTCACCCAGCAGCAAGGGATCGTGGGGGGGCACTCAACAAAATGGAGATGGGACACCGCAGGAGAGTCCACAACAGAATAGTGACGCTCCTGTAACAGGGCAAATGTTTCAAGGTAAAACTGCAGTTAGACACCAGTAAGCAGTTAATATATATCATGTATAATACAGTGATCCCAAACATTAATTTAATAAAAAATAGATTAAATTGCACTGTACTTCAAATGATGTGTTATAATTAGAGTGAAATATATGAACAGTTTATTTGCAAAAAATGTTTTAAAAAGTCTAAAGATCGTGTTTTTGAAATTTTGATGGATCACACATTTAAGTTAATTTACATGATCATGTTTTCAATAGACAGGAAAAAACGCTTTGTTTGGACTTTTAAATATGAACCGAATTCGTCTGTTAATATGATCATAGTTTCTTACTCAGACGCAGGCAGCACGCAGAATGAGACCTATATGCCAAAACCGCCGCATATAGTCTTGTACGTTAAGTTTGATGTATATTGATTTCATCAGAAGATGTCACGATTATAAAACAGGATTTAAGGAGTACGGTGAGAGTGATTCCTTTGTAGAATTAATGGGTCCTGTTTACTATTTATACTTGTTTTATGTATGACTACAGAAAATATAATGTGAGCAGCTTTATTGGGCATGCAGTTGCATTAAAGTATACGACAGTTCATGGAGTAGAACATATCTGATGTGCCAAAACTCGTCTAAACGCAATGATGTCATATACGTATGCTAATGAATGTGACATCACCTGTCGCCACAAGTCTCACAAAATGACTTTTGTTTAAAACAGTTGTTTTTGCAAATGAACTCTTCATATTTAACACTATATTTGTTACTATTATGTTATTTTATTAATGTAATTGTTTATATTGTATTTTTTACGACTTATTTGTGACTTAGTTTTATCTTTTTGTTGGCTTTGAAATTGAATAGGAGATTAAAATCAATAAAACACAATAGTAAAATATGTTTTTATTTATTTTATAAGATTTCAATACAGACTCATTTCTTTTAAGATTTAAGTCAGAATATTTCATAACTGTTGTTGTTGTTTTTTTTGGTTCAAATAAGTGTAAATAAAGAAGTTTGTGATATTTTCAATATAAAAAGATACTTTTGCAGTGCTCTGACAAGAGGTGCTTTTAAGAAGATTCTGGCTGTTTCTGTCTCCCATTTATAGATCCGTTACAGACCCCCTCTCTATCGCTGTCAGACCAGTTACGGCTGGGTCGGGATGACCCCAATAGTATAGGCCTGAACGTTGAGTGCCGCATATGTGGAGATAAAGCCTCAGGATTTCATTATGGAGTTCATGCTTGTGAAGGCTGCAAGGTAATTTTGCTGAACTTGTCCAAACTACTGCAGTCAAGTTTGTCACTAACTGTGGGTGGATTTGTGGCCTAAAATAAATACCAATATACTAATATTAAAGGTGCAGTAAGCAATACTATCTAACATATCACTGAAATGGAAGTCCTGAGAAATCACATCTGGCTCTGCAAACAGCCAAAACTGCAGTTTTTCCCCCTAGCAACTCAGAAACCTGGTCTGCATGTGAATAGACATGGATGTTTGAGGGGTTTTGGATTTAAAGGGATTAGGCAGCTTAATTCAAGACTGTGGTTTTAGCAAAAAAAAAAAACAACTCTTCTTCTTTACCTAATACTTTAAATCACTGGGCATCCTGCTTAAATTTGCCTTTCTTTGGTGAGATAATTCGCCATGCTGTTTTTCAGTGAGGAAGTGTCATCTTTTTTAAAAGGGGTTTTTCAGACGCACCATTCGTATGAAGCTGGAGTATGAGCATTGTGAGCGTGCCTGTAAAATCCAGAAAAAGAGCCGGAACAAATGCCAGTACTGTCGCTTCCAGAAGTGCCTGGCATTGGGCATGTCACATGATGGTGAGCAGCCTGCATGTAACCACAATTCAAAGCATTAAGAATTTTGACTCTCAACTTAGATCCCACTTAATGTGCAAACTGAATATTTATAAAATAAAATAAAAGGCCACTTATGAGTTTGTTTCTTCATCAGAACAAATTAGCTGAAATGTAACTATATTGCTCACCAGTAGATCTTCTGCAGTGAATGGGTGCTGTCCAAACCTAATTTAAAAAATAAAATAATCCACATAACTCTAGTCTGTGTGTTTGTTTATCCATCATTAGGAAGCTTAGACGTTTCACCATCACTGTTTTATTAACTATTTGAACTATCATTCTGAAGGCACCCATTTATCTTTTCCGATGAAGAAACAAACTTCTTCAAATCAGCATCTTGGATGGTGTGAGCATTGTTACATTTTTGTGTCAAAGGGTCCTTTAATAGTCATACTCGGCATTTACTATTTCAGTGTGCATAAAGTGTTGCTTTATTTTGAAGCGTGTGCTTGGTTATAAATGTTTCTTGTTTTTGTTTCTTTGCCTCAGCGATCAGGTACGGACGTATGCCAGAGGCGGAGAAAAAGAAGCTAGTGGCCGGACTTCTCGCTGGGGAGAAACAGCAAAACTCTAGTGGAGCTGACCTCAAAACACTGGCCAAGCATGTCAACACATCCTACCTGAGGAACCTCAACATGACAAAGAAAAAAGCACGGAGCATCCTCACGGGCAAGACAAGTTGCACATCGGTATGTGCTCAGCTCTCAGTGATATACCTCTGACAATTTCAGTTTTCTCATACGATCTATTTTAGAAAGTGTTACTGAAGTTCCAGCAGATACGATAATCCAATATTTATTGTGATGTTCAAAATAAGTAAAAAATTATGTTTTTGTGGGGTTTTTGTTGGTTATTTTGTGTAAAAACAAAAAACAAAAATTGTAGTATATGTTTGGATTTGTAGTTTTTTAGTTGGTTTTAATTGTTCTCATTTCATCTCCAGCCTTTTGTGATCCATGATATGGACTCACTGTGGCAGGCAGAAAACGGGCTGGTCTGGAACCAGCTTAATGGAGCACCACCCAACAAAGAGATCGGGGTCCATGTCTTCTACCGCTGCCAGTGCACTACAGTTGAAACTGTCCGAGAACTCACAGAGTTTGCCAAAAACATCCCTGGCTTTGTAGATCTCTTCCTTAATGATCAGGTGAGAATGATCCTTGTTACTTTACTAACTTGTAACCTGTTAAATTTATTTTTAGTGTATTTTTATTTCAAGTAGTTACTACTATTTTTTTTCCCCCTCATTACTTAAATATTTATTAGTATTTATGTTAAATGTTGATTCATATTCTTCCACTTAAGTCATTACCCACTTTTTCTTCTCTCAGGTAACGCTGTTAAAATATGGAGTACATGAGGCCATATTTGCTATGCTCCCATCGCTAATGAATAAAGACGGGCTGCTGGTGGCCAACGGGAAGGGCTTTGTGACAAGAGAGTTTCTGCGTAGTCTACGCAAACCTTTCAGTGAGATCATGGAACCCAAATTTGAGTTTGCAGTGAAATTCAATGCCCTGGAGCTGGATGACAGTGACCTAGCTCTGTTTGTGGCAGCCATCATACTGTGCGGAGGTATAGCTGTGGTGTTTGTTTGATCAGTATGTCTGTAAATGCCCTTTACACTTTACATCCACAAATGAGAACCAAAAGCTTAGCATGACAACAAAATGCACACTTGGATGTAAAACCAAGTCATTGTAAAGCACACATAGCAGTTAGACTAACATAGCAGTTAGACAGCAACGGTAGAAAATGGAAGCTAAAAATATTTTTTTCTTTGCTCTAGATCGTCCCGGGCTGATGAACGTGAAGCAGGTGGAGCAGATACAGGATGGCATCTTGCAAGCTCTGGACCAACATCTTCAGGTGCACCACCCTGACTCTTCTCATCTCTTCCCCAAACTGCTCCAGAAGATGGCCGACCTCAGACAGCTGGTCACAGAGAACGCCCAACTGGTTCAGATGATCAAAAAGACTGAATCCGAGACCTCACTCCACCCACTTTTACAGGAGATCTATAAAGACATGTACTGACGTGCTGGGACCTGACTGAAGAATGGACTTCAGATTCCCTCCTGAGCAGACAGAGTGCACACTTCCTAATGGCGCTGCAATGCTGTTTTTGTTTTTATAAATGAATTTTTGTAAAGGACTTTTACAATTGTTGACTTTGAATACTGACGTTTTCTCTGATTTTTGCGGAGTGTTTTTTTTAATTTTTTTTATTTAAACTCAAGGAAGCAGGACATGTAGTTACCATTTACTACTACTACTACCACCATCATGTTATTTCTTTATTTGCTTGATGAGGGCTAACACCTTTACAAGTTGTATTTTCTATCATGGTTTTGGTTTGCTAGTGATATCTCTTACGTTTCTTTGAGGAGATCAGAACACAGTCAAGCTCTTGTAATGCCACTTGCTGTATGTGTTTGTAGGCCTTTTATTTTGAATTTCTTCTTTCCTTCTGATTCTGTTTGATTAGGTACTTTTGCTAACGTAAAAGTTAGACTCCACACAAAACTGTACAGCAGTCGGTTATATTGTTTTGGAATTATGTTACTTTGTCAAGGGTGTTGTTTTTAGCATCAGCTGCTACAAATATATATTGGTATTGAAACTGAAGACAAATGTTTAATTCACTCTTTGGGATAAACCTACAACAGTCTGATCATTTCAGCTGTGTTGAAGGAAATATTTGTTCACATGATATGTTTATATAATTCTTCTGTACTGATCTCTTTAAGATCTGGTACCTTGATGGAACTTGTTTTTTAGTTTTGTTTTTTTTAGCACA
>JAUCMU010000143.1:10108325-10122760 GCA_032275025.1 Enteromius treurensis
TTGAAAGCAAGCTGGCTGTGGTTACATTCAAACCAGATCATTATGGTTAAATTGATTTATAGTACACATCTAAATTTACGTCCATTGTTTAAATCAGATGATTTAATGAATGATCATGTCATGATAGTTGTTTGTATCACGATGGAAAGGATTTTGAGTAAATACTTGCATCGTCCTTTATTGGACACTTTTGAGTTCAGAACGGGTTTTGTCAAAAGCAGTGCTGAATTATTTGGGAATTCAGTGTACATGTTAAAAAGCAGTTTTGATGCTGAATTACATTAATCGGTATTATTATGATGTGCAACACATCTACCATTTCACATCCAGAAGTCTCTTAAGAAATATCTGAGATCTTCTCTTATGGCTGAAATGTGCTTTTCTGATCTGTTTATTCAAGATGGTCAGGGTGATGTCTGTGATCATGTAGAATCCTGTTACTGTGAAACTAGAGAGCACAATTATATGAAATTATAATATTTTTCTTTTCTTTTTTTCCCTTATTTTAAAAAATACTTTTCTTTTTTTTGGCATGTTTTTTCATACCACATGTACACTAATATCGTTCCACCATCTCAGCAATGCCTTGCTTCACTGACAAGATGCACAAGTGTTATGATTTGTGGGATATTATTTGGATCACAGTAAAACAATTTCAGACTTTTTGAAAGTTTTTTTTTTTTTGTGATTTATGAAAAGCTCCAGATATACCTAGGTTTCACAAGCAATTTGTAGTCATACATATATATATACAAATATACATATGTGTGTGTGTGTGTGTGTGCAATCCTTTTAATTGCTTAAGGTTTACCAAACGAATTAACAAGTGTAAATTATAATGAAACATTTTAATAAGAATTGGCGCACTTTTATTATGTCACCAAACCTCCCGTTTTATCAGGTGGCAATATTTTACTATTTATTTTTAATTGTTTTAGTTGAACTGTCATGTTGAAATGAATCTGTTGATCTGCTTCATAAACGAGTTTAAGCTATTTAATAGTGTGTCTGAATTCAGATTCACGAATCGAATCGTATGTTCGGTTCTCGAGTCATTTGGACAGATTAATTAACGTATCAGCTGATTTTCAATAGTATGTTTAGATATATCTATCTCATTATATGTATTACATATAATTAGTTTTATTCTGTTGCTATATTTAGCTTTGTGGACATATACAAGCACAACAGACACTCATAATAAAAATGAATATAAATTATCGCGTTATGACTCTATTGCACCTTAATATACAAGAAGAGCTAAATTGATTGAAGTGTTCGAAAGAACCGTTTGCTGGAATTGATTCGAACCCCTGGTTCGGGCATCACGTTTTAAGATGCCTGCCTGTCTATCACACGTCCAAATGAGAAGGCCCCGCCCAACAATTATAAAAGTGTGCATGCCATTAGCCATCCATCAGGCAAAGAGGGACAAGCGCAAGATGGAAAGGGACGCACAATCATCCAAAGGCCCAGGAGACAGCAGTGCAGTATGTAGGTGGGTATATACAAATGTGCGCTAGTGTGCAGATCAGTAACGCTAGTTCTTGAATTGTTGCAGTGCCATTAAGCACACAACTATTTAGAGGAAGACATATGTTAAGACAAACACCTGAAAGTTTATATTAGCTGTGAGGCCCAAGTGTCGTTTGTATAGATGCAACCCCCCCCAAACTCGCTGACTGTTTGTCCTATGGAAAAGACACGGGCGTTACTGGTTGGTCAGCGCGCGTCCTGCGTGACGTGGGACTCCAGCGCTTTTCTCTCTCTCCCAACTCTTCACTCCGTTTACTTGCTTTAACGACCGCATCAAATAAAGCTTTTTTTGGAGGATCTAAAAATGGATCGGTATCGCACACCGTGTAGACGGCAGAGAAAGGGCGGCTCAAATGTGGAAAGAGAAGTCTGCAGGTAGTTTCGTGTTGAAAAGTTCGTTTTTAGCCCCGATCATCTGTTTGAAAGAGTGACTTAACCTGCTTTAACGTTTCTCGGCGCAGATGTTTACATCCGGTTACTGCAGCGAGCGATTTGTTTTTGTTTCAGTAAACTATTAGTGCAGTTCAAAAAACAAACATCGTGATATTTGTTGTACTTTTGAGCTGCGATGGAAGTTAGCGTCGTTTGAAAAGACCGTTGCAAGATTTGTTAGTTCTAAATTGTGAAGTCTTGTTACGGTTTCCATGTAAAGTTACTACCGTAGTCAATAACAACAAAGGTTCAAAACCGCAACAAAAATTTTTTTTTTTTGATGAAATGTTGCAAGGTTTCAGAAACTTGTGAAAGACGTGCTGCAGTTGTCAACAAATGTAATTAACGTTAGCTTGTTGTGTCTTGCAGACAGTTCATCAATGGATCTTGTCGCTATGGCCCAAGCTGTTATTATCTACACGAGATTCCTGCAGTTCCATCGTTTCAAGTTCACTGTAGGTACTTTCAGAAAGGTGGCTGCTGGTTTGGTGACCGTTGCCGGTAAGGAGCCAGTTGACCTTTTTTGAACATCATCATGTATTTAGAATAGCGTTTGAGTTGTATGTCTTGTAGGTATCTCCATGTTCCTCCAGTGGGTGAAGGTTCTTCAGGAAGCAGCAGACGTGGTTCAGCGCCTGCAGTGTTCCCCTCTGCGCTGGTGGGACGTTCTCTGGCTGACCGTCGAGGATCTGAGCCCTCTCTTCCACCTCAAGGAGCCTACAGCTTGAGTCGGAGGGGTTCAGAGCCTCTGGTCACAAGTATGAGTGTGCTGCAGCAGAACTTTGAGCGCTTGACTACAGGCATTGCAGAGGAGGAAGAGTTCGGGGATGTGGAGGATGGGTCTCCCCAGCAGGGTATTACTGTTTGTTCATGCTTTTCTTTGAATACACTCAGTGCATTTTCCTTTTATGAATTACATTGTCCCTTCTTAGATGCTATGAGAACGCTACAGCAAATTGGTGCTACAGACTCCAGTTCTTCACATAACTACAGCTCTGCAGCTTTTGTACCTGGCGCAGCGCCTGCCGAAGTCCAAAAAATAACTATGTCTGAAGCCGAAACGCAGGTCACAAACACTATACACTTCTGTAGCTCCTAGATGACGCTATCTGGGTTTCATCTGCGTTCGGTTTAATGAAATCTTATTGGATTATAGGTGACCGGTTCACCAGAGAGACCGCATCAGGGTGGTGCTGCAGTAACGTCGGAGTATCAACATTCAAGGGTCTTTGACCAAAGCAAAGATGTGGCCTGTGGCATTTGCATGGACAAAATTTCGGAGAAATCTACTTCTCAGGAACGGCGCTACGGCATCCTGCCCAACTGCAATCATGCTTTCTGCATCAGCTGCATTGTTACCTGGCGAAAAACCAAGGACTTCCAGGAGGATGTCATCAAGTGAGTTTAACTTTTCCCATTCTCCCTTTTTTGCACATCTAAAACCACATGTGTTTATTAATTGTATCCCTTTTTTTCCCTCTCCTCTTAAATAGGGGCTGTCCACAGTGCAGAGTGAAATCCTCCTTTTACATTCCCAGCAAGCACTGGGTCTGCGACGGGGAGGAAAAGGCATCACTGATTGCTGCTTTCAAAGAAAGAAGCAGGTTAGACTGGTTCACATGCACGCTGCACAAATATCTTGTGGTTTACTTGATCGTTTACACTGATTCTGGAATCTCTTTTATCTAGTAAGTTAAAGTGCCATTTCTTCATGCGTCACGGATGCTGTCCCTTTAAGTCGGAGTGTATCTACAGCCATGACGTGCCCCCTAATCACACACACCGTCGCAGGCGCTCGGCACCCATGGTAACATTTTTTCAAACAAATGTAATTTTTTGTGTATGTTTGAAAATGTTTATTATGCTGGGTTGCAATGCTAAGATTGGACAACATCAGTAAGACCCTTATTAATCTGGCTTGTTTTCAGGACACCGCTGGGATGCTGGAGGATTTGGGCATTGATGGCATCCAACTTTGGAGCTACATTTTTGCCCTTACTCTACTGGATGAAGATGATGATGATGACCTTCTGGATTTTCTTGATGACTGAGGACCTTCTAGAGTCATGTATACGTTGGCTTAGCCTTGAGTGAGCTTTGCTTATCTTCTGCACTGAAATCTAATTGTCTCTTTTAGGGCTGGCTTTACTTCAGCTAACCCTCAATGTTTGGCTAATTCTTTAGCCGTGTAGATTCACTACGTGTGTTTTTGTATGAGTGTGGATGTCTTTTGCCTTCAGTTTAAGGGAGTGGGTGGGAGGGGTTAAAAAAAAAGTAATTGAATGCTCAGATCTCAAATTGAGTGTCTTTTCAGGCAGAGATGAGAAACTGGGGCAAAAAGTTAATGTTAACTGAGTGCATTGTCACTTATTCCAGCTTGCTTTTCACTTGTTGATTGTTTAGTACTTCCATCTGTGCCGATTCCTGAATGTTGCACCCTTTTGTCTGATGGCTTTATATGAAATTGGATTTTAATTTTGTATACTTTGTGTAGTGGTTTATAATATTGCCGGTATTTTGCAAAACACTAAATGTGCAACCTGTCAGCAGGCTTTTGTATTCTCCTCAGCAGTGTTAACAGGTTATACCAGGACTTGATGTCACATTTTTATTACTTTTAGTACGTTTATATTCAAAGAGTGAAAATAAAAAAACGTTCCACTGTTTGCCTTACCTGATCCTCTGTTTCTTCAGTTTGTAAGCCACACAGTCTATGGAGCTGCCAATAACCTAGTCACTGATGCTTTGAGGAGGGTGGGGGGCACTTCATGCAATTTTACACATATATTTATGTGTTGTTGTATTTTTTTTTTTCGCTTACAAATAATTACTACTTAAAGTGCTATGGTAGCAGAACAAGCAAAATTGGTTGAGAATGTAGCTGAAGGGTTTCATTACAGTTCCGCTCCAAACCTGCAGGGGTCTTCAGTGTACAATTACCGTTTGTTCAGAGCCACATAAAGAACTGATTCGAAACTTGGGACGCACAACTTCCTACAAGCGGTGTCATGAGCTGTCATTGTTTTGCTAAAAATAGTTCGTTACGACTATAATTTTGAAACGACAGTAGTGGCACGACCCGTCAGTGGTGTCCAATATCTGTGATTGAGGTCCAGTGATGGATCCGAAAGCTCTGCTGAAGCATTTTGACGCACGGTCCCGGTTGCTTGTTCATTTGCTGCATTCAGGAGCAGCCGGGGCGAGCAATGCACAGGCTGTTTTCAATAAACAGCGCGGATCTGATCCAGATTTCACGTTGAATCCGCTTTTAGAAACTTTGTGCCGTCTAGAAGCAGGTGTGCACGAGGACGCGCTCGTGCTGTAAGTTGACTGTCAAAAATGATCCTAATTCTGTTGAGAAAGTCACCTCGCAGTCGTAATTATGAAATATTTTAATTATTTAACTTGCAGAACTTTTTTCTTTTTGGAATTCAGCAAATAACTGTCTAGTAATGTGCTTTTTTGTATTTGTTTTAAAGGATTAATATAAATAAAACACTTTTGTTCAGCTGTCATACAAGTAAATATTTAAAAAAATAACGTTGTTTATTTATTTTTTTCTTATTTGCACTGATCACAACTGCTCTCGATTAGATCCTTCCATTGTTGAACAATACACTGAAACTTGCTTGTGTGACTATTTCATCTCTCTTGTTTTACAGTAAACCTCTGGTGTGCCTGTTTTCTGAAGGCTTTAAACTAAATCTGCTGTGTTTTCTACATGTGATTCACCCTGGACTGCCCAAAGATCATGTTCTTCACCTGCTTCAGTGTCTGACTCAGGATGATGTGGAAAATAAGTGGACTTGTGCCTTAATCAAGCAGCTCCAAAGAGATATTGAGGGATTTAGGAAAGGGACCCTCCTGACCTCAGATTGTACAGGGAAACTAAAGAGTCTCTGCGAGAGATTCAGGAATGCTAATACAAAAGGAAAATGGGCCTCTTGTTTTGATGAGCTTGAAGCAGAGGATAAAGAGGCCAGCGTGCCAGTTTTATCTCAGAAAAAGAGGAAAAGTGACAACATAGACCATGATGGCGATTCCCAAGAAGATCGCCAAAGTAAAAGGGTCAAGATAGATTTCTGTCCAAGTCAAGAAGAAGAGAGGTTGACTAAAGAGGAGGAACCTAAAATGAGAAGATCACAGCTGGAACAGAGTCCTGCGTCTGGCTCACAGACTCGCTGTGATGTGTCGGGGTCTTCAAAAAACCTGCCAAACCACCTGAAGGTAAAGTGATCAGTGCAGATTAAATGGTTGATGCAAAATCAGTGCCGTTTAACTGCTTTTCATTCTCATTTTACATCATTTGACAGTGTTTTTTATAGGCATAGATTATAGTTATTAAAATCTCTTCATGCATTAACCTCAGAAAAGTTACTGCTCTTTAGGATAAATGCAGTTCTAACGTTTTAACATTCCCTTTTAGGCTGCTGTTCCTGTGATCAAAGAATTACTGGACACTGAGTCAACGGTAAGATATCTGCTTTATTATGCAAACAGATAATATGCTTTTATCTTTTTCATTTATATATATATATATATACATGCATATTTTTCCTTCACAGTGGGATGAGAGCTCTGTGTCTGCTCTCAAAGTATTTCATGAATGTGACCCCAGTGAGGTTTGTGTTGTTTCCCTTGAAAACGAAATGCTTTTTGGAACCATTAACCCAGGAATGTTTGATTATTATGGATTTGTTGTATCTGATCACAGGTGGAAGTATTGTGTTCAATGCTGTGTTTGTCTGAAGCGTCTGAACAGAGTTTACCTCAGTTCTGCAGCTGTCTGTTGGATCTGTCGCCAGACCTCAGTCACAGCACCGCCTCTGCTCTGATCACACACCTTCTGCTGCCAAAAGTTAGTATGTTCACATTTGTCACAGGTTACCTGGTTTAACAAATTCCCTTACTGCGTTTCTACCATAATAGTGCAAAAAAAGCCCTCAGATTTCATCAGAAATATCTTAATTTGTGTTCCAAAGATGAAGGTCTCACGGGTAGGTAATGACTTGAGGGTATGCAATTAATAATGTAATTTTCATTTTTGGGTGAACTGTCCCTTTAAATGAATCAACAGTGAGAGTGAGAAAAATGTACTATTAATGAAACATTTATCATAATTTTATTATCACAAAAATATTAGGCAGCACAACTGTTTCCATCCTTAATATTAATAAGACATTTTTGAGCACTAGGTCAGCATATTATAATGGTTAGATCATGTGACACTGAAGACTGGAGTAAAGGCTCAGGTTAATGAACAGTCACATTTATTTACAATAATATTTCACAATGTTACTGACTTACTATATGTATGGTCAAATATGAGCTGTCTTGGAGAGCTTAAGAGACTTTGTAAAATAGCAAAAATGATACCGACCTTAAACTTTGGAACTTTAGTGCGTAGAGGTGTTCAGTTCCTTTATGGTTTGTTTTTAATTGCCTTATTTTGAGTGTTATGCTTTAAATGCGGATTTTAAGTGTTGTTGTTTTTTATTTACCATATATAAACTTAATCACACTTATGTAGTCTATATGCATTTCTCTGCCTTAGATTCTGTCCCTTGCAGAACCTGCCTCTCGCTGTTTAGTAACAGCAGTAATGTCTCTTTGCACTCGTTACCCCAGGCCAACCTGCCAGGCTCTGATAGAGCCAGTGTTACAGAAGGGGCAAACTGGTACGAGAGTGTTTTTTGTCATTTGTAACTGTATTAGTTATCAAGATTATATTCACCATTTTTATTTGTTATATATTTGTTTTCAGGCATATATTGAGTTAATACTAATTTCATCATTTTCTTTAGGAAGCGCCCAGGCAGAGTTACTCTGTAGACTGGTAGTGGACTGCCTTGAGCCACATCACAGGCTTCTTGCATTTCGGTCAGTCTGAAGATCTTGGTCATTTCTGGAATGTATTATGCATGAGTAATTTGACACAGTTTAGCTGATTACAGAAATCTGCTTCTAAATCTTAGAACAATCCTTGGAGTGTCCTGGGATGAGGGAGTGTTATCTGTCATCCATGCATGTTTGGATTCAAAGGTACTTTAGAAAGCTATTTTGAATCATTAAGGGTCTTTTAGTCCTATGTTAATGGTTTCTGTTGTTACGCTCACAGCTTGAGCTGAGTGAGGAGGATTTCTCTCTCTTCACCGATCAGCTTTGCAGTCAGTCTCCACATTTCAGTAAATCTATGAAGTTTGCCAAGATGTTGTTGAGCATCTTGACCAAGTATCAGTCACATGTGAGTATAACTGTAATGACTAGAAGTAACTCATTCAGAAAGTTAAAAAAAAAAAAAAAAAAAGCATCTCAACAAAAATTTCAACCATGGTATTAATTATAATTTTATGGTATAATTTTAAAATTTCAAAGGCATGGAAAGTTACCAATACTCACAATAATATCTAAATGTAAAAGTGTTTATTAAGCTAGCATAAAACTGCTGATTCATGATTTTTTCTTTTCTTTTTTGCTTTCAGGTGAATCCTGCATGCCACCACACACTTTCCAGTTGCCTGTCTTTCAATGAAACCTTCCTTAAGAAATCATTGCAGGCTGCATTAAAAAGGATTTCCCTTTGAACCATTTATTTGCCAATTTTAAATGGCACTTTACTATATGAGTTTGTCAATCTGATTGTATAATGTTGTGAATATATTTTGTAAGTGTAATAAAAACGTATTCATAGTGTATAGTTGTGATAAAATATATATAAAAAACATTGAACATTGGATAAGTCGTCTTATAAGTATTTATTAAACGTAATCTGGATTGGTATTGCTTAGTAGTATTTAAATGTTATGTTATGGACACATAGAATATTTTAAGGTTCATTATAGTGATTGATTAGAAATACATATAATTTAATATAATTGTGCATAGCCCGCACACTTTTTTTCTGACACATTAAAAAAAACGTTTGGGGAATGTGATTTTCTCCGCTCGTTACATAATTCGATGGCCACAACAATCATGGCGGCTCCGGAAGTCTGTTTGTCACACTCGGGCGCATATATTTCACGCAACTTCCCGTCATACTTCCTTTTTCGAGCTCCGTGTGAAAGGAGAGGCATCACGGCAAAATGAGGCACGTGAGAAATGTTCATATATGAAGTATTTAGTTATTTTTAACGTGTCGTTTCACCATTTAATAGCGATGTAAGCAAAAACATCACCAAGCAATGTTTGACGGAGTGCTTTAGATATGTTTTCCTTGACAATCTCGAGCAGCTCCAGAGAGCTGTCTCGCGGCGCACCGGCCCATCCGGAACGCAATCCGGTTCAATCTGACAAATATTTCACTTCATCTGAAGTTAAACTTGTCCTGAGGGTTGTTATTCGTATCTAAGTTTAGTAATAAATAGATATTGAGGTTTAGAAGACGGAGTTTGGAGGCATGTTAGTGATGCATTATCCGGTCAGTTTTCGCGACTTCACTGTAATTATGGAATTAATAACTTTATGTATTTTTTTAAATTTTTTTACAGCAAGGTCTCAAGAGACACGTTGTACGAGGCTGTTCGGGAGGTCCAGGGTGGTGCCCGTCTTAAGAAGAGAAAGTGAGTATTGTTTTTATTGACCTTTATTGCATCTGTAGCCAAGTACTTTTTTAAATTATTCGCAAGTGTTTGCATGTGGATTTTAATAATTTTTTTTAGTTCAGTTGTGTAGAAATTGATTGACACTGCATACAAGATATTTAGTTTGACTTTTATATTCAAGGTTTCTTGAGACCGTGGAGCTGCAGATCAGCTTGAAGAACTACGATCCCCAGAAGGACAAGCGTTTCTCAGGCACTGTCAGGTTCGGCCCTTTACTGTATCACCCAGCCTTCTGTCTGCTTGCCCTTAGCTCTGCCTGAATGAATATTTAGGTATCTTAACATGAGGTAGCTATTTCTTTGATTAACTAGCATGAACAGGCAGGTTAAAGGCAGGTGGTGTAGAACAGCCTCGGGTAGTCTGTCTGAACCATCCCATTTCTGGCTTGGTGAAGCAGGCGGACCCATACCCTGGGTCTTAAAACATGAGGGGAGGCTATAGGTGACGGCAGTCATGTTGTCATACCTAAGCCGACCATTTTATTATATGCTGTGCTATCGACACCTGATTCCAGCTGAGGTGGTATGGGTAAGACTCTTCAGTTCTGCCTCACGTGGGTCAAAAAGGGGTCCGATATGCTTCTGTTTGTCAATGTTTTTTGTTTTTTTTGTTGCCCCTCACAGGCTGAAGACCACCCCACGTCCCAAGTTCTCCGTGTGCGTCCTTGGTGACCAGCAGCATTGTGATGAAGCCAAGGCCGCTGAGCTTCCACACATGGACATCGAGGCTCTTAAAAAGCTCAACAAGAACAAGAAACTGGTCAAGAAGCTGGGTGAGTTGACGTTTGAGAGAACATTAGTGATTAGACATGCATGTGTCCAGTTCTGTAGTTTATTCTGTTTAGTCTACCTATTGATGCATCTTGTTGGTTCTCTTTTTAGCAAAGAAGTACGATGCTTTTCTGGCTTCAGAGTCTTTGATTAAGCAGATTCCTCGTATCCTGGGACCTGGTCTTAACAAGGCAGGAAAGTTCCCCTCTCTGCTCACCCATAACGAGAACCTGGGCACCAAGGTGGATGAAGTCAAATCCACCATCAAATTCCAGATGAAGAAGGTATGACTTTAATAAAGTGCTTTGGACATAAATTCTGACAATGACCGTTTTCATAAACGTGTAAATGAAGTAGTAGCTGCTGCAAGTTCACCAAAGGAATGCATCATATTTAGAAATAAAGTAGAAAATACTAGTTTTAGTAATAGTAATTCAATGTAATATCCCAATATAACTGACTTTTGTTTGTGTCATTGCAGCCTTGAGCATAAGAGACTGCTTTCAAACACGTACAAAAAAAATTCCTGAATTTATTACTTAAAAGTTGACTCTTTGTTTAAGGTCCTGTGTCTGGCTGTTGCTGTTGGTCATGTCAGGATGACTGAGGAAGAGCTGGTCTACAACATCCACCTGGCTGTGAACTTCCTGGTGTCTCTGCTGAAGAAGAACTGGCAGAACGTCAGAGCGCTCTACATCAAGAGCACCATGGGAAAGCCACAGCGCCTCTATTAGACTGTTTCTCAATTTTCTACAATAAATGTGGAGTTGATCCGAATCTCATGTGGTTTTCGTCTTTCCTAATGTCCTTTCAAATAAATGCTAAACGCGCTCATTTCATTGGTTTTATGAGTGTACAATTGCACATTCATTGGAAGGTTTTCAAATGTTTACACCACAGTTGTAGGAAGTTATAGTATAATGGCATGTAGTTCTTAGAAAAAGCTTGACATCAAACTGCTACATGTGCATAAATTAAGAATTGTATTAAATTGGCTGCAATATTAAAGGTGATCTTGCAAAAGGGTTGACCTTCAAGGTGTGGTATGCACGCCAAGCTTAATCTATATAAGTTTTTACCTGGCTTTGATTTTTTTCTTTTGCCCAGTTCTTGCATTGTCACTGTGTGTGTGTGTGTGTGTGTGTGTGTGTGTGTGACACCCATGACTCAAAACAGCGTCGTTAGTCTGCCAGTTTTCTTAACTTTATCTCTTAATGAGATTAAGAGCATGTTAGCAGCAGTAAGAGCCTGAGAGCAAGAAATAAAACCGCAAATGTCATGGTAAGCAAGCGTAAGTTTCTTTAATTATGTTTTCAATCGTTATGCTGAGGAGAAGCGGTGTATCTGAATATGAGAACGATGGTTAATGAGGTTTAACTGAGTTTCATTCGCGGGGTTTTTGTTCATAGACCTTAATATGCTGGTAGAATAGAATTAACGACTTGGTGTAGAAAACGTGTTTAAAACGCCAAATGTAGGATACACTCTAGATTAGCTTTTACAATCTGTATCAATCTGCAACTTTCGAGTTATCAAGATGAACGAAATATAAATATTTTCAACGTTTTTATTAGATTTTTTTTTTAAATGTAAAATAATGAAATTAGTACCAAATATTTACAGTATTATGTATTTAATTATATATCGCAATATATTTTGTATGTAAAAAAAATGTCGTCTGGTTAGGCCTGTGAGGACCAGCAAGTCCTTACCAACAACCAGACAGAGAACAGTGAGAATGACTCTGAAGAAGGTAATGCCAAATCTATTTACTCACGACACGTTCTCATATTATATACAGGGTTTATTAAAGAAGTTTGTTACTTTTTGCCTCCTGAAGGGTCTAGACATGAGGACCAAACTGCCTTAGAAGAGTCATCTGTTACGGTGAGGCTGGGTCCAAACAGGTGATTTATTCAGATATAAAACAAAAGTTGGCTTTACATAAGCCCTTTATTTGGTTATCCAGATTTTTTTGAGGTTTGTGGACATATTTCTATAATATCTATTATCTGTATTGTTGGTGTTTTCACGCCATCATAGTGTTGACCTGACAGAGGAGGAATTGGAGGTCAGTCCTGTTTGAGATAGATGAATAGAGACATTATGAACTGATGGTTTTGAAGAATATCTGCTCTCTTTTTAATAGATTGTATATTTTTATTATTTGATTTAGCTTTTCATTACCTTACAAACCCCCTGTACAGGCTGCTTTTTCTCGGCTGTCTCTGGCCTTTCGCTGTGATCAATACACGCTGTGTCAGAGGCTAGAGACAGAGGAACACGCTCGAGACAATGCTGAGGACAACCTCAAACTAGAAGTGGAGAGAGGCATGGAAGTGCTAGAGGTGTGACTACTACAGTCTGAGAGTAGCTTTTATGAATCATTGCTTCCTTGGATTTAGCCTATGCCCATTCTAGAATTGTATTTTTGCCACTAGACTCTCAAGGGAATGTGTTTAGATATCAAACGTGGAGGGCTTCTCCAGCGTCTTGAGTTGTGTCTTAACATTATCGGGGGAACCATTGGACGAATCTCCAACACAGCAGAGGTTCTTGGGGCTGTGCATCAGGTACTTACTAGATTTTTACTTTGGTAGCATAGTCAGAGAACACTGCAGTAGGTCCCTTTAGATTGGTGGTTCAGTCAACAGGCTTTTAATATGTTCAGTCCCGTTCTCTCTGTGTGTGTAGGAGGCTAAAGTAAGCCATGCAGTGGAACTGATGGTGGCTCATGTGGAGAACCTGAAGCGCCGTCATGACAGGAACAGCATTGAACTGGAGGAGATGAAGAAGCAGATGGAGAAAAGCAGCAGAGAACGACATGTCTGTGAGCAGTGGGGTAGGAAAACACCCATTCAGTTCTTTCATAGTGTTAAAATTACAATTCATCCACTAGCATTTTGAAATAATATGTCTGTGTCACTGCAGAGGAAACTGACGCAATTGAAAAGCTGGAAAAAGACTCACAGAAGGTATGGACTCCATGCTTCGGCTTTATCCTGAAAATGTGATTTTTATGTTTTTCTTAATTTATGCAGATATAAATTATTAATAGTTCAGATGTGTATTATATGATTTGTTAAGAGTATCATAAGTCTTTTTTTGTTGTTGTCTCAGCCTCAGTTAAGGCGTAGAATCAGTACAAACATCATTGCAAAGCAAATTCAGGTCGGTGCACAATGAGTCTCAACCATTCAATTTAATTGAGTGTAAGTGCACTTGTAATTTTCTTTTCTTTTTCATTTGAAGAAGCAAAAAATAAAGGAGTCAGAAGTTATATTATCTTCAGTGACAAAAGAGAATTGTGAAGAAATAAAATCAACCACAAAGAAACCATTCCACACAGATGACTGCCAAAATAGCAGAGGGTACTGTC
The DNA here is from genome assembly GCA_032275025.1 of Enteromius treurensis. Classification (NCBI taxonomy): domain Eukaryota; kingdom Metazoa; phylum Chordata; class Actinopteri; order Cypriniformes; family Cyprinidae; genus Enteromius; species Enteromius treurensis. The sequence continues at coordinate 10,122,047 of JAUCMU010000143.1, forward strand.
GATACACTTGTATATTTAGAGTGATGTAACAAAAGTAGTGACAGATCTTGTCTTTTGTATAGACAGCTTCAGGGATGAAGTATTTTGTAGGCCAAAACCTAGAAACAAGTTAGCATTTTAGCACTTTAGGTCTCATCCTCCTGAAGTCAGTGTTTTCACTGGGTTTAAATTAAGGTCTGCGATTAAGACCGGTGAATGCTTTTTTCACAGTTTATTCTATGATCTTATATATTTTAAAGATTTAAATCTTTAACTTGTTTTGAAAAAGGCAGGTGTTAACAGCTGGTTAAATGAGACTGCAGAGGTTATTGGGATGTTAAATGCCATCATATCGCACTGGTAAACACATCTAATCACTACTAGTTTACTTTCACAGCTTCATTGTGTTTATAATAGCACTCTTAAAAACTATTTTAACTCACACAATCATAGTAAATAAAGACTAAAAGAGTAGTTGACAGTTTAGTGGTTATGTAGTTAAATTATAGCCTACATTTAGCTTTTAACATCTGCCAGTTGTATTCACTTTAAATTACACTCAACAAAAATATAAACGCAACACCTTTGTTTCTGCTCCGATTTTTCATGAGATGGACTTAAAGACCTAAAATTCTTTCCAGATACACAATATTACCACTTCTCTCAAACATTGTTCACAAATCAGTCTAAATGTGTGAAAGTGAGCACTTCTGCTTTGCTGAGATAATCCATCCC
>JAUCMU010000143.1:10130556-10159697 GCA_032275025.1 Enteromius treurensis
GTCAGGGATTCTCTTATTACCTTGAAGAAAACTTACAGGCAAAGTGTTTCTAAAGGATTGTCAGAAATATAGCTTAGGGATGTCTGACTGACTTCTCAGATTTCGCAGGCGTCAATTTTGAGAATGTAAGATGAGGAGATATTGCTGTGACATTTACATAAAGTCTTGTTCTGTTACTGTAAAGGAACAATTGTTAATGCATTGGGCAGAGTTTGAATGACAAATCATATCCTCTTACAGATGTAAAAGGAATCATTCAAGCAGGAAACTTATTAATGATCTGTTTACAGGGGAAGTTTACCACTTTAAATCATGGCAGAATTGAAATGAAAGCCAGTGGGGTTCAAAATGACTCTGGCCCTTACTGACTCTCATTATATTGATAACAAATAATAAGTAACAGTAACAGGACGTGAGGAAGATACTAGCTTAATTTATGAAATTTGAAACACTACTTTCCAAAAAAGTTGGAATGGATGTTATGGAACAGTTCGACATATTGGTGAAATCCATGGAATTTAGGATCAAATCCAATCATGTGTGGTTTAGAAGTAGGGCCCATGGCTCCATGTTATATCTAATAGGCGCTAGTGTCAAGCATGCAAAAAAATCTAGGACAGACGCTGTATTTATATAAATGCTATTTTGGGGGCAAATCTAGTTGCCCACCCACATCACTAGGGACGACATCCCTGCTAATGAGTCGGCATGGATCCTTATCATCCCTCTTCCTGAGTTCTAAGGAAGAAAATTTGACAGGATGTGATTGTGGTGCTTCTAAAGCCTCCATCCTCATTCAGCTCTGTACCTCATGTGGATGGATGCAGCTCAGCACAATAGAAAACAGCCTGTTCCATCAGACACTCCAACGACTGAAAAAATACCAGCAAAGCTCTGTGTCAACAAGCTGAGAGGACAGTATCTGCTGATACAACAAGACTTCCAGAGGGCAACAGAAAGGCTGATGAAACTGCAGCAGGAATTGGGTCACTGTGACAAACCCTGCTTTATTAAACAAAAAGCAACTCTCAATTTTAGTTCGCCCCATAATTCTGTTTCAAACACAAAGATTTGACTTCAGAAAACTAACATCATACTACGTCAGTATAGCACATGGGCCGAAGTTTATGCTAAATTTATGACGCTTTTGCATAATTTTTGAAGCTTGAAGCTTAAGTCTCCATTCACTGTAAATAAAGACTGTATATATACACCAAGTTTACTTGTACTACTATTAATGGGAGAAACTGCAATGCACAATATAGCCTATTAAATAAAAGAGTCAATTGTCACATTGCCAATGAAAACGTTCATCGACACACACAGCTGTGACCAACATTTGAGGGAAAGTTCATGTTTGATTTTATTCCTGAATTTGACATTTTTTTTAAATAAAGGTTTTTGAGATCAAAATATTTCACCATTCTATAAATGACACATGCCTAATTTCCCAAATGGCCACAAAATGACTTGAAATGTAAAAAAGAGCAATCAGCACAACCTTCAGAACTTCTCTTTTTGTGTTCCACAAAAGAAAGGAGATCATGAGGAGATGGGATGAGTAAATGATGATCCTTCAAACCCACAAACTGCACTCACAAAGACCTCCACCCTGAAAACACATTAGGTCTGTCTTGACTACAAAGCACATCAAGCTCAGAAGCGTAGACAGGACGTAGTCTTCTCGACAGCGATCTCAGCAGCAGAAGAATAACACAACAGATCCACCCATCCTCTCTCGCAGTCAAGCATAAAGATGAGACATCAGCGAATAAGACCGTTTTCAATAGTCTGCAGTTCTCATGTCATCTCAGCCAGATTCCCAAACACCCTTTCCCATGAGTCTGTGGGGCTGTGATCTATTGGAATGCCTACTCGGCCAATTTCATTACCACTGCGGCCAGGTCTGGAATTCCCAGAGAGGGCCAGAGCTTGGAAAGTCTGACGGGAGACTTGAACAGGACCCAGATTGTATACGGAGCCTGTTATTATAGAGATGCTGAATCGTGTGGATGCAGATGTTATGGGAGCGACAGAATTTAGTGTGTGACTTATTTCCACAACTGGTGCAAAGCCAAAAAACAGTCGAATGTTAATGAAGCCATGCAGAACATGGAGGAGAGCGAGAAAACGAGAGAGAGTGAGTGTGTGAAGAGACTTGAAAGACAGTCTTTGTGATTCCCCTTCTCTGCTTTTTATCATGCCACTCAATGAAGATGAAGCGATTAATCAGAATGCGTGACAAAAAGCCTCTCAGAGACAAAAACACTTTGGCTAATAAATTAAAAACAGCGTAAACACAGACTCATTGTCCTGTATGAAAAGACATCCACTTTAATCTGTACTCCAGTGCAAAGTTAATTAAGATATACCATGGATTTCTGGAAATAAGATCAACTTTGTAAGCCTTTATACAAACAGCAAAGGTTGTATCTGTAGGTGAAATGATCTTTTAATTAACATTTAACAGTTCTAATATTTAGAATGGCTGTACCAATATCAGCTGACTTGGATCAATGTTAAACAACACAGGAAATCACTAACAAGCATGTCTTTTGAATGCATGAAGCTTTTGAAGACAAATGATAACAAATCATTTGTGTTTCTATTGTAGTAAATGTTTCGTCTAATTAATCATAATGCAATCAACATCCACACTAACTCGGGGCCCATAAATACATGAAATTCAGATTTCATTTTAGAAGTGGCAGTCTTTAATAATTTGCATGCTTTAAAAGGGACGGATGACCTTATAAGCAGCAGCACTAGTCCATGCAATGAAATGGTCAGCATCTATGTCTGTTGTAAATGTAACATAAAACATAAATGCGCTCAAAACATATTTAAGAGTTCAGAGCTTATCAAAAATCAGCACATGCCTTCAGACGAACGATTTCATGCAGCCATTGTGCAAAGCTTATAATATAATAATATAAAATATAATTTCCACATATGAAATACGTTTGTGCCACAAAAAGATAATACACAATTGTAATTGTTCTTATTATACAAATATCAGTTATCTTTACCATACCTTCCTTCCCAGTATCCAGGCCAATACACACCCTCCGTTCACTCCATTCCCGCAGATGCGCGTGTGCCGGCGACTCCACAGTGCGGCTGGATGTGGAGTCTTTACTCAAGCTAGCCAAAAACCACTGGACTGAACCAGTCGTGGTTGCGCAGGGGGGGGGGTGCGCCATGTAGCTGAAATATTCTCCAGTTTGTGTTAATAGAGTAACACATGTATGAACATGAATACACGCATACTTTACATTTTAATGAGAAACAATTGTAAAATGTCCTTGTTTACACGTTTGAGGTAGAAAACCGGGCGATACCACTACAACTACCCCCTATAGCGATTGTTTGTCTAGATGTTTGGTAAGCGTGCGTGATCTTTTGAAGGCAGCACACGCTTCTTCTACGATAGGCGTGTCTAACAGAGCCAGCGGGAGAAAACCGAGACAATAAGAGTTAAACAAGAGGACAGCTGGCGAATATACCTCTGGACTGTATGAATTGTGTCTGAAATGGCACGCTGCCACAATTTGATTGTTTTTTTCTGCGTGGCGACGTGCCTAATACCGTTCAAAGTAATTTGCTGAAAGAGTGTTTGACGTAACTGTCCTCAACCTAACGTTAAATAGAGATGTGAATTTCGAGAGCACAACATGGCTCGAGTTTCTTCCTACAAACGTTTCTTTGTCGACTTGCTTCCCATTTGCCTCCTGTTGTTACCTTTCGGATAAAGGCGGGATACGGCAGATGGTCAGGCTTTCTTTCCTCTTGCTTCTCCCTGAATTTAAAGATCAGCTAATTAAACCGGGGCATTTCCATGTGAAAGGAGGAGTCCGTGGAGATTTCTCTCCGATCACCGGCAATGTGCTAAAAGTGCCACCTGTAAAAGCAAAGTCAGCCAGACACCGAGTTGATTCGGGAGTTCTACTTTTGCAAAATATTAATAAAAAGAAAAAGCCTTTAAATAGGGATCAAATACAAAAGTATTTCATTTTGTTTAAAAATATAGCCCATGTTAGGATATAATGAGATGTGGCTGGAGATTTTGTCATTTGGTTGCTAGGACTCAATAAGTTACTTTTCAATATGAAAGTCCCATTTATGTATGGCACTTTGGTCACATGCTTGATGAAAGTTGTATGTCAAATAATATACAATGACTTAACAGCCAAGTTAAATATATACACACACACACACACACTAGGCTATTACTGGCGGAGAAGGAGTGAGAAAGAATATAAAAAAAAATAAAATAAAAAACACAGGGTAATGTACATCAGTATTAATAAACAGTTTTAATTTGCTCAAGTTCACAGAACATTGCAGTGTATTTAAATAGAGTGCTTCATTACTAAGCTACATTATAGCTGTATGCCACTTCATTTCATAACATTCTCTTTTATTACACAAAAACAGTAAAAATTACAAGGCGAAATTTATCTCCATAGGTCCTTTCAGTGGTTTTATTCAGTCAACTGTATGCGACGCAGATTTTCTCTCACTCGTACAAATTCTGGAACATTCTTTTCATCCTCTACGCGCCGCTGTTCCTCCATCTCATACTGAAAAAAAATAAAATAAAAATCACACCTGGCAAAACTTTTGCTCTCAATTTCAGGAATGAGGAACATTCCTGAACAGAGATTGGTCAATACCTCTTGCAGTTTCTGCTGTCTCTTACGGAGCTCTTGCTCCAGGTCAGAAGGAGGTCGGAGGGCAAGTTCCTCCTCTCTGTGCAGGTCAAGCCTCCTCTGCTGTAACACACGCTGCAATTCTGGTTTCTCCTCCAACAACAGGCCTCTGAGAACAAAAAGGATGTGTGGATAAATGCAGGTTAGTATAGGTTTGATGTAATTTAAAGCTTTTGATATTTACTTTTACTCCTTGTAAAAGTACAGGGTTATGTGGATGCAGTTCATCATTTGCAAAACAAACATCTTTTAGGTAGTACTCTTCTTTACCTCTTGTGGCTAAGCAGAAGCTCCTTATGGAGATTCTGGCGACTGGGGTACTCACTGGGTGAGCCATTCAGTTTCCGGAGCGGAATAAACTCATCTCCACTGTCTGTGCTTTGCTGGGACACAGGAGAATGACACACATAATTCTCTGAAAACAGAAAGGTTGGAAACCTTTAGACTTCAAATCAGATCTTGAATTGTGATCGGGCATTTGTTTGAGAAGCAAATTGTAACAGGTCTAAAATAAAAGTCTACATGTTTATGTGATACCATGCAAATTGAATTCCAAACGGTCAATGCCTGTACCTTTTTTGTGATGTCTGAATCCTGGCCGCTGCAGAGAAAGTTAACAATGAAAATTAAATATATTGCCTACTCATTAATAAAGTCAGTCAATCTACCCAAATGAGTGGGTTACTTCTTGCATGCAACTGAAACACTGTGCCAACATGTCCACCTGCTGATGAAAGCAGAATCAAATCAGCTCAGTGGACTGAGATGACATGCTCTGCCTCCTAATGTGTGCTGGCTTGATTTATTAACAGATGAATGAAGCAAAGAGGGCCATTTATAGCTCAACGCTGAACCTATCTGAGGAACACTGAAGTTATTTTTGACCTCCTGACCTCAGAAACACAAGCTCTAAAATAATGACTACATACATACATACAATAGGACAGAGGAAAGGACAATCAAAACTGGATTTCTTAGTAAGCATTAAATTATGTACAAACTTTAAATTTATACATAAAACACACACACACACACACACACCACTATTATCAGCATAAAAGCCTTTAGATCATTAACGAATGACATATTTAAATACTTTGTATATTAAGTTTATATAAACAATTTATGAAACCACACTCACAAAAAAACAAAAAATAAAATTAATGAATAATAAATCAAATTACTCACATATGAAATGTAAATCCTTGTTTTGGCTGTATTTAAGATTTTGATTTGCATTTAAGTGCTTATATCTATTATACTTCCTGGACACACATTATTGTGCTTCATGCGAACCTATAAATTTGGCATTGCTAGCGCTATACTATATTGTTTGGGCTACTGGAACATATCAACCTAGACAAGTCTACCTCTTTATGAGACCTTAATCTTTTGGGCATCCTGTCCGCAGCATAGTGTTTATAACCATGACCGGGTAAAACCAGATTACTCTGGTCCAATGGGCCATGCCATTGTGTCAGCCACACTTAACAGCCCCCATGCCATCTCCACCCTTCTAAACCGACATGGCATGAGACTACTTACTGGAATACATACCCCACGCAAATTATGATCATCATAGTGTATAAACGTTTCTGATAGGGTCATAAAAGAAACCTGCTGGAACTGAGCCATTAAGTAGGAACCAAATTTAGTGCAATTCAGTGGTAACTCCAAAAACAATTACAATTTTTTTATAAAAGTTATAAAAACAGACAAAAAGCTTTTTAATGTCATGTTCAAGGTTAATAAGTTTCATAAAAATGTAAACCAAACAAACATATGTTGTTCTTCTGAAAATGAGAACCGTAACTGCACATTAAACATTTGATACTCATATCTTCCCATTTTTAAAAAACAAACAAACAAAAAAATTAAATTAAAATTAAAACACACACAGGATTCAGACAATAAATCCGAACTACGTTTTTTAAAGAGCACTCACCTCCACGCATACAGTTGATTGCTTTTTTGTCGTATTGAGGTCCAGCATTGTGTGAGTAGTGTCGATACTGTGGCCTTCAGTCCGCGTCTGATCTGTTTATGTTCAGTGACGCTTGTTGCAGACACTACGTTCAAGCTCATTACGCCATTTCAGATTAACCTGAACCTATACGAGGCACGTAGGATGTCAGATTAACTAATTACCGTAGACATAAGTGTCTTCCTTCCTTGAAAATATTAACTCTTGATCTAATTATTATTTTTTTTCTCAGTGAGACAAATGAAAAGACCGACAGACATCCGTCGTTGCAGGTTTAATAAGCAAATGCCAGTTAAGAGGTGTTTGTTTTCTGAACCAACATATTGGATATATTGTTTTCTCAATTTAAAATCAAATCTTGTCCAAATCATGTCATTTCACTCTCTGTTTATTCTTCTACTTTAACGTTACATCAACTAATAATCACTAATTTATAAGGATTTTAACTTTCTAATATAATAAAAAATACATATACACATATTGCGCATGCTCCTCAATAAATAAATAAATAAAACATTAACGCAACCGTAACTAGCCACAAGAGGGCAGTGTGAGTTTTAAGGGTTGTCTAAACGTTTCCCATGATTCCAAGTTGCTACTTATTGACGTCAACCAGGACGTGAGGTCATTGAGTGAATGTGTTCGCATGTGTGAGAACGGTTGTTTGTGCGCTTGAATGTTTGTGTTTTGTGATTGTGTGTGAGAGAGTGAGTGAATGAGTTCATTTTAAAAATCTACACCGTGATCTTATTTGATCTGGTCCGAGTTTATGCCCTGCTCGGATACGGAGATGATAATAACCGACCCGCGAGCTCCTGTAGCGATGATCGTGAGGCTTTTCACAAACTCGGGGCATCCACATCTGAAACTGTGGTAAGAAATGATGAATCGATCAGATATACTAGAACAGACAGGCTGCTGGATCTCGATCCGATGTGCCGTGCTTGTTCACTGAGTATAACGGCGATTCTGATCTCACCATAACTTCGACAGTGAGCTTGCCCTCGAAGTCAGTGAGCATCACGGAGCTGCACGCCAAGTTTGGTTTACTCATTTAAAAAAGGGACCACACATGGTTAACTACGTTGACTTTTATTCTTTGAAATTTTAAGCCCTTGTACATGGTATTGCTTGTACCCATTGGCGACGGGGGACGTGTGGTCATCTTAACTTTACATCCAATATGTGTTGTGTTACGTAGAGTAAAAGCCGCCGTCATGCTTACGAGAGTAACCTCGGTTTGTAGAGGCGGTGTGATGAGACTCTGTAATAATAAATAAATAAAATTCACTGTTTAAAAAAAACCTAGAGATTTCAAATTGTCTTTCTTATGAGCTGAGTATTAAATCTCACCTATGGAGCCTTTAATACTGTATATAGAAGCCTTCTGGGTGTCGACCCATACTCTCATTCCTTTGTTTCCAGTCTCACACATTGACTCTTCTAATTCTTTGTTTTTCACTGTCCTGTGTGCGGAGGAAAAGTAAAATGGCTGCGAGTTTTAACTTTCCTGAGACTTCAAATATAAAATTGTCGATTGGGTGTCTTTTATTAATGAAAAAAAAAAGGATTTTAAATCACTATTTTGTTGCTATAAAATATATTAAGAGGCCTTACCCGTTATCCACTGCAACAGTTTCCTTCTGTGTCACTGTTTGATGTTTGTTTAGAAATAATCCTAGGTGATGATCGTATGTGGATTTTAGATGAATGTCCAGACTGTCTTTTGGTGCCTTGTGACAACATTTAGTAGTCAGGGGGAAAAAACACAAAGCTTTGAATCAGAAATTGTTTCTCTTTTGATTTAATTTAGGTCGCCTATGTTCATTTTTATCATGGGCTTATTGAATTCCTCATTCAAATTCAATTAACTCACCGTAGTGTCATAATGGAAGACACTTCGGCGAGAGCTGGCCTGTGTTGTCGTGTTATGGAGTCTTCTCCAGGGTTCGTCGTTTTGGGCGAGATGGGCTGGCTTGTCATATGGCAGTTTCTGACCAAGCAAAATTAAAAGTAAACAACTGTGGTCTATAACCAGAAAGCGAACTTAATACAAACTAGATGTGGACATAGAAAAATGGTGGACCGTTATAAAATTTGAATTACCTGAATTTCCTTGCTCCCTGATAAAGTATAATCGTTCTCATATCGCGGGAAAGGAAACGGATCTCGTTCTTGTGGCATATTTCCAAAATCTATCCAGACGAGTCTGGTGGAATGTAACAGATCGATAGTTTGGGATCTTGCTACTTTTTTGTTGTCCCTCCTACCGTTGCCTAGAGACCAACATTAAGCTTCAGGTCTGCCGCACCACACAGCTCGAGACGTAAATATGCTAACCTTACAGACCAGCGCGAACCTTTATTTGCCAACCTTTGCAGTTGACAACAACAGCAAAATAAATATATATACACACACATAGGCCTCTCTTTATCTCTTTGTATGTATAGAGAAATCTCATAAGCTTTGTAGTTTCCCAGAATTTGCTGCTAAGTACTAAAATGCGTTTCCCAAATTAAGGATAGACCTCATATCATTACTATAATGCTTGTTATTCAGCCTTGCACTCGGCTATATATTGTGATTTTGTTTTTAAATCTTTACAAATTTTAATGGCTTATGTCTTATCTATACAAGATGGACACGTTTGCAGTAGGAACGCCATACCAAAGAGACTGGCCAATAGGAGAGCTGAGCGCGTTACACGCTTAGTATGTGCAAACAGTGTCTGGATAAAAGCCCAGCAACATTTACAGCACGGCTATTACTGTCTCGCGCCTTTTCTAAAGTGAACGTATCTTTTGGAAGCCGAGATGTATTTAAGCCATGTGCTTTTCAAAGTTATTTTTCTGCTTCACTTACTTTTAACGGAGGCAACGGAATTACCCAGCTGCAAAGAGGTAGGTGCTGCTTTACTGTGCATTATACGAACTTTCTGAGACTGTAACTTGAGATATTACAACAGTCTTTTAAAATTGCGTAATATCTAGTAGCTTGAACTATTTGTCATGCGCAGTTTCTTTCTGACAGCCGGTAGAACTACACAATGCACTGCAATTATTGGCTGGACACACATTAACAGAATAACACATTTGTGAGCTTATGGTGTTGCTGATGGAATATTGATCATTATAAACCCAGCATTATCCTGGAGGACTAGGCCAGTGCATTCTATAAAAATCTATACACATATAAGGTCCATTAATAGCATAACAGAAAACATAATTTCTCCCAATTGATTGCATGCTGAGAAAATGGCATTGTACACATCATCATACACAGTGAAGCACATATATCACATGATGCTACTATACAATTAGGGAACCTTACGAAATTTCACCCAGGCACAAATGAAAAAAGAAGCCTGACAGCTTATATCATTTAATAAAGCAAATAAGGCATGTGGACTGAATGTTTTCCTAGTTAATAAAAAGCTCACATCCATCATCAGGATTAGCTTCAAGGAAACTTCTTTCCTTTCTGCTGCACGTATCCTTTAGCTCTCACTTTTCACTCAAGAAAATAATTATGTTTGAACAAGAGTGAGCATGATCATGGGAATAGGTGACACACTTACTTTATCAGGTCTTGATAAGCTTGCCCATTGGCCATCGAGAGCTGTGTGAACCGGGCATCTGCTGTTGTGATCAGCCAACAAACAGCTGCCGTGTTGTTGCTGTACCTAAACCGATATACCTGTATATTATAATGATATCATTTTAAAACATTTTTATTATTGCAAATATAACTGAAAATAGACCAAGTAGAAATTGGCACTGACCTTGGGGAAAAAAAAAACAGCCCATGTTTTCTGTGGGAGTAAGAGATTCATCAGTTAATCTGACCCTTAAGAGACACCATAGAAACAAATGTCAGTCTGTTCTGTTGCCTTGGTTTCTCGGTTTCATCATTTATATGGATGTGGGGATTATGATGTTGACTGCTTGCTCAGAACAACAATTTCTTCCTTCTTTTTTTTTCTCACTAAACGTTACTAATGTTGCTGCAAAGCACTTAGGAAGCAAAGCCACTCATGGAGTTGAGGTCTTGTTAACTATTAATCCTGTTTCATTTCACATGGGTCATTCTGATTTGCTCTGTGAAAGTGGAGTGTCTGTTGTTACCTCAGGTGCCATTCTGTGGCCATTTTGTTTTGTTACTTGCCAGCTGCTTGTTCTTTGGGACAGCATATAAAGACCCATTTGTGTCTGAATAATTGTTTCATTTAAACCACTACGTTAAGTATTGAAGTATCTTGTTACAGATTCTAATGTCCTTAGTTAAATTAGATTAAACTTATAAATAGGATGTTTGGAAATGTTAATAGGCCTATGTTAATGTATACTTAAGATTTCATTTTATAGGGCTCTCTCGCTTTGCATAACGGTGAGTAAATAATAGACTGTTTGTTTAGACAAGGTTTCGAAGACTTCCTTGAAATTGATCTCCAGTGGGTGGATCCTACTGTGCAAATATTGATCTGACACTGCGTTTTAAAAGGAGATGTAATCCACAGGAACATTATAAACAAGATGTTGGGAACTACAGTTTTATATAATGTTTGTGAAGCATAAAATGGCAAGTTGTGCATCTCAGCTATCAGATGTAATGACAATTACTTTAAAACGCACTCAGAGACAGACTTGGGGCTGTAATAAACGTTTATTTTTCAGTGGAAGCTTTATGATAGTATAAATTCCAAAATTATGAAATAATTCCAACTCAAATAAACGTTTCATTTCCTTGTTTTTATTTATTTATTTATTTAGCAAGTAGCTACTACATATTAAACACTCCACATTAGCTTTTTTATTATTTAATCTTTTTTTTTTTTTTTTTTTACAGATATACAGTATATTTTTGTTACCTAAACACAGAATTTTTCATCACTGAATAAGGTTTATGTGGTTAATTTCTCCAATTATGGCAACAAATGTATAGGCTATGAACCTACGTAAAACTCAATTTTACTGTGGTCTCAGTTTCGTTTTATTTTCAAAATGAATAACATTTCAATGCAGCTGTATGTTTCATTATTTTGCAGTCCGATTATCATTTTGAGTACACAGACTGTGATGTTTTGGGCTCTCGATGGAGAGTAGCCATACCCAACAAGCCTGAGACCTGCACTGGCCTTCCTGATCCAGTCAAAGGCACCCATTGCAGTGAGTGACTACAGCAAACACACACACACACACACACACACCCTTTAGCATGCTGTGTTACCAGGTGAAGTATTTTCAAATCTAGAAAGGCATTAAGAAACTTACATTTTTCTTGTTCTTTCTCTTTTGTTAGCGTTTAGCTGTAATGAAGGAGAATTTCTGGACATGAGAAATCAAGAGTGTCAGAAATGCGTTGCAGGGACTTATTCTCTTGGGACGGGAGTTGCTTTCGATGAGTGGGACACTTTACCCACTGGCTTTGTCAGTCATGGCATCAGTATGAACTTAGATGACACTCAAACAAATTGCTCCAAGTGAGTGACTCAGATATGTATGAAAAAATGAGAGCTACAGCATTTGAGAATATGCAAACAGGCGATAGTGCTTAAAATTCAAGATCAAGTGGACGGTTGAGCAAGCCATTCAACATTCACTTAACAGTAATTGGATGCTCAGAATGTTTATGCAAAAGTGCTTGACAAGTCAGGACCTTGAATTTTTTGGAATTGAAAGGAATGGACATTTGTGGAAATTTGCTTTAATGGGGATGTGTCTCTTGCATCTGTGCAGCTCAACATGGATCCCGAAAGGTGATTATATTGCCTCTAACACAGATGAGTGCACTTCAACTCTTACATATGCTGTGAGTCTAAAGAAGCCTGGATCTGTGTCCTTCCAATACTTCTATCCGGACAATCACATGTTTTTTGAGTTTTATGTAAGTACTGAATATATATATTTTCCCCACATATATGCATATAAAGAATAAAAAAATGCTGTTAGTTAAATTTAATTAGTATATAATGCAGTTTTAGGATAAGTAATGTATAATTAATAAATTGAGTTTTTTTAACAACCACAATTGTGACGATGTTAGATACTGCATGATATGGGATATGCATGTGCTAACAGGTTCAGAATGACCAGTGTCAGTCTACAGACTCTCAGCGTCGCTGGATGAAGGTATCAGAAAGTGACTGGGATTACCATTACGTAAGTCTCTGTGTGTGTGTGTGTGGGTGGTCCAGGTAAACCTTACATTATGAGGACAAAATGTCCCCACAAAGATGGCAGTATCCAAAATCCTTGTCCTTCTAGGAAAATGTTTTGGTCCCCATGAGGAAACAATGAATGAATGAAAAAATGAATGAAAAGTTTTTGAAAATCTAAAAAGTTTTCTATAAAGGGTAGGTTTAGGTAAGGAGTGGTGTATGGCAATAGAAAATACAGTTTGTACAGTATAAATACCATTAAGGCTATTTGTGTGTTTTGAAAGAATACATAGAAGCCTCAGGCATCAAAACCTTTTCTTTTTGCTTTCTATCCAGGTGCAGCTGAGTAGTGGTAACAATGTCTTGTACTGGAGAACAACAGGTTTCTCTCTGGCTGCCAATACTGCCAAACCGGTTCTACTGAAGAACATTGCCATCTCCGGTATTTATCCATCACTCTTCATTGTGCACTACCTTAAAAAAAAGATGGCTTGAATTTAAAAGCACAAATAAAATTGACTTAGTAAATAACAGTTGACCTTTTTTCAGGTGTCTCGTATACATCTGAGTGTTTTCACTGTAAGCCTGGTACCTACAGTGATAAACCAGGGGCTGCCCGCTGTGTGCCATGCCCTGCTAATTCGTACTCTAATAAGGGAGCCACTGCGTGCCAACCTTGTGAGGAGGACAAATATTCAGGTGTGTATCTCATCATTTTTAAAGCAGTGTTCATGGTCAATCATCAGCTGCTATTGTTATCATTAATTATTGCTCATAGTTGTGATATTTGTCCTTGATACTTAGACAAGTATGAATGCTTTTAGGATGTTTTGTGTAAGTGGTACATTGGTATTCTTACAAAATTTTTATATTCCTAATGTAGGTGCATAAATGATCCTGAAATCTTGCAATTAAAAAAAAATTACATTAATTGTACACATGAAAACAATTCTATAAAACATGAAAATATATTGAATTGTTGATATAATTACTGAATGTTTTTTTTTGGTTAAACTAACAAATATATGAGTCACACACTAGAAAAGCATAATGCATTGTAAGCAGGTATTTGAAATGACTGGTGGATACCCAACAAATGCCTTGTAAAGGGCTTTAAAACGTTACATCTGCATAGATGTGATCAAGCATTTAACTGTAAGCTCATGAAAGGTAATGTTCATGTAAATGACCTGCACACATCAGTGCCTTTACTTTATGGGATTTGCCTACTGTGTTTTATCACTTTATCTCAACGAGTGTGTGTTTTTCCTAATGCCACGGGCGTTTTCCTGTCCTGTGTGTGTTCCTCCAGGAGTTGGATCTGGAAACTGTATACAGCGACCGGCCTGCACGACAAATGATTACTTCTATACTCACACACCATGTGACTCCAGTGGTCAGGTACCACAAAAAAAATCAGTACAAATCTAGTTATTTTATTTTATTAATCTAGTTATCTCCAGATGACAATTTTATTTTATTGATGTAACACCTTCAGGTAACAACTGACTGGTTATATATATATATATATTTAGACACAACTGATGTATAAGTGGATCGAGCCTAAGATCTGCAGTGAGAGTGTGGAGGGGGCAGTGCAGCTTCCGGCTTCAGGGGAGATGATGGCCTGCCCTCCATGCAATCCAGGCTTCTTCTCCAACAACACCTCCACCTGTGAACCTTGCCCACATGGCTTCTATTCAAATGGGACAGGTACTGTAGAGAGAGACGATTTCGCTCACCTATGACAGCATATATGAAACTCTGTTCTATCTCTAGATGGAAATATATATATATAAAAAACAATAAATGTATGCTTTAGTACATTATTGCAGTGATTTAATAAAAGAGCTCACTATTAGAAACAAGCATTTTACTTGTGTTCAGAATGTTCAGAGTGTCCTGCTGGAACAGAACCAGTTGTGGGTTTTGAATATAAATGGTGGAACAAAATGCCCAGTAATATGAGAAGCTCAGTCTTCAGCTCTGAATACAGAAGCACGGAGAGGAGCACAGGTAGGCCCAAATATCTCTTCACTAGCTTTCTACACAATTTAAAGCAAATTTGATATCATTTTATACTTGAATGTATCATTTGAAGTGAGCCATAACGTTTTTGTATCATAGAGTCATTTTGCCATAGATGTTTGTGAGTTATGGAGGTTTTATTGTAACAGGCTGGGAAGTTGCGGGCGAATACATCTACACCACACCAAGCAATCAGGACTCTGACTACATGATGCTGACACTCACAGTACCTGGATACAGGTGTGAGCACATACATATGTTAATGAATAGCAACTGCATCTTAATTTTCTCAATATCTCGTAAGTTGCATTAATGTTAAGATTTACATTTTGATTAATATTTTTCTTTTTCCAGCTTGCCACCTTCCCTGAATGAAGACAATGAGAGAGTTCAGCTTTCCAAAATAACATTTGTGTTTGAAACAATGTGTACAGCTGATTGTAAACTGTATTTCATGGCAGTAAGTCTGACTGTATTTTATGCACTGCGTATATGCATTTTACAATTATGACTACATTTTTAAGTGTTTAATGTTCACCAAGACTGCATTTATTTGGTCAAAATACAGTAGAATTAGCAACATTGTGAATTATTATTATAATTTAAAATCTAATATATATTTTAAATGTCATTTATTCTTGTGAGGGGAAATGCTGTGTGAAATAATCTAATGTTTGGTGCTTTAAAAAAAGCATGTTTTTATTATCAATATTGAAACATTTTTGGCGCTGTTTAGTGTTTAGTGTTCAAAAGAACAGCCTATATTTGAAATAGAAATCTTTTGTTACATTAATATGTTTACTGTCACTTTTGATCAAAGTAATGCATCAGCAATGGATAAAAGTATTCTTCTTCTTTTTTTTAACCTTACGTACCCCATACCTTTCAATGGTACAGTTATTATCATTTCTTAGTTCCCTAATTTGTCCATATCTCTTTACAGGGGCAAAATGAATGGAGTAATATTGTGGAGAGTTGGTCTGCCACTATAGGGAAGCAGTCCTACTCTTATTTTATTAAAAGCAATAACACTGTTAGCTTCACATGGGGTTTTCAGCGCACTGGGATCTTTAGTGTGGTAAGATTTAACTGGCATCTCTCATTTCTTAACTGTTTTTTTTTTTTTTTGGCAGAGAATATAAACTCTTTTGATGATCTATGGCTGTATGTCTGTCTTACAGAAAAACGAGTACAGCTCTGACTATGCTAAGCTGTACTCTGTTCACCTCACTAATGTGATTGGGGGTGTGGCGTCAGAATGTCGTCAGTGTGCTCTGGCTGCTGTTGACTCTGAGTCCGCCTGCGTCCCTTGCCCTCCAGGACACTACATGCTGAACGGCACTGGAGTGTGTAAAAGCTGTCCCACAAATACCATCATCAGGCCCGAGCAGCCAATCGGAAAGCAAGCCTGCATACCTTGTGGACCCAATACCTACAGTAATGAAGTAAGCATTATTTATTTAATACAACTTACAAAACTCGTCTCTAGACCACGGCCAACGGCCTCAGATCTTTGTGCTCACTGCAGTTTTAAAGACTTTGCCTTTAAGTGTCATGTATTGATGTAGCCTGCTTTTGAACAGTACCTGTTCTGGCCAGTAGATGGAACTATTGTCAGTCGACCGGTTTCAGGAAATATTATTGATTCATCTGATAAGGCAATAATAAAAGTGTTCAGCAATCTTAAGAACTTATGTGTTAAATATATTGTGCACAGTTTACAATTGTAACCTTGTTAATGTATAGTTTTGGGGAAATAATAATAAATAGCAATAAATTCATCCTGAATGCATCATATTTTTACTGATCTGGAAATGTAGGGTGCCAAGCCCTTAGACTAAATAATCATGCAATGCAGTGTATGCATAAACAGTCAAACTTGTAAGACAGTGGTGGGTAAAACATTTCGACCTTGTGTCTTAATGATTGCTAAGCACCCTAGCATAATTATAGCATTGCAATACATACTATTCATACACTAATTTCTGCTGCTTGTATAAAAATCCTAGTTCTTATAATTCCTTCATGAATACTTGGGTAAAGTGATTAATAAATTTTCAAAAATATGATTACATTTATAAAATAAGTTAGCATATTATTTTTAATAATGATTACATTAATGTACTTTATTATTGTGTATGCACATTTTTAGCAACCGCTTTATATTGATTTCCTGTCCAACTATTTTATAAATCTATTCACTTCTGTCATGTGTTTGTCCTCTTTGTTCACAGGGCCGTTCTGCATGCATGAGTGACTGTACATTAGCAGTGCATCATAAAGGAGAGATGCTGAATTATGATTTCTCTCCACTGGCAAATGTCACTGGCTTCCAGAGCAGCCCACGCTTCACCAGTAAAGGGCTGCAGTATTTCCATCATTTCAGTGTGGCGCTGTGTGGGACAGAAGTAAGAGAATACATCAGACCAGATCCATTACTGAAGTGTGTAGTGAAGTTTGAGTTGTAAAAGCTCTGAATGAAACATTCAAGTGCGTCTCTCTCTCATGTAGAACAGGGCTCTTGCATCCTGTGTAGAAAATGTAACTGAAAGCAAGAGGGATGTAAAAGGCTACATCTGTCAGTCTACCGTAGTGCCTTCTGAGGTCAGAGGTCAGAGTGTTGTGTCCTCTCAGCCCTTCACTATTGGAGATAGTTTAATTGGTGAGTGCTGCAATGCTTTGAAATCTCTTTTAAAAAAAACTGTCCCACTGGATCTTGTGGATTTATTAGATGCAAACTTTTTATACTCAGGAGTAACTACTGACTCCAGATTTGATGACATTGCATCATTGGATGGCAACCTTCCTATTGAATTTGAGCTGCCTGATGTCATATTCTACTACAGGTGAGTCTAGTTCCAATGATCTCTGTTTAATTTATTCTAATGGTTTTATTATGTACACAAACAACTCAAGTATCTCAGTTGATGTAGTTCAGACTGATCTGTAATGACGTTCTTCCAATTATGGTGTCAACAGATCTAGAGAAACAACGCAAGCATGTAAAAATGGAAGATCAGCCTCTATTAGGCTCCGATGTGATCCCACTGTAACACTGAAGGACCTTTTTTCCCTACCAAGGTACAATATGAGAATCTCTTTTCTTTTTGGGTAGGGCTGCACCATTAATCAACACAACCCACAAAATTGCTTATTGTGATTATACGTTAAAAGATTAGTTCACCGAAAAAAAAATTCTGTCATTAATTACTCACCTTCATGTTGTTCCAAACCCATAAGACCTTCTTCATTTATGGAACACAAATTGGAGAAAACACTTGTTTTAGTACAAAGAAAACAAAAATAACATAGTTACTCAACCATTCTTCTCCCCTGAGTAATGTCTTCCACCATTTTGGAGAGTACTTTGAGAACGTTCAAGAGGAAAGTATGTGCAGGATCATAATAAGCGTTGTTTATGCCTAGGGGAACGTGTGTGTATGTGCTGTGATACTCTTTAAAGAACATAAGGTGGAAGACGTAACTTGAATGGTTGAGTAAATTATGTTATCTTTGCGCAAAAAATTAATCTGGTAGCGTCGCAAAACTGAAGTTGAGCCACTGATGGACATCACATAGACTGTTTTACTGATGTATTTAATACTTTTTTGCACCTGGAAACATTTCAGTTGCGTTGATATCTATGGAGGGTCAGTAAACTTTCCAATTGCATCAAAAATAATAATTTGTAACCTCTTAATTACTCAACCTAAATACCATTCCAAACTCATAGGACCTTTGTTCATCTTCAGAACACAAATTTAAATATTTTTTAGGAAATCCGAGAGCTTACTGACACATGCAAGGCCAAGAATGGTGCAGCCCATTTGTGGCTATTCAAAGGAAAAAAACAAGACCAATCAAGACCAATCTGAATTGAAAGTTGAATATTGTATGGTTTGGAATATTCCAGCTCAGACGATGGAATAATATTGCTGTTTATTGCTAGTTTTCTGTGTGTGTGTGTGCATTTGGTACAGCAACTGTTCAGAGGGCACCTGTGATGGCTGCTCTTTCCATTTCCTGTGGCGCTCCCAGTATGCCTGTCCTCTCTGCTCTGAGAGGGACTATAAGGAGATTGTGAGTGCTTGTATCCAAGGAATTCAGGTACATGTCAATTCACATCACGACAGACCACACAGTTTGTGAATGAGACTATTTTCCCACTTTGAATATTTTTGTTTTGCCATAACTTCATTCTAAAATGTGTTTATGTTTCTCAGAGGACTACCTATGTGTGGCAGCAGCCTCTGAGGTGCACAGGTGGAGTGTCACTGCCTCCACAGAAGATCAGTGCATGTGTGACGCTGGACTTCTGGCTGAAGTTTGGTGTCTCCATCGGAACTGTGGCTGCTATATTGCTTATTACCATTAGCTGCTACTTCTGGAAAAGGACACGCAAGTAAGAGTTCATTACTGAAAGTGATTGTTAACAATGGGACCAAAAACTGGTTTACTTATCTTTTACTTACTTTAACATCCAGTAATATAATTGCTGAAGTGGAAAACAAAGCAGCATACAGGTTAAATCTAATGAGGATTAATGAATAATCGATGGAAAAGTATTTTTACCACAGTATTGTTAAATAAAATAAAACATCCTATAGTTGTTTAGCTAGTCATGCCAGTTTAAGGAAAAATATATTTGTTTAGTTATTTCAAACAAAGATGCTTTTTAAATGATTTGTTTTTAGCCTACTGTGTATGGAATTGCATTTTGGCCAAGACTGTATTATATATCTATATTGATTGATTTCATATTTTGATCAGTTCATCTCTACTCAAACGTGTAGCCTAGTTCTCAATCCTATTATTGTATGTATTTAAGTGTAAAATCATAGTACATAACTATACTGTACAACACTGACTTTGTGAGCAAATTAAGACAAAGAGAACAACATGCAACTTCAAGCTGCTATGAAGATGGATGCAAATGTGTTCTTTCATCTCTAAGCCTACTTGTAGATAAATTGGGGATAAATGAAGGCTGCTGCATGTATAAAAGTATTAATATCCTCTCTTTAGGCTGCAGTATAAGTACTCAAAGCTAATGATGACTGCAGGAGATAAGGAGTGTGAACTTCCAGCTGCAGATAGTTGTGCTATTATGGAGGGAGAAGATGCAGAGGATGACCTCATCTACCTCTCCAAGAAATCTTTCTTCACTAAGATCAAGTCATTTTCCAGAGAGGTAATGAGGTCACATGAAAGACTTCAGTTTGGCCGTAGTCTATACTATCTAACTATACTAACTCTATATCTGTATTCTTGATGGATGCTATTCATGTTTTTAATGTTACAGTAATATTAGAATTAACAGACAGATACTGTAGAGATATTTTCTTGACAAACTGTTGTTATTTTACAGAGAACGTCAGATGGCTTTGATTCTGTTCCTCTAAAATCATCAGCTGCACAGGAGATGGAGATGGACTAGAACTTCTGAGACAAAATGAGCACAAGCAAGAAATGTTTGGCCTGTCACTGGACATCCTTGATGGCATATTGGCAAATAAGCCAATAATAGAAAGACTGAGCAAAGAAAAATGATAGAAAAACATGTATGCCTTGTTCAAGTCACCCCATAAACCTGTGATTTCAAGACTGTCATGAGAAGTTTTTTTCATAAAACCTTTTTTTATGATGTAAGACATTGTGTCGGCCTATATAGGCCTATAAAAATGTATACTAAATCTAAATGCTTGTGAAAGATAATGCAGGACATTTTACATGGCATTTGTTTGACATGTCATCATGCAGTATATCAAATATTATCTTTTTCTTCTCTTCATTTGGTTCAGTGAGAGTTGAGAGCTACAGGTAAACCTGCCTTACAAGTTTTTGTAATGTGTAATTTAAAAAAAAAATTCATTCAAATGACCTTTTTTGTTATGTTATATGTATTTTAGGAAACGTCATCTTGTTTGTAATGTTTTTCTTAAAGAATATAACCTACTTGATAAAGCCAAGGTCTCCATTGTTATTGAAACTATAGATTAACTAAAATTACACCAAGCAACAGCAAAAAAAAATAAAAAAAAATCATGTCGACCAGGACAAAATAAAAAAAAGCAAATGTGTAGCTTTTCATGTGCTGTTTAAATAATTGATCTTACGTTGTTGCGTCAGTTTGTTAAGCGCAGTGGCTCAGACTGTGGCCGTTTCCATAGAAACGAATGTAAACAGCAAGAAACGATGAGCTCGTGCAGCTCCAATATTAACTGATAGTTGTCTGAAGCGCCGAAAGATGCCGAAAAAGAAAGGAAACAAGGGCAAGGGAAAAGGGTAGGGATGAAAGATGTAGTTTTAAGGTTTGTTTTGCACAGTAAGCCTTTGAGATACTTGCTTTCTCTAATTGTCTTTTCCCTTTACAGAAAAGGTAAGAAAGAAGGCAAGCATGAATCTAAAGCCGACAAGGAGTCAGAGATCGAAAAGTTCAAATCAAACGCTGATCTATGGGAGGCGAATTTTAATATCACGGAAATCTCGCGTGTCGAGTATCGCGAAGCTACTCGCGCGCTCGCTAAAGCCAACGAGGAGCTCGCGAACCAGCAATATAGAGCAGAGAAAGACACAAACGATATTATTGTTTTTCTGAAGAGAACAGACCGTGAAAAGACAGCAACGGTTAGTCTGCTTTTGTCTTTTTACAACTCTGTCATAAACATTTCGATTTATCCACCTGTGCAGTTCATTTTCTTCTAATTTGTCCCCTATAAGATTGCTGCATTAGAAGAGGAACTGAAAAGAGAAAAAGCAAATACTTTACAAGAGAAAGACCTTCTGGTAAGCACTGATTACATTTGAGTTTTTTTTCCATATTAATTAGAATTATGTCAAGCTTTGCAATTGAATTTCGAGAAGCTGTTATCATGCTAGACTTGAATTTCACCCCAACTGACTGTATATTGCAGGTGGCTGAATACATGCAGAAGATTGATGCTTTAGAAGACAGGTTTAAGCAGAGGTCAAGCGACTTTCAGAAGATGCAGGGCGAGCTCAAAACCATTAAGCATTTTCGCAAAATAAAGGCCAATCTGGAAGAAGACCTGATCAGTGTACTACATAGTCAATACTAATAACTGTTTAATGTAATAAGCAATGTAAATTTGTAAAAACTTCAGAAATCTAAAATCTACTGTGTTTCTTGTGCTTTTAGATGAGAGAAAAAATGTATATTGCTGACCACGGACACCAAGAGAGTCTGGCGAGAACAGAGTACAAGTTCTACAAAGCACGAGTGAGAAAACCCAGATTTTAAATATATTATGCATTCATTTATAAGAAAGACATAATGCATAAAAACGTGTTTCAGAAAGTGCATTTACCATCATATTTAAAATTCATTTGTTACAGATTTTTAGATACTTTGTTTAGACCGGGTGTGCCATTAAAATACACGGTACGGTAGAACAATCAGCAATATCTTCTTCTGTTTAGATTCACCTTGATAAAGAAGCGGAGCAAAAGATCAGTCAGCTTGCAGAGCAAGCACATCATGAAGCTATTGCGTGAGCAGCCGTTCTTTCTATTATTGAATCCATTGCTCATTCCAATCATTAGGGTTAAATACTGCATTTATGACCTTTGTATGTGTATCATTTGTGTTTTTATTGGAGTCAAATCTTCAATTTTGCTCCCAACAGGCAGCTTGGTACAGCATCAAATACTGTGTTCATGGAGAATGTACGGTTGAATGAGGCACTGGATTATTATGTGAAAGAGGAGGAGGAACTGAAGAGGACTAATTTAACCTTGACAGAGAAGAATGCTTCCCTTGCTCTCTTAAAGGTGCTACCACACAAGACTCTCAGGAGTTTCAAGAGTCATTTTCTCAGTAGATTATTTAATTAAAGCATATGCCTAGTAAAATCAAAGTATAATTTGTACAATATTTAAATGCCTAGGTTCTGTAGTTATTATTGTGGAGGCAAAACGTGTTATAAAGTAGAATTATTACTGAAAGAAGAACAAATAAATGTTTCTCGAAAGCCTTATGTATCATATTTGATACTCACTTTTTACCTAGGCTTTGTAGAGCTGGCTTTCAGATGTCTTCAGCACATTGCATCTGTCCTGTGATTATACCAACTCTACACTGATTCATTCTGCAGGAGACAAATGAACTGATAAGAAAAAAAGGTGATTCCCAGATGAAGTCCCAGCAAAATGAGATCTCCGAGCTGAAGGCTAAATTGGTCACACTTGAGCAAGCTCTTGGCCTCATGTCTGGGGAGTTTGAGCAGGAGAGAGAAGAGGTGGAGCAGCGTGCCATGGTCAGTATGCAGGCCAACAGTGCAGACCTCGAGAGGTTGGAAATGCTTCTAGCTGCCCGTGAAAAGGAGCTGGGCCAAGTGAAACGGCTGGCTCAAAGCATCATCGAGCAGCGCAAAGAACTCGAACTCTTCTTTCATTTAGCTCTAGACCATGTGAGGAAGGAAATAAGAACACAACAGCACTTCTACAGGTTTGCACATGTTATGAAAACTAAACACTGTTCTGTGAATTATCCTTTAATAGGGCATTTTGAAGATTCAGTTTCAAATTTGGAAGTGCTTCACACATTTAAAGATGATTTTGTATGTAGACAGGAGGCTCTGAAGGCCTATCGCTGGAGAATGAATGAGGCTCAGGCTGGAAGGTCGGAGTATCCTCGTATACGGACCTTCTCTAATGCACCACACAGCACCAATGATGTTCAGACTGACCTAGAAGAAGCTGACAAATGGTGCGAGAGCTTTTAGCGCAGAATTACTAATTGCTCTTAATGTGCATCAATAATCAAGATGACTATGATGATTAAAATGGTCTGGTGTCATTTTAGGAGCGACTTGAAAAGCTCCAGTGTGGATTTTTCAGATCTAACATGGGAGCAGAAAGAGAGACTACTCAGTCTGCTTTTTGCTAAATTGAATGGGCAAAAAACAAGGTATATATACAACATTGTTGTTCTTTATGGGAGGCATTTGGTTAAAATAACATTTTTACATGAACTGCCATTCCGTCAATCAGAAAACAGCACTCAGAATTCAGATTTCGATTCTCTTAGGCCTGGATTTCTTTGCATTTCACAAATTCCTTAAGGCAGTTCAGGGTCCCAAATGCTTATGCGTTGTTTCATCCTTGTTTGAGAGTGTTCTTGTTTCTGTAGTGACAGACAACACAATGCCAAGTAGTTTTCCTGGCCCACTTCAACTATATAATTAAACATATTTTGTTTTTTCTTGTTTTTCTTTACTCCCTGACAGGAAACCAGCTCATCTTCCAGCTCTATCAGCCTCTTCCTCTGAGAAGATCCAGGTTAGCAGCAGTGATGCAAGGTAAGGCCCGCTGTGATGGATAACACATGGGGTGTTCTTTTACAAGAATAATTATAATGCTGTTTTGTGGTCTTATACGTGCTAATTCAAACCATTTTTTCCTTACAGATTTACTGAAGAAAAACATAGCCTTACCTTTGTAACCCAGATGCCAATGCCCAATATGACCTCTGACCCCTGTGTTCTACCAGCCCTTGCGAGCACCTGACTGAAAAACATTTCATATTGTGTTACAGTATTATATCAAAAAAGATATAGAACAAGAATGTAATTCCCAGCAGTAAAATCTTCTAAATATATTTGATCAATTTTCAGACAAAAATCCTCCTCTTCCTTCTCCATTCCCTGATTTATCTTGTTCTGTTATGTTCATTTCGCTCTGTTTAAGATTTTTTTTCTCTGCTCATTACTGCATTCTGTAACTATTGTTGTTTCTTATTTTATGTCAATCAAGATGCTTTATAAATTTTGTTTGTTCTTATAAAGTGACCTTGCGTGAATGGTTTTGTATAGATATTGTATGTTTTCATGTAAAAAAAATTAATAAAATGAATAAATGATCAATTATAAATTAATAAATTAAGTATAAAAATTATTATTTTATTAAACACAAATAAATAAAAAAATCTTGTAGAATTTTACAGTTACACCATCCTCCATTATGTTCTTTGATGTTATTACGCATTGTAAAGTTCAAACAACCTAAAACGTTTAAGCGTGTATTAATGTCGAATTCAGAGACGTTGCATTAAACGTTGTAGTACATAAAAAAAAAACTTTACTGTGTTGCCTTGTTAAAACATCCTGTGTACGTGTAAATGTGTTGGAGGGGGCGCGCTTGGGAACTCACATTGCTTTTTTTTTTTTTACACGCTGTGACTTTCATTTGTAGCAGCAGGGAGATACGCAGACGGGATAGTGCTCGAGATCACCGCGACCCGGAACCGAGCAACTTCTCAACACTCGCATTCCAAGAATATCTGGGGCCGCTGGCATGAATTAAACACAACGAGGTGGCTCGCGCTTGAGTATCCGTGCGCGCGGTCGACTTTATCGGTGGTTTACTTTCCGTTTTGATTGTTGCAAGAAGACTCGACCGCCTTGAATCACAGGCGGGCAAGCCAGGGAAAGCAGAAGTCTCTCAACTCGCCTCGGGCGCTCGTTCTGCAGGCATGTCGCAGAAAGAAAGACCCACTTTCTATCGCCAGGAGGTGAACAAGACGATATGGGAGGTCCCCGTGCGATATCAGAACTTGTCTCCCGTCGGCTCTGGTGCATACGGATCTGTTTGGTAAATATTTATCTGTTGTTTCAATGGCGGAACATGCCCCATTCATTCTTACGGGCCCGTACAGCATTGCACTGCGTTAGCAAACTTGCTAATAAGACCAAAGTCCGTAGTTTGTTATGCAAGAGGGATTGCTAGTTACAAAAAGCGGGTTAAAAGTGCTTGTAGTGCTGCAGAGTGGTTTAACGTGTGTGATTTATGCTTTATTAACGTGTAAAGTCACCCATGTTGCAAATGCCACCTCGCGTGCACGCACGCCACTTCTGTTTGTAAAGTGATAAACCTTTTGCGGTGGACGAGCAACGTGATGCCCACATTAAAAAGGTCAAAGATATGAACGTGGCGCCCTGCAAAGTTGTTTTTCTGGTAAAATGCGATGTTTGTTGATGATGGAGAACCACACGTTTCTTCATTCGCCCTACTTAGTGGTGTAGTGTGGTCTTAATGCGGACATCTGGTGGGGTCTGTCCTGAATGAGGTCACCCCACAAATGATGCATCATCATGACTGAACCTCCAGACACAAGGGAGCTGCCGTTTTGGGCATCTTAGTGCGCTCGTGAGGCTTAAAATCGCTGCCTTTGTAGGTAGCTCGATAGATTTTGAAACGCAGCCAGTGAGTCAGAGCTGCGTGTAATTTCAAGACTGTTGTCAATGATTCATAGCACCTAATTTTCTCGTTTGCTTGTAGTAACACCTCGGATGAGGTGAAGCACTGGGTTTGTGTTATTGTCTTAATCTCGTGATTGATTCCTCCGGATGGCTCGTTTGGTTTGTTTTGCTTTGCTACGACGAGGAAGTGTGTCGGTGGTTTGTTTTCTGACACAGTTGGATTTATGATTCACTTATAGGTGCACACAGTCATTTATTTCTAATTAACTCAACATTACAGGTAAATAAATGAACCTTGTTTGAGAAAAATCATTAAATATTCACACGCAAATGAGGTGCAGACTCCAGATTTAAAAGCATTAAAAGCTTTTTTATTATTTATGGAGCAGGTCGCCCCCCTCATGATGTTTATATCACATGACTAGTCTGTCATGCAATCAAAACTAAGTTGTTTGTTATATAGCACTTTCAATTAGCACTCAAGTTAAAGAATTAAAAGGACTAAACAAAAGATGCTCACACAGATTTTCTGCTCAAGTGCAAAACTATTGGCATTATTAAAAATTAAAAATTATTTTTGCAGCACTGGTGCCACCAAACAATGCTGGGAGAAAAAAAATAAAATAAACTGTTTCCCAAATTCGCCATCATTGTGGTGTCAAATGCTCAAAGAAGCACTCTGATGTTTCGAAAGCGGTGTACTGTTTTTAGGGAAACATACAAATTGTTGGTGGCTATTAAAAAGGAAGTATTTTTGCGTTGTAAAAATTGCACATTTCAGCTTCTGAATTGTTGTGATCAGCAAGCATGCTTGTTGCAATGCAATATGTTTCTGAAGAGATGTGATGTTTTTTATTTTTTGGTTTTTTATTAACCAGTCCTGTTTGTGCACATCCAGAGACTTCTTTGGTTTCTCCCCTAAACTCAAAAGAAGTGCTACCTCATGTTTGCAAATGATTTTTAGAAAGGTCTCGGTGATATTAAACAGACAGGTGTTTGAAGGCCAGGCTCATTTTCTAAATTACTCCTACTCAGGGCAGACAGGTTGTTTATGCACCAAAGTGACTGTTAGAAGTTGTGATGCTAGGCAACCGTGCTATCTAGATTATATTTCATGGGCCCCCTTATTGTGTCTGTGTAATTGAATATCTGATGAACAGATTGCACTGGGTTTGAAGTGCCAGGCTCATCTCTCAGCTTATGTAGTGGTTTCAAAAAAAGAGAAGCACTGAGATTTTCTTTGATGAGACCTGTTAGCTCTCTCAGTTAAGTTACACATGTAAAATATCCTGTGCTTCTTGAAAGGTGGTATCATGACCTTCACCGTTAAGACTACTCCATTGTTGTCATGGTCAGTATGTGACAAATTTTTAAACAATTTGTCCTTGAAACGATAGCTTGTGATTGGTTGCAGTAAGCATATTTCACTGTTTAGTTCCTTCTGTAAGCCTTGGTGGTTGTTTCCATAAGGAAGTAAGAACTGGCCGGTGTTTGTTTCAGTCTGAAATGTACAACGAGTTAATCTAAGGCCTTTCATATGCTAATTTCTACTTGTAACTGTCTTTAACTTTGGTCCTGTTGTAGCATGTTGGAGTTTCAGTTGTGCAACGAAGTGACGGCATGCTTGAATCATGTGTGTTTCAGCTCTGCATATGATGAAAAGACAGGCCTGAAGGTCGCCGTGAAGAAGCTGTCAAGGCCATTTCAGTCCATCATCCATGCCAAGCGGACCTACAGGGAGTTACGGCTTCTCAAGCATATGAAACATGAGAATGTGAGTTTGGATCACCGGTATTATTAAACTGACAAGGCTAATATGCACAGTGGTGTATGGTAATCCCAATGTTTATGGGCTTAGTTCATCCAAATATTTAAAGTTCTGTCATTATTTACTCACCCAAACCTGTTTTTCTCTCTTCCACAAAAGATGATGTATTGTGGATTTCTTAATTAGCAAGACTGACCTAGTCAGGGTAGTGGCATATTTAATTTTTAAAATTGAAAAAATATGTCACACATGCCTTTGTAATGTGTATCACTCACAGCCTTGTTTTTATCCACACAAAACTTAAAATGGTTTCTAGTATTTTTAAGGTCAATGTGACAACATAATGACAATGAGTGGCAAACTAGAATTTCTAAATAGGATAGTTAACCAATAGTTACTGCACAAGACAAAATTCTTTTTTCCTGTTCGGTCCCTGATATAATTCTCAGTAAATTATTCATGTTGGAAATCATAAAATGCTATAAGTCAATAATAGGATGCTTACTATAAAATAGTAGTGATGTTCTATTTTTAAATGCGTGTTATTAGCTATTGTTTTCTCCTGGGGCTCTAGAACATAATTTTTCTCACCGTATCCTTGAAAACTTCCTGGATTTTTGCGCAACTCTGCTATCAGAGAGAGCCATTATTCTGTCTGTCAGAATCAAACTGGTATTAAAACAGTAATTCTTTAAAAAAAAAAAATTATTATTGGAAATTGGGTTATGCAGGGAATTCTATGAATGCTTAATTCTAGAGTTTCCTTATCAGGTTACGCAATGAAATCATAATGCAAGACTGTACATGCTGTACTAAATGATCCTGATTCGTGTTCTTTGCCCTTTGTGCTTGCAGGTGATCGGGCTGCTGGATGTTTTTACACCTGCCACCAGCCTAGAGGAGTTTAATGATGTGTGAGTCAGATAATTACTTCCTCCTTAGATCTCTTCACTGGACTTGATTATTATTGTTTTCTTTAATATGACTGGACTTTAGGGGTGGCACAGTTCACAAAACCCACGGTTCGGTTTGTATCACGGTTTTAGGGTCACGGTTTTCCGTTCTGTACGGTTTTTGTTATTTTTTCTTTTAATCTTTAACACTCCAGAAATGTACTTCAGCACATGATATATAGCTTAATTATCCACAACTTAGGATACAGTATTTAAAAAGTTAAAAAGTCAAGTAATCATGCTTAAACTGAATTTGACTTGACTTAAAGCACATTATTGGGAACATCTCTGAGGAAAGCTAGGTGAGATTTTGATACAGC
>JAUCMU010000143.1:10159797-10183721 GCA_032275025.1 Enteromius treurensis
CCTGAAAATAATTGCACACCTCAGAACGTTCGTCAGCCAATCAGATTCAAGCATTCAACGGCCCCGTAGTATAAATAATGTTAATTTACTCTTTCCTACCAATCAGATGCAAGCAAACACTGTTTTTCGCAGCTAGGCACTTCACAGCTCACTCGACACTCAGTCAGGGTGACAGTATGAATGACAGTAAGGTCTGAAGATGTTTGAAATTTTTTTTATCAATCAATAATAGTTTTATAGAAATGACAGATGTCCACTAACTTGCTTTGATCATTTAACTTTTACAAATTCTCTTCGTAACCTATACAGATCTTTACTTCTGTTAGATGATATGATCACTTATATAGCTGGTGGTCTTGCATGAGGGTGAGAGTATAGATCAACAGAAAGTGGGACACCACATTTTCTTATATTAAACATCTATCCTTCTTTAACTCTTTCAGTTCAGTTCATTTGATATAAGTGGAATACTTTGTTCATTCTGATATGTATCGGAAGTTATAACATACGACAACAACAGTATTTACTAGGGGTGGCATGGTTCACAAAACCCACAGTTCGGTTCGGTTCACGGTTTTAGGGTACGGTTCTTGTTATTTTTTCTTTTAATCTTTAACACTCCAGAAATGTACTTCAGCATTTTATCCATAATTTAGGATACAGTATTAAAAAAGTTAAACCATGACATGTAATCATGCATAAACTGAATTTGACTTGACTTAAAGCACATTATTGGGACCATTATTGGGATTATTGAGGAAAGCTAGGTGAGATTTTGATACAGCAAGAGGAAAGACATGATGATTTCAACATGCTTTTCATTTATTTGGCCAAAAAAGAGAACGTGTATTGCCATCTACATGAATATATGTGCCTTTTTAGCACACAACTGACAAAAATAACAGTGTTCGTGTGAGCAGGTGAGGAAAGATCGAGTGCCGGAATGATCGCGTGCGAGTGCTTGAATTGCGCGCGGATGACATATCAAGCACGCACGAGGGTTTGAAATGAGCTTGCGGAAATGATTTACCACGCTCGCCAGCATCAGTTGTGCGCTCACTTATTAAAGGCATAGATTTGCCGCCATAGATTAAGTGTGTTTTTCGCGAGCTGGTTGCTGATGCGGCGGGGCGGACGATCGCGATGCCGGCTCAGCGTAGTGATGTCTATTGACCCAACCCTAGTTCCCAGACACCAGATTTATACGACGCTAGCGCATCCTCCAACTCCGGGCAGCTTTGCTTTTCTGTCCCACTTGCCATTTCTACACGCACATTATATTGTGACCTGCAGCACTCACTCCACACCGTAGACACCTCAATTCTTTTGCGCGAAAGGGAAACACACTGACGTCACGTCACATACGGGGCACGAGGCTACATTGCGCATGTCATGAACTGTCAAACCGTGCGACGCATGCATGCACCGAATCGAGACAAGCGAACCGAATGTTTTTTTTTTTTTCATGAACCGTGCCATCCCTACTGTACTTCATGCAAGTGTTATTTAAACTGGAGGAAATAGTCCACTCAAGCAATTGGGGTCAGTCAAATTATTTTGGAAAAAATTAGTTCCTTCATTCTACAATCGCTCTTCGAATTATTTAGAGTAGAGTGACAATTTAAATAATAATAATTAATATTTCTTAAGGGCCTAGAGCGCCTCACAGAAGGAGTAATGACTGAAAATTCAGCTTTTCCATCACTGGAATAATTTTCATTGAAGTATAGAAGTTATTGTAAATGGTAATATATTCCGAAGTCAGTAAATGTGTTACACTGGATCAAATAAATTTAGCCTTGGGGAGCTTTATTTAATAACATAAAAGAAAAACTTGTGAAATTTAGTATAAATTCTAAGAATTTTATTGCAGACAGCTGGGCAAAATGAAGTGGCTCAAAGAAACACTGTCTGCCTTCTGAAGCAGTGATCAGACACTTCCTGTGTAAACAACTGTGTTTGAGTGATTTGCTTTTGATGCGCTGTGTCCATTAGGTCAGCGTTAATATAAGCTCGGAATATACAACAGGACAGCTTCATATACCTCTTTTGTTTAGCGCTAATTTCGCATACAGAATACTGTAGTATTTCTCTTGTGCTATTTGTTACATGACTAGAAGCATGTTTTCGGGCTCTCGTGGTTTTATGGAGCATCAGGTTTCCCACAGAGACTGAGCTTTTTGTGCTGCTTGGCTCCAGCCTAGCAGCCGTGAGTTGGTGGGGAATGCTAAGGATACAGCCAGGTTGTAAAACCAGATGCTGCGCTGACTTAACATCGATTCTGCTGCCAAAAATAGACCTGACTCACAGTGGTAGATGAAGGGCATCCGCACTTTGCTTGAGTTTTTCAATTCTTTGTGCAAGGAGAAGTCATGTGTGTTTGTGTGCCGTCTCTAATCTGTGTTGTTTATTTTTCTCCCCCAAATCTTTGTGGGGGTTGGATATTTTTGTTGATTTATCTCTAATGCTGAGCATGTCTGTTGGGTGGAGAGTGTTTCTGGGATTAAGTAGAGCTTATTTTAAGCTCTGCTGTGTGTTGTACCACAGTGACTCTGTTTGACCTGTAGCTCCACCCTCTTGCCAAGAGTCGGCGCTTATTTAGACTCTACTGTTTGTTACCATGAAGTGTTTGTTTGGTAGGTTGAAGACTGTAATAAAATCTGATGGTTAATGTGCCTGAATATACTGTGAGCCAGGTTCAATGGTCAATACACATGGGCAAGCTTACACATGGCACTTATTTAAATTAACCCTTACATATCTGTTCTTCCATATCTAACTGCTTGAGTATAACAGTCCTTCATAAGGATTTATAATATATTTAATATTTATAATTTATTATATGTACACTTTTAATTAGTCTACTAATTTATTTGCCTGTAGTCTGTTATGCTGCCCATTTAATGTAATAGTATTAAAATTTAAAACAAAGGTTTTCTGTATTAACATTTTAATATGTAATTTATTCCCATGACGGCAAACTGAATTTTCAGCAGCTGTTACTCCAGTCCCCAGTGTCGCAGGATCCTTCAGAAATAATACGAACTTAGCAATGTGAGAGTATTTATTACTCTTGCTCAGTTTAATGCATCCTTGATCATTAAAAGCATTCGTTTATTTAAACAAAAAATCTCTCTGGCCCCACACTTTAACAGTTGCATAATTTTATTGATTAGGACATTCTGGGAATGCCCACAATACATATTAAATGAGTATCTAAAATATCACTATTGTACGGAAAGCAGTATTGTGAGTTAATGATTATATGATTGTATCAGCACAGCTCTCGTTTACATATCCCTATATTTTCCTGTGTCTTCTCTCACAGTCCCAAAATAATCATTAAAATATGATTGGATATGATGGGATATTTACATGAAAACTGATTCGGTCACACATCTTGAAGTTGACCGTAGTTGTAAGTTCGTCCATTGCCAAACGTTGTGTTAAGTTGTTGCTTCCCTTTGAAAGTGCAGTCAGCCTTCAAGCAAAACAAGATTATTGGATTTATCAAAACAGAACTTAATGTTCCTTGCGATTCAGTCTGTGCTGTCACTCCCAACACCAGGTTAAACAGTTGGCAGGATAATAACATTCCTGTGTTCTGTTTGGCAGGTACCTGGTGACTCATCTAATGGGTGCTGACCTGAATAATATTGTGAAGTGTCAGAAGCTGACCGATGATCATGTTCAGTTCCTTATTTACCAGATCCTGCGAGGGCTTAAGGTGAAACTTCACCTTTTCAATCCAGTGTCAAACACAAACAGGAATCTCTTAAATCTGATGGAATTTAATTCTCTCACCTAACATTGCATTTTTCTTTTTTAATTTTACCAGTACATCCATTCAGCTGACATAATTCACAGGGTAAGTGTTTGCTTAGATATAGAAAAAAAAATGGTCTGCAGGCTTTTTATCCCCCTTTTGTTTATTGGCCCGTGGAGCCAATTCTTCCTGGTATCACCATGCTGCATGCTCAGGCCTGCTGTTGTGCAAAGACTAAAGCTATAAATGAGTTCTGTCTTTAAAAAATAGTCTGTGTTATTTTCAGCTTGTTGTCTGTGGACGGTATCGTTACCATACTGTCCATTACCACAGGAAAATTATTGTGATTATATTTAAAAGAATATATGTTTATAGGAATATATATGTATATATATGTGTGTGTGTGTAATAAAAATGTACCTCAGAAGTCACATAGGTAATTTAAAAAAATTTGACAAAATTGCAGCTCACATGAAGTTTTTCTTTTAAAATGTACTCATGTTTATGTATTTTCATTTTTGTGTTTACAAAAAAAAGCTTTTTAATTTGTTTTAATGAACTTGAAACTGAAATGCTTTGTCTCTGGAAATAGAAATAGGAAAAAAGAGAGATGTAGATGTAGATTTTTAGTTCTTAAATTGCAGCAAATAGAAAACAGTAGGCTAATTGTCACTAATTGTTTTTCAGGACTTGAAACCCAGTAACCTAGCAGTAAATGAAGACTGTGAACTTAAGGTGAGTGGGTTTGTTTTTTTCTAGTTGTTATACTTCTGTTCGTAATGTGGTTACTCAAATTACCCTGTAAACAATAATAACGGTATGTTTTCTCCCTCTTTTGTTTTATCTTAGATCCTTGACTTTGGTCTGGCTCGACACACGGATGATGAGATGACTGGGTATGTGGCCACAAGGTGGTACCGTGCTCCAGAGATCATGCTGAACTGGATGCACTACAACATGACAGGTAACACAACTACACCCACATCTGATGCAATACAAAGTGTACTCTTTTTGAATCAGTGGGGAAAATTGCTTTTTAGAACAAGATGGTATAGATCACTTATCCACAAGTCTCTTATAGATTTGAATGTATTTTAAAATGCAATTTATTAAAGCTGAATTTTCAGCAGCCATTACTTCAGTCTCTGATGTCACATAATCCTACAGAAATCTTTCTGAAATGCTGATTTGGTTGTCAGGAAACATTTCATATGCTGCTTAATTATTATTATAATTTTTTTTAAGGATTCTTTGAATGGAAAAACAGCACTTATTTACATTTTTTTTGTTTGTTTTGTTTTTTTGTAACAATGTAAATGTCTTTACTGTCACCTTTGATCAAGTTCATTTATCCTTAAATAATTCAGAAAGTATCCCATTCTTTACAATAATTTAACTGACCCCAAATGCTTGAATGGTCATGTAGTTGCAACAAATACCAGGCACTCTGGGTAACCAGTCAAATCTTGATGGGTTTGCCTAAATGAGGATCGTGGCCGTTGGTCCATGCTGTCTTTACAGCTCTCTGTGACAAGATGGCTGGGTCAGGACACAAGAGAGGAAACATGCGCATTCTGCCTCTCCACTAATGTTATTTCTTGATTTCTTTTCAGTGGACATTTGGTCTGTAGGCTGCATCATGGCTGAGCTGTTGACAGGCAGGACTCTGTTTCCTGGCACAGATCGTATCCTTTTCCTCTCATTTCCCCCCCTGGCCGACCTTCAAATAATTCTCTGCAAATTGCACCATGGCTCCAAGCCAGAAAATGCACAATTTAGTATTTTTTTTTAAAGTGTACACATTTATTATTTTTTTGCACCGCATTACAATTTATTTGCTGTGTTTTTTCCATCCTCCGTCTCTGCAGTGTGTATTTGTGCTACGCCAGAAGCTCTTGTCTTAAACTGAACTTTTGTCCTTTCCGCTTAAGCTCCGCCTTTTAAGCTACAGCCCAAGACGCAAAAATTATGGGAAAGCTATATCATCCATCATTATGAGAACGCAATAAACTGCCCTGCAGGAAATGACATGCCTCTTTCCCACTTCTAATTGCCAGTGACGAATGTTTTCAGGCTTCAGTGCTTGCGGTGTGTTTTCCCCCTGGCTTTGCATATTTGACACACTGTATCTTGAACGGCTGCCTCTCCAAATGCATCTGGCTCCACAACCCATGGAACAAAAATACTTGCCAAATATTTTCCCCCTTTCACAGGCAGAGCACACCTGTGCAGCTTCTTCTGACTTGCTTTTGCTGGGCAGGCAGAAAATATTCAACCTGTGCTATTTTTATCAGCTTGCTCGTCTTTCCACAGATCTGACCGAAGCGTCTATGCTTTCCTGTTCTTTAAGTTCACATGAAACCAAGATAAGCATTTCCATTGCTTTGTTTTAGTGGCCTGTTCCTTGTTGAGCCACACTAGTTTTCCTTCATCTCATTTTATTAGACATCGATCAGTTGAAGCTTATTATGCTTCTGGTTGGAACCCCAGGACCTGAGCTGTTAATGAAAATTTCATCAGATTCTGTGAGTTTGATGTATTTAGGAAGTGTGTACTTGCTTAAAAACGCCTGCTTGTGTTGATTTTTAAAGTGGAAAATCCATTTGAAGCTGGCAGCTGTAATAACTTTTCTCTGGTCCAGGTGAGGATTCTTTGAATTAGGAATTCTTTGAATTTTTTTGTACTATTATAAATATCTTCAGTGTGATTTATGTATAAGTAAGTAAAAAATGACCCAAAATTGGTTGACCGTCTACAGGACTAGTTACCAATTGAAAAAGCTAGTTTTTGTAATATGGTGGCTGGATGACCAGCTGATGGACCAGCTAGAAATCAAAATACAGTATAACACTACAAGCTGGATTTTCCAACTGGGTAACTGAGAAGTATGCGTTTCCAGTGTTCTGTAACTAAACTTTGACTTTTTGGCTTCACTTTTAGATGAAAGACTGATTTGAGGTTCTGTTTGGGACTGAATCATCTAAACTGAAATTAACAAGCCTGCGTTTTGTCTTCCAGCTCTGCTGATCTATTTCTCAACTGATTTCTAATCCTTGTCAAAATCTCTAAAGCATGACCTTCTTCTCTGCTGTATATGAACACGATTTGCATGCAAATTTCTCCTCTCTCTCTCTTTCTTTGATCATGTCTTTCTCCCTAGAGCAGCGGAGAACCACAATACAATGTCTAAGTAACGTTTGATAAATTTGCATTACACTAAATTTGATGACCGTGAGCTCCTTGACCCGGCCTTCAAAGATATAAACCAGCTTCAACAGATAATGCGACTTACAGGAACTCCACCTGCCTCTCTAATAAGCAGGATGCCTAGCCATGAGGTGAGCTCGCTGTCACCCAGCCCCTTGTTTGCAGAATACTCATCATGCCCTTTAATTAGCAGACCTTATTTTGGAAATACGGAGTGCATTTAAAAGCCCTATTAACGGATAATAAAGCGAAATCACAAATCATCGAGTGAATGTTATATGTCCCAAATACAACCACAGATCCAAACACAGCCATGCGTTCTGTAATCGCTCCAGTTACAAGGTTGAGAGACACAAACAGCGTCAAACTCAGCCAGTCAAATTAGGGGAGCAGAGCAAACTGATAAAATATTCATTAGACCGTTTCCATTCCGGTTAAAATGTTATTTAATGTGGAGCGTATAAGCAAAAGTAATAGGGAAAATACATTTGAACCAATGAGGTTCCTTTTATTTTCTTCAGCACTTTCTCCTTTGCTCACTGCTTGCCGCTTAGCCGTCACGCAGTTATTCACTGATCTATGCGATCTGAAATCACTGTCTGTCAACGCCAGCACAGCACAGACCCCTCTGCCTTCTGAAGCTGTTGGTTTGCTGCATTATTCAAATGGCACTGCATACTAACACCACAATGTTATGATTCACAGGGTTAGCCATGTACAAAATACAGGCAGTTGTCATGGTGATCGAGTCAAGAATTGCAAGAAGCTCAATTCTTAATTGTAATATAATTGTAATAGCTTTAAATGGATATAGCTGATACTTCAATAATGACTGTAATCAGCATTATTTCATTACCTCTGACTGCTCATGGTTCACCTGGTTCTTTCCATAGGCTCGTACTTACATCAACTCACTTCCCCAGATGCCCAAGAGGAATTTTGCTGATGTGTTTATCGGAGCTAATCCACTAGGTAAATGTGGCAGTTGTGCTGTGGATTATTTTTGTGCAAAACAGGATTTTTATTTATTTATTCGTTTAACTACTTAATGGTTGTGCATGTGCAAATACAGTGTTGGTTCATTTTGATGTATTTAGTGTAAGTGTACACATTATAAAACAAACAGGGCAGTAAAATATTTAGAGGAAAAATAACTGGAAGTATGTGTTTTTGATGTAACATTTAATTTTCTCTGTTTCAGCTGTGGACCTTCTAGAGAAGATGCTAGTTTTGGACACTGATAAGCGCATCACGGCAGCGGAGGCTCTGGCTCACCCGTACTTTGCTCAGTACCATGACCCAGATGATGAACCCGAGGCAGATCCTTTCGACCAGAGCTTTGAGAGCCGAGAGCTTGACATTGAAGAGTGGAAACGTGAGTAAAGATTTTTTGCTCTGTTCGTAAGGAAAATGCCAGCAAGTTACAAGTGCTTTTTAAGCAAATTACGCTTGAGTTGAGTTTTTCAAATATGTATTAATTTACTATTACTATTAGAAAGGATTTCTGTGCTTTTGCCCTTTTTATACATTTTGTTTTTTGTTTTAAAATCTTTATATTAAGGTATTTTTGTTTTAGTTTTTGTAATATCCAGTTAATAATAATTTTAGTACTTCAAGTTATTTCAGTCAGTTGCACAGGCACTATTTCTATTTTGTTTGGTAGTTTTTCATCTAATATTTTTAAAAAAAAATTTATTTTTTCAGCTTAACTTAATAAAACGTTTAATTTAATGAAATTAACTGGCAGTTTTGGTAAAGTATTTTATTTAGAATAGATTCATGTTTTAGTGTGTGTTGCAGTCACCTGCTTAAATATTTGTTTCTGTTCCTGTTCAGGTCAGACATATGAAGAGATGATAAGTTTTGAGCCGCCAGTCTTTGAGGGAGATGAAATGGAATCTTGACCTTCTCTTCTGTATGGCAATCAAACCAACTGTACTACTTGTACAGTAATGCTGTCATTTTGCAGTATTGTAATCAGCCAGTTAGGAGGATTTTTGACTGTTTCTTTATTTTCTTTGTTGTCTGCTGGGCCAAACAGAAGGAATGGATGTCATCAAAAATCATTATTCCACAAACTGAATCTAGTAGTAGTAATATCAACAATTTTTTTTTTTCTTTCGAGTCCGCTGGTAAATGTAACATATTCCTAGAAATGTCTTAGTATTTCGTTTTGCTGTTATAATATTCTTTCTGTGTACAATGCATCACATTTGCAGTACTTTTAAAATGCTCAAAAATATTCCTCCTTAATCAATTTTCATAAAGATAGCATTTATTGGAATCTCCTTTGATAGAGCAAGGATGAAATGTAAATTGTTGCGTTGGGTATTGGTGATATGTTTAGGCTATTTGTAAATATATGTTCCATAAAGCTTTTTGAATCTGTAGCCGTTTTATTTCTGATCTTTTTCACATTGTTTGTGTGTGTTTCCTAGGAAGAGAATGTGTGTGTGTGTGTGTGTCTGATGATTCTGCCTCCAGTAGCTGATTTTAAAATACTGTTAATTGAATGTTCAAATATGAAAGTAGAGTAAAATATTTATATACTGTTGAGGTGGTATTTATGAACCTGAAAAGCTGCAACTGTCTTCTTTAGCACCTGACATAGAAAACATGGAAACAAACACACCATTGTTTACTGAAAATAAAGGCCGATATTTTTCAGAAACTTCTGCTTCTTTGTTTTGATTGTTTGCTTTCTGTTGAACAATAGAGAGTGAGGTCATTATTGACCTTATCCACCCTAGGTCTGGGTTTCATTTAAAAATGTTTTAAAATACATTTTTATGACCAATGACCTTTGTTTGTTTACGTGTGTTAAAATGTGACCATGTCTGTGAAAACCCTTCTAAAATCTCAATTTAATTTTAAGATAACAAGCTTCAAAGGTTGATTTCAACTATTAATTTCACTGTATTTTTAATATTTGACAAGGCCGTACTCCGTCAACATTATATACACCAACGTTACATTTTGACAGAATGTTCTTTAGCTTATAAAAGATGATTTTATGTAGATATCGGTAAATGACGAAAAAAAACACTTTTTTTTTAAAATGTGCTCTGACAAATTTAAAACAAACCAAAAAAAAGACAGTTCGCACCGTGAACGCGCAAGAGTCAAAACGCGCGTGTCCGAAGGTACGCGCATGCGCAGGGCCACCCAAGCCGCCAACTAAGGGGCCAACATGGAGAGAAAAGGTAATCTCTTCCTTGACTTTCTCTGAATAGTATTTGCCTTATTTTAAGCTATAACGTCTATACGTGAGGCAAGAGGAGTAACGTACGTTCTGAATCCAACGACTAGTGTAATATTAAAGCATGAAGGCGCATTTTGCCTTAAATTGGGACGCATGGGCTGGTGTCTTTAGCGTTAGCATGTAGCCACTCAGTCTGCAGCTGAAGTGAGCTAAATGTATTTTCATCACGCCCCAGAGGCATGCTTTATTGTCGGTTTGTATCGCCTTCACTTTAAGCGATGTCGCTTTTCTTTTGATTTAGATAGACGTTAATCTTATGAGCTGGCGCGTTCACGTATCAGCTGGATGAGAGTTGAAAGCGTCTGTTTTCCTCTTTGCTGTCGTGGAAACTTCAGGAATTCATTTCCTATAGCCTCGTTTTTGCATCCAAGTTCATGGCGTTATAAAAACAGATGAAAAATGCGTGTTATTAAAGAGCCAGGTCTGCACTCGTGTAAAGCGCTCAGTTCCTGTCACACTGTAAACACCCAGCTGTGTATTGTTTATGTGCATTACATAAGATTACATAAGATCACTATCACCGGTCTATGTGTCTCCTGTATTATTGTCAGGCTATGTTGGAAGTTTTTAAGTAACTGGGTTTAAGTGATGTTTTTATGAATAATTACATTGTCATATGCTGTACTTCATTTGTCACCCCAGTTCTGGCACTTCAGGCGAGGAAGAAAAGGGTCAAAGCCAAGAAGACGACCAAGAAGTGAGTTTGTGCTTTATAATCTTGTTTTTATTTGGGTGTTAATGTTAACTTTAAAATGCTAGACTTAGACCTAAGAGGGACTGCCTGTATGTTTACTGTGTTGTGAACAGTTAAACTGTTTGTCTGGGATGTGATTAAGACCCATAACATGGAATTCTGTCTGTTGAAAACGCTTAGTAGGTTGTTAAACACAGTGTCTGTTAGGTGCGTATGTGTAGAGAATGAGTTGTCTTAAGTTTCTTAGTAGTTGACTGAATCTCATTTGATAATATTTCTAACATTTGGTAAGTCATCTTTTTTGGCATGCAGATTATCATGAATAGAAAATAAAAATGTGCATAGAAAACAAAACACTAGCTGTGTTAACATTGTGTTTTTTGGATTTATATTTAGATGAAGTAAAAAAAAAAAAAAAAAAAAAAAAAAAGATATATATACATACATACATACACACACACACACATGTATTTTTTTTTTTTATAACAAGTAAAGTTTGTCTATTTACACTCTCAGTAATAATGGTTCCAAAAGGGGATTTTGCCTTAGGTTGTTTAGGGAACAAAAAAATTACTAATTTATCAATTCAAATGTTATTAAAATAACCATTTTTTTTTGTGTGAAGAATATTTAAATAATCAGAATTATTTTTTCACTACAAAGAATCTTTTTGTGGACTGCAAAATTTTCAAGGATGTTAAAGTTTCTTGGAACAATGTAGATTTCTTTTATTCTGTATTTTTACAGTACAGGCTGTTTCAAAGCAGACTTGCAGTAATAAACAGCATCAGCATCACAAAGTTGTTCTAATTTATAATTTTAACTTATGTTTCTTTCACTAGAATATATATCTGCTTTATTTAGGTCAGACCAGTTCTTTTATTCAGTGAGCTCCTTAAAGGTGTTTTTATGTAATAAAATTTTGTTTTTCTGTGGGTCCTTTGAGTGTAGTGCCTGGAAAATAAAAATCGCATGCTGAAACATGTCAGAATATTTAATACTTGTAAAATCAGCTTCGAAGAGTCTTTCATGGAAGAGGATGACTCTATGAGCATTCATACTGTAAGAGGGCCGCCCAATATAGACTGTGTGTGTCTATTGACCTAAATGAAATGTACTGTCATCCCTCAGGCCAGCACATCCTCCACGCGGGGCATCACAACAGCAGCCCTCTACAGAGACCCAGATACAGGAGCCCGATGAGGAAATCCTTGGCTCTGACGATGAAGAGCAAGAAGATCCTAATGACTATTGCAAAGGTTGGAGACAAAGCTCTATACCCTCTTTCTGATAGCAGAAGTTACAGCTTGATTATTATAGACTAGACAAAAATTGCTGAAATGACTAACTCAGTCTGAGAAAGATTTGAAGCACTTCCTTGTTTCATAGTTGTTGATGAAACTCCAATTTCTTCTTATAAATGCAACACACAACTACTGTAAACTGCAAAAGAAATGGATATTTTGTACTGTAAATACAGGAATGTCATCACCCTCTGTTTATACCCCTATTGCTGTATGTTTCAAATATCAATGTCATTTTCTTTGTATTTAATGTAAAAGGGAAGTGATGTTATTTACTTTATTTATTTTTTGCTTTATTAATTTAGTTATTTTAAAATGTCTATAGTTTGATAAAATTCTATTTTCTATTTTCAGTCTAAACATACTTTTTATATACAAATCGATTGCTCAAAATCAGCGCCTAAAAGCCCTAAAGCACAATCGATTAGCTGTCTGAATGCAAATTGAAGGATTGCTGTTCTTCTTTGGTTAGGAGGATATCACCACGTGAAAATAGGGGACCTATTCAATGGTAAATACCATGTGATCCGTAAGCTGGGATGGGGGCATTTCTCCACTGTGTGGCTGGCCTGGGACATCCAGTAAGAGCTGTGTAATTTTGAATAACACAAAACGATATGTGCTAAAATAGGGTCTGCAAGATACAATTTTTCTCTTCCTTTTTTCCTTCTTTGCAGAGAGAAGCGGTTTGTTGCCATGAAGGTGGTAAAGAGTGCAGAGCATTACACTGAAACAGCTCTGGATGAAATAAAATTACTCAGATCTGTACGTATCCAAAGAAACTTCTGAAACGGAAATGTTATAAATAATGTTTTAATTTTTTTCTAAAATGAATTATAGATAAAAAGGTTTTTATTTTTTTAAGTAAGCTTATTTAGATGTCATTATATCAGGATGCTTAATTTCATTTATTTATTTTATTCTGTTTTTTGTTTTTTCAGGTCAGAAATACAGACCCTGATGATCCAAACAGAGAGATGGTTGTGCAGCTACTGGACGACTTTAAGATCTCAGGGGTCAATGGGACTCGTATCCTTGAATATGAAGAATGTTGCGCATGTCTATGTGTGAGAAAGAAAATGGGTCAAGAAGTCTTGAAGCAGGTGTCCAAAGCTATTTTAAGATACCCTGAATTCTTTTACAAGGGCACGTGTGACTGACTTGGAAACAGTTGTTGTGTGGTAGCAGTTCTGGTGTTATGTTTTTTTTAGTTAGAACATCTACAATTATTTCTATCAACAGCAGGTTCCTTTTTACCTT
Organism: Enteromius treurensis; assembly: GCA_032275025.1. Lineage (NCBI taxonomy): Eukaryota > Metazoa > Chordata > Actinopteri > Cypriniformes > Cyprinidae > Enteromius > Enteromius treurensis. The sequence continues at coordinate 10,173,291 of JAUCMU010000143.1, forward strand.
CACTTGAACTTTTAGATGTCTGTATGGTGTTTGAGGTTCTAGGGCACCACTTGCTTAAATGGATTATCAAGTCCAACTATCAAGGCTTACCTCTGCCCTGTGTCAAGAGCATCATTAGACAGGTAACACAGCACACCACCGCACAACCAGATCAGTGTTCATGTAATTACGGTTTGACTAATGAACTGCTGTCCTGGATTCAGTGGATCAGTTACAGATTCATTAATATGAGTTTACAGTCTTGCTTTACATTTTTGGTTTTAATAAAAATAAAGGTTGTTTTGATAACAGAACAGACATAATGTACATGCTTTAGGAAAAAATCTTTTTAGGAAGGATGCTGGAGCTGGTCAAAAAGTAACTTTAAAGCACACAAGATTTGGAAAAACATAATATTCTTTTATACTTTCTTTTCCAAAAATCCTATTATTAGCATGTTTTCTGAAGTATTGTGTGACACTGAAGACTGAAGTAAAAGCTGCTGATATCAACTTTGCAATCACATTAATAAATTACATTGAAAGAATTGTAATAAAAATGTGTTGTTGTTTTTTTTAAATTGTGGTAATATTTTAGAATAGTTGTGTATTTGCTGTATTTTTAATCAAATAAATGCAGCCTTGGTGAAAATAATAATAAAAAAATTATAAAAAAAACATGTATACTCTAGTGTTTCTCAATTAGAATCAGAAGCAATTAAAATAATCAGTTTTAGAGAGCTGTGGATAATCAATAATAATAATGTAATGTAACTATGAGTTATGTTGCTTAAGTATGTTTAGGAAGATGTTTTTAGTTCTTTGTATAGTTGTTTGAGTCTGTTTTTTATTTGTTTATTTTTTTCTCTCAGGTTCTTCAAGGTCTGGATTACCTGCACACCAAGTGTCAAATCATCCACACAGACATAAAGCCAGAGAACATTCTCATGAGTGTGGATGAGCTGTATATCAGGCGACTGGCTGCAGAAGCCACTGAGTGGCAGAAAGCTGGTGCTCCCCCTCCATCTGGGTCCGCAGGTATGACAGCATGTTGAAGCACAGTTATTACTAAGCTTCAGTCAGTTTTGAATAATAATGTCAACTTTTCCCCACTATTTTTTTTTTGTCAGTTCACATTCTCTCATTAACACAACTTGTTGGTTAGCTTTCTTACCCTCTAGCATACTGCTCTTGAAATAAGTTTACTTTGTAAGCTGTCATTGTTGTTTTTATCTTCCAGTGAGCACTGCCCCAGCACCTAAACAGGTATGTTTTCTTTCTTTAGCAGATGTTGGTTTTTGTAGAATTGTTTTATTTTCAATAAGCTTTTATATGGATTACTGGATACTGGACTACTGGATTATTCTCATTCTTTCTGTGGTTCTCGGAATATAATCTTGAGCTGTTGTTCCTAATTCCAAGAATGTTCCAAGAATTATCTTAAAATATTGACACCGTGACTGTGAAGACATTTATAATGTTACAAAAGACTTATATCTCAAATAAGTGTTCATCAAAGAATAAAAAAATAATTAAATAAGTAAATAAAAATATAAACCAGCACAACTGTTTTTAACATTTATAGTTCTATATTTTTCTTGAGCAGCAAATTGGCATATTATAATGATTTCCGAGATATTTTGTGACTCTTATGAGTGTAGTATTGCCTGGATATGTCACAGATACTAGTTAATTAGTCATTTTTTATCAAAATGCATTTGCTCTTTAGCATTAGCGTGATTACCTGCTGTTCCTCAGGCACCAAAAATGTCAAAAAACAAGAAAAAGAAGCTAAAGAAGAAGCAGAAGCGTCAAGCGGAGCTCCTGGAGAAGTGCATCATGGACTTGGAAGAGATGGAGATTGGGCCTGAAGGCAGAGAGGAAGAGGATGAAGCCCCAGAATCCCCCAAATCCCCCTCCTTTGCCCCACTAAGACAAGCATCACTTCAAGACATTGTTACAGAGGACCCAACAGGTTAGCTTCTATTTGTGTCAATAATCTACAGTTGTTCAGAATTGGCTGTTATTTATGATTGCATACAAATCAGCTGCCAATAACACATCGCCAACATATTTTTGTTTCTTTACATCTCGCATAACAGTGGAGACCAGAGAGAGACTAACCTCAGATGCTTCGCTTGAGCTCAACTGTAACGGCGGTATGGACACCAGTGAAACGCAACCCGAGGAGGATGATCCAGGAGACCAGCAACATGGCCAACTGCTACAGGAGGACCACCATAATGCAAACACAAGCCCAGAGGACACTGCTCAAAGCATGTATGAGTACTGTAATGGGGCAGAGTCCCCTGAACTGGACCAGGCCTGCTACAGTAATGGCACCTCAGGCCAAGAGCTGCTGGAGGAGGGAGAGCTGCCATGCGGAGAAAAAGATCAGCAAAAGACTAGAACCAGAGCCAGAGAACAGAACAAGGATAAGCTAAAGAATGGTCAGTGATTTTGTTATTTGTATTTTTTTCCCTCTCTGTGGCTTTTAAGAGGATTGAAATTATGAGATTTTACATGCTGGTAAATGTATTAAAGGGCAGTTCACATCAAATGTGCCGTTTTTTAACCTGCATTGCTATTATTTTCAGGTAAACACATAGTGAGCGTTTTTAGTTGTTTTACAACGACAGTGCATGGTGACCATATATGCATGTTTTTGATCCGCTTTTTCCTCCTCTTCCAGATAAGTTGTCATCTGGAAGCCTATTGGTCAATCCACTGGAGCCACTTAATGCAGACAAAATCAAGGTCAAGATTGCCGACCTTGGCAATGCCTGCTGGGTGGTAAGAATCTTAATTAAATTTCGAATGATTTCTGAGGGATCATGTGATTCTGAAGTAATGTAATGAGTGATGAATGATAAAAGATTATGCTTAGCTGTAAAATGAATAAATTGCATTAAACAGTTATTTCAAATTGAAATAAACTATAATATTGTGAAATATTTTACTGTATATTTTTGAGCCTTAGTGAGCATGAACACAATAAAACAATCTTACCCGCCCTAATGGTTTGAATGTTATTGTGCGCTTATTTTGGTTGAGTGTGGACTGATAAATGGTGCACAGACGTTTATTAAATATATAAGTTAATTTCATCTTTTTATAAACTGAATAATCAGATTTTTTCAGATTTAATCAGAGTATTTCTGTGATTTTTTTTTTTTTTTTTCCTAGCACAAGCACTTTACTGAAGACATTCAGACCCGACAGTACCGTTCCCTGGAGGTGCTGCTGGGCTCGGGGTACAACACACCCGCTGACATATGGAGCACAGCCTGCATGGTGAGAAACTACATGGGGTCTTTCATCATTTGTTAAATAATTAACAAATGAATTCAGGCCTGACATTGGACTGCTCTTTCTCTTTCAGGCGTTTGAATTGGCCACTGGTGATTATTTGTTTGAGCCCCACTCTGGTGAAGATTACTCTAGAGATGAAGGTAATGCAATATTTCTTCTTTCTGCCTGAAATACAAAAATAATGAATGTGTTTTGCATTACATTTATCAAGGAAAGATGGTACAGTAAAGATTATTTCGGATCACAGATGCATTTACATGCCTACAGTAAAGGACATACCTCATGATTTCAGTTTTAATGTAGACACTATGTAATGGAATTTAAATAATGAGTTATCTATTTCTTTCCTAATATGTACTGACATTTCTGTGCTTTAAGAGTTTGAGTAATCCTGTGGTAATTTCCCCATTAACAATCAGAGCCTGCTGTTAAAATGCATGTAGGCCCTGTCTCTTCTATAAACTTCCTCTTCATATTTACTTCCTCCTCCTCCACCTTTCACCCACTACTTCTGCCTCTTTTATTGACCCTTGTTACTTTGTTCCTCCTAGTGTTCTATTCTTAGTGGAAGCTGTAACTAAATGGACCAAAACAGAAAGATGCATATTTTGCATGCCATAGAAATAGATTTTTTTTGTTTTGGGAAGAATTTGTGAACTTAAAATTTAATTTATTACACATCAGTCAAGCTTAGTTAGCACGTTTCTAAGGCATTCTGTCACCTGGGATCTAATTGTGTTTACACTAGAGTGTGAATGCTGTTTAAACAGATCTTGGGAAGTATGTTAGTCATGATCAGAATTTGCATGTTTTTAGCCACTATGTGGCTGTGTAATAGATACTCATTACTTATCTATTTGATTAAAAGTCGAATCATTTCAAGTCATTTGACAAGTATAAAGGCTACATACATTAAACATCTGGTTGTAAATTGTGCATTGTGGTGCTTAAATGTATTATGTTTGTATTCTTACAAGTTATTTAACAGAATCTGTTCAGGCAAGAAGTCAAGCTGGAAAGACAGCTAGAAATCAGTAATGATTCATTATGCTCCTGTTTAGAACATGATGTGTTCTTACTCTTGTGGTAGACCACTTTGCACTGGAAAGAGCTGATCTAAGTTTCCTAAATATGGAGTGAGCAGAATTAGATCACACTTCAAACTTCTTCCAGTTTAAATTACCTCAACATTGCCTCTCTGTGTCTGATGTTTGTTTGTTTTTTGTCACCATCCTCTCCTTTGTTACACCAAGTCATGTCTGGCTGTTTTGTCTTACATGTATACATATTATTTTTATAAATTTTTTTATTATTTGTCGGCCTTGTGCTGTTAGCCTTAATATTAATATTTAACGTTCCCATTAGGATATAAATATGACTCCCAATTTCTGTCTGACTCAAATATTCCATAGAGCCATGAAACAAACAGTTATACGTTGACTAGAGACACTGATGTAAGACACCCTGTGTAGCTTGTAATCTGTCATTCTGGCCCACTGTCGTTTGCCTTGAGTTCACTCTTTTTTTCCCTTCTTTTTCTTTTTCTCTTTTTTTTTGTGTTAGATCGTGTCCATGTGCTGTAGGCTTGTCCCCTTCCATGACCATGTTATCTTTCTGTCTCTCTCTTTCTCTCAGACCACCTTGCTCTGATTATTGAGCTTTTAGGGCATATCCCCCGTCACTATGCTCTTAGCGGGAAATTTTCACAGGAATATTTCAACCATAAAGGTACGCCTGTCAGTCAGGAACAGCCCTGCCCTGAGGGAGGGGTTTGAAGGGAAGACAGGAGATCCAGCAGCCCCATTGACAGCGCAGCCACGTCACACTTTTTTTTTGAAAACATTTTTCTGAAGGTTTTGCGAAAATCTTTTTCATCAAATGTCCAGTTGTTTACAAGGAGGCTTTTCTTCCAAGTCTGAGGCGACTCAAATCACAATAGATGAACTGTTGTAGCTTCAAAGCCACTGAATTGCGGCATGACTGAATTAGCTTGAAGTTTCACCAGAGGCAAGAGAACCTCAAAAACACTTTTTACTGCATTACACAAGTCCAATTCTTCTTGAAATCTTAAATCTGAATCTCTGATGTGAGAATAGTGCACTATGTGACCACAGTCTGTGCTGTCAGGACATGGCTGCATCTCCTTGTTTTCCCTCTCGTCTCTCTGCTCTCAGGAGGGGAAATGATTGTATTAACACTGTCTGATCAAGTTGTTCAATGTTTGGTCCTCCCCTCCACCTCACCCCCCCTCCCTGCTCGACACTCTGTGTGTGACGATAGACCACATTGCTTTGATCATTGAACTGCTGGGGGCCATCCCACGCAAACTCATATTGACCGGAAAATATTCCAAGGAGTTTTTCACCAAGAAAGGTAATGAGGCCATTATGAATGCATTTTATACCAAGTCATAATTATAAATTTTTTTTAATTAAAAACAAGTATGTGCACTAGAGCTCTTCACAGAGGACCCGAGACCCCACCCAGGACCTGTGTGGGTTCAGGTCTATATTTTAAATGGTTAGCCGGGTCCGGTCCAAATCTATTACTTCGAGTCCCAGGTCTGTTTAACACTGTGTGTAATACCTAAGTCGATCAGAAAACACCGCACCTGCCAGAGTCACAGTCTCGCGTGAACAAAATGTTTCTATGGACTTTTACTGTGCCATAGTAGCATTGCATTTCTTATGTGGTTATAATAATATGAAAGAAGCATATTGTTATTTTTGGTCAGGTTAGGCTCAGAGAGCACAGTGATGACACGAAAATATGGTGGAAAAAATACACTCTTATCCGAATAAGCTATTTAAGTCTTCTGCTATACGCGTGAATTCCTTCTTTTAAGTTTTATAAGATGATCACTAGGTGGCGTAGGTGGAGCTCTAAACATAAGTTTTGTATTGTTTTATCTTACTGGTGAAGAGACATGTACGCAGTAAAGTTTACCGCGTTATTCTGTGCGTTTTTGAAATAAATAATTGCGCTGAGTCTTTTACAACCTACAAAGGGTATCGTTATTGTAGTTCAAAAGGGTAAACACTACAGTCGAAGTTGACTTAAGATGGAGGGGAAAAAAAGTATTGCATTAGTCATTCGTCACTGACCGTGACCGCGAGTAGACTATTAAACCTGGAATAGTGGATTAAGAAGGACCTTTCTGTCGGCAAGAGAGAAGAACAGCCTAACATGGATGTGAATTTGATGCCAAGGAAGTCAGGGAGAAGGCTACAAACAGTAGTTTCACCAAAAAGTAATTTTTTTCCTTTGCAACTTATTTATAGTTGTTAATAGCAGTTTTCTGTGCAATATGTGCCGATCGGATACAGCTGGGTCTGTCTTCCCAGCCGGGTTCAGGTCCAGCTAGTACATTTAAGGTATTTCTCGGGTCTTCACCGGTTTGGGTACCTCTTTAAAATAAAATACGGGTCCGGGTCAGTTCCGTCCAGCACATTTACGGGTCTCTTTCGGGTTCGGGTACAGATTTTTAGACCTGTGGAGACCTCTAATGTGCACTCCTGTTTCAATGTTGATAAGGCAGCATGAATTTGATTTAAAAAAAATAAAAAGACCAATGATTAAAGCTATAATATGGTATATTAATTAAAACTTAAAATATATTTGATATATTATTAAATATGTATTTAATTATATTACATTTTAAAATCTGATTTATTCCTGTCATGGCAAAGTTGAATTTTCAGAAGCCATTACTCCAGTCTACACTGTCACATGATCCTTCAGAAATAATTCTAATATGTTGACTTCTTTTTCTTCAAATAAGAAGTCTGTGGGGCTGCAACATATGACAAATCTCATGGTTCGGACCACATTACAGGTTTTGAGTCACATATTTTTATTATTATTTTTATTATTTAAAGAACACTTAGTATTTCTTCAGTACCACTGCCACAACTAGTAGCATAACTAATAATGGTATAATAAAAAGTGTAAAATAACATTGCTTAGTGTTCAATGTATAAATTACATATAGATTAATCTTTGCTACAGCTGTTTTGTTGTTTGATTAACATTACTGACATAGACAGCAGCAGGTTATTTATGGGCTGCTGGCCCTTTAAGACACCGCCAATTAGCTCCAACCCTAATCAAGCACACCTGAAGCAGCTAATCACTTCACTTAAGACATAACCAACTGTTTAAAATAATACTGGCTGAGACTGCTATTTTGAAGTAATTTTGTGTGCATGCATGTGCGCGAGTTGCCTCTACTTGCACTTGAAAAGTTTAAAACACTTGACTGTATATAAACCAGCAAGACAAAGAAATGCATGCAGAAGAACAGCTAAGATCTTTTTAAATCAAGGAAGGGAATTTATTTCACTATTCAAGATAGGGCAGTTATATATTTTGGTAGCCCAACTGAAAAACACAATAGCCTCGAGCCATCATGCTAGTGATTTTGCGAGCCCTGCATTTATTATTATTATAAATGCTGAAAACAGTTGAGCTGCTCAATATTTTGGGGAAACCATGAAGGTTCGTAAGAACGGCATTCAATTTAAAGAGACTTTAATATCGTTCCATAAGATTTATATTTAGAGCAATTTAATGTGTGTTTGCTGAATACAAATTATTGCTTTTAAAAAAGAATTCTGACCCCAAACAAATTCTAAACAAAGCCTCATGGATGGATGTTTTATATATGTTTGGATTTCCATTGAATTTAGAATTGAATGCCAGTTTCTTCACAATTTACCAGTAGGCATTATTCCAAAAAAGTGTCTTTTGTATTGTAAATGCATTAACCTTTTTTAAAATATATTTTTTGAATCACTTTAAAATAATGTTTAATGTGACTTTTGTGGGGCAACATATATAAAAAAAAAAAAAGGGGGGGGGGGACAAAAACTTCAGGAGTACTGCATAGAAACGAGAATCCTGGACTAATTGTGTGCTTTCTATAGGTGACCTCAAGCACATAACTAAACTAAAGCCGTGGGGTTTGCTTGATGTTCTGATGGATAAATACGAGTGGCCTCGGGAGGAGGCCGAGACCTTCGCTGACTTCCTGATTCCAATGCTGGAGCTCCTGCCAGAGAAAAGAGCCACTGCTGGCGACTGTCTGCGACACGCTTGGCTTGCTCTCTAGTGGCCCCTTGCGGCCACTGCACATACTTCAGGTCATCTCTCCCTGAGTTCAAGAGACTGCAACGGATCACTTTCCCGTTTATAGGGCATATCGGCGTAGTTATTTTTCCCTTCTATTAATCTGAGTGATTTCATTTGCTTGACTCACCAGAGGAATAGTACACCTGTTTTTGTTTTAGCTGCTTTCTTCTACTCTGCTTCTTTTTTTCCCACCAAGAGTTGAGAAGTTTTTTGTGAGGATCACATCCGCCTTGCTCCCACTGCCGTCCCTTTTATTTTGGGAAAGGATGAAATTTAGACCTAGGAGGCGCCTGTTTAGGTACCTGGGGATATTTTCGTTGTGAAAAAATGGAGGTCGGTCCTTTTGCAGTACAAAGATGAGATGCAGTCCAACCCTCCCGAGTACTGAAGACTCGGACTGCAGTGCGATGCACAAGAGATAATTTTGTTACCCATAGTTTTCTGAGTGGGAAAGGAATGGTGGTTTATGGAAAGGGAATTGTTTGGTTTACCTTTATGACTGTAGAGTATAAATTAAGATGTTTCTGTTCTGCGTCAAGATTTGCCACACCTCTGTGTTTCTCTCTCAGCTATACAAGTGTCTTCTCTCTGTGTGTGTGTGTGTGTGTGTGTGTGTGTGTGCTTATTAGTTCAGTAGATTTTGATCTTGTCTGTCTCAGATTAGATTTTAAAGAGCTGAAGTCTTCACACTCATGGTCAGTACATTTTGTGTACAAGAAGCTTCCACACATTGAGTACCTGTCAAGGGCCACCAAAAGTGATATTTGGGGGGAAAAAAAGAAAAACATTTGTGAGTGTGTTTATGTACGTATGGTTTATGTGTGCGCGCATGTGCATGTGTGTGTGTGTGTGTGTCTGTATATATGTGTACCAAAGAGTTTGCCTTGATCTGTATATTACAGCCATGTACAGTTTTTAAAAGACATCCTATTGCATCTAAGCTAAGATTATTTAGCTGGATAGAAGTGTTTTAATAAAGCATTTGGAAGATGGGTGCACCTGTTGGTCTGATTTGGTGGTTTGAAAAAATGTAAAATGTTATAACATGGAGGTGATGAAGTGGAGTACTTTTCATTGTAAGGCACACTGATTTTTTGTACAGATAAAAGTTAAGATTAAATAATTGTTGTGTTACTAGATATGTGCAAAACAACAGAAAAAAGGTAAAGGGTGCAGGAAAACTAATGTGTATGTTGTTTTTTTGTTTTTGTTTTTTTGCATCATAACCAGGGGATGTCAATCTAGGATTGATTTTGGATTGACAGTTTTACTTCATAACCTTAGGTTTTTTTAAAGACTGTATGTATGTATCTATGTATGTATGCAAATTGTATAGTATCCAAGGTACATAGTAGTTGTGTAGTTCATTCTTATATTGTATTTTCAGAAAGTGTTGGAATTTTTGTCCTCTTCCCCCAATTTGCCACTACCGAAACACAGTAATAAAAATTTAACTAGCGGGGTTATATTGACCTATTCAGATTTTGCATACATTTACATTGTAAATATATATATATTTATTGCTCTTTTATTAAATTTTTTTTCAGAGGTAAATTAATAACAACATTTTAACTATATTTCAGTCATTATTTATGAGAAGAGAAAAAGTTGATTATCCAGGATTTATTAGTTTGAATGTATTTTGAACCAACCAATCACAACATCTTGGTTGCTTTAGTATGCTTTATTTTTGACAAACATCCCATATTTTGGTAGTGACAATAATACTATTATACAGCCTATAAAAAAGAAAGTATGAAAAATAAAAACGTTTGTTCAGAGTTATATATTTTTTGTAATATTATTTACTTCAAAGAAACTCCAGCTCCATGTCCAATGAAGTTCAGATCTATTGGATTCAGGCTTTATCTATAAACAAATGGAAACAACATCACTAAAGTGTGCATTTTGTATTTCTACAGGTTGTTGCATCCTAAATATACACTGTTAAAAAAATCTGTAGAAATTACAGTATTACTGGCAGCTGTTTGCCAGTAACTTACTGTAGATT
>JAUCMU010000143.1:10184324-10216421 GCA_032275025.1 Enteromius treurensis
TATTTTATAGTTTTATTCTGTAAAGACAAAGACTTGTTAATGTTTAATGTTCATTTAACTTTGAACAAACTGTTGCCTGTAAACAACATAAATTTTAATCTACAGTAAGTTACTGGCAAACAGCTGCGTTAACTACAGCAAATTTTTTACATTGTAGGGTCATGAATAATTAATTATAAACATTTATTGTTTATCCACATTTTTTATAGAATTATGATGCATTAATAATACGTGTTTTCAAAGTAGGAATCTATGCAGCTCAGCCAGTGGAACTTCATGTTCTGAGTCATAAATACATTCTAATGAATCTCCAAAACATTCCTTAATCAGTGCTTCCCTTACCGTTATTCTCCACCTCGAAGTCTTCTGGCAACAGGCTGTCTTGCCGGTTGCCCAGAGTGAAAGCAAGCAGTGCCAGTAACCCCGCGTCCAGGATGCTGATAATGCCTAGAATATAAGCCCAGCGAATGGTGCAGTTCCCCAGCGTGTACTTGTCCGTCCGCTCGCCACACATCCGCTTCACCTCCGGAGAATCCCAGCCGTCCGGATAGATCAAACAACCCATCACCATCAACACAGCTATAACATCAGTTTCAAACATGATGCAAAGATTACAATTTTGGATTCAGGGTAGAGGCAAAATATAATTGTTTTTACCAATGTAAATTAGGTTGTGAGGGATAGATTTTCAAATATTCCTGTGATCAAAGCATCACATAATGTCCCATGATCCTTCAGAAATGCTTTAAATCGATCTAAAGTGATGACATAGTCATTTATAATTTTACAGAAGATTTGTATAAAGAAAAATGCTGTTTCTCTAAATATTATATTCATCGAAGAAACCTAAAAAAGATCTCCTCAGTTGTTATTATTATTATTATTATTATTTCGACATAATAATATTTATTTATTTAGCAGTAAAGTAGAATGTTAGAATGGTTTCTAAAGGACGGTGTGACTAAGAGGAATGATGTTAAAAATTCAGATCTGAAATCACAGAAATAAATTACATTTAAAAATATATTCAAACAGAAATCAATTATTTTAAATAATACAAATATTTCAAAATTTTACTGTACATTGTTGTACTTTGGTAACTTTGGCTTTGTCAGAACTTTTAAAATGTACATCTTAAAATATGTATTTCCAAAATATTTCCTGGTGCCATAAAACTCAAAAAGCAGAGAACATTCGTGAAAATAAGACATCATAAAAAATTATAAATGGATTCAGACCAAAAAGACTGACTTTAATGTATTCAGAACACAACATTTTTTTTAAAGAGTGTTGGTAAACAATCAGTTTTATCATTACATAGATAAAAATAGTAAATAAATAAATGAATGATGAAAGATTTTTCCTGCCTTTCTTTTTTAAACAGTACACATTATTAAATAGACTGTGAATGTCCCTCACAGCCTGCTGATTGATAGCAAGCAAATACATGCCTAACCTTAATAAATATATTAAAAAACAATATTTCATATATATTTTTTAAAAACAGCTTTAGTGTATTTATGCTTATAAGCAAGGCTAACTGGTAAACACTTTCCTCACCTGAAGATGTTTGCATCCATGCGCATATCTTGTACACACTTGCGGAGTTGCAGAAGAAGAAAAGACCCAGGCACACAATGGTGCCTACGATAAGGAGCATTGAGGTGCCTACAAAAAACATAGCAGTCCTGAAAGCCCCAGAGGGGATCGAACCAAAATCAAACACACTTCCTTTGCAGACCAATTCGGAAGTGATGGGGTTGCCAATACAGTAGTGAAAAAGCCCAAAGTATCCAGCCTGTGGCGTGTTAACACTGTCACCGATCCAATAGGGCTGAATGAAGACCACCACTGTGATGATGGCAAAGAATATGGTGAACACAGCCCACATGACGCCGATGGCCCTAGCATTTCTCACATAATTGGTGTGGTAGATTTTTGCAGCCTCTTGGGCTGGAAGCATCTTCTCAATTGCCATGATTAGATTTTCATTTATCCAGTGAGGTTAGAGGTCTGTAGATATGTTTGAAGAAGAAACCAAACCAGATGAAAAACTACTTCAGAATCCAATGCCACGGACAACTCTTAATATTTTGTAAGCGTTTAATTGAAAGAAACTAATTAAATCTGCTTTTTTTCAAAGACGCTGAAGTGCTAGTGAGACAGTCATCAGTGAAATAGTGTCTGAAACAACCTTGTTGCCAACAAAGGTGTCAGTTTTTAAATTATTAATGGTAAGTTCAGCTGAGGAATAAGGTGGCGACAATAACCTGTTCTCTTGCATGCTGTAATCAGATATGTTTGTTACTTCACAGTAAAAGAACAGCTTTTGTGTTCCAGGAACAACATAGATTCTTTATCTTTTGTGAACAGATACAATATTATATATAATTGTATATCAAAATATTCTCCTGCTAAATCTATGTAAAACAGCAGATTTATAAAACTTCTCACCAAGTAAACTGTTTTACTCACACAATGTTCCATTTTCAATTTTCTTTTTTAAAGCAGGAACCGGATATGTTGCCATAGTTTGTTCACTGTCTTTATGAGGAGACCTTTTACATACAAGCATCATAGTCCAGACTTTTTGTATTGATTTATCTGTGCTTAGTGGCTGTCTGTTCCGATCCTAATGGCTTTAACATAAATATGGTTAAATTTTTTAAACATTAAAATACACTACATGGCCAAGGTCGCTCTTCTGATAAACTGTCATAAAGCAGGGGGGAAAAAGCACACTAAAATCTTTTTTAGAAATTATAATTTTTAAAATAATAAAAAAAAAAAAGAAGCTTAATTTTTGGGATCAAAAAAATCTGTAAAAATAGTAATATTGGGAAATTTGAAATAATTGTTTTCTAATTTAAATATGTTTTAAATTTGAGTGTCTTCCCTGAGTTTTTATCATTCATTACGCCAGTCTTCATTGTTTCTACTGATTAAATTAATGCATCCTTGCTAAAGGGTTTTAACTTTATTTTGATGGTCCGTTTAACATATTTTGTTGACTGGTAGGGTTAGGGTTAAAATAAGTTGACGTGTACTTGCAAAGTTACTCACAGTCAGTAGAGCATTTGTTGGGACACCATCACAATAAAGAGTGAGCAGATATCCATCAGGCAGTCTACTAATACTCTAATGAGAGTTAGTTGACATTTAGGTGCAGCGTTACTTATTGTCAACAGAATACTCAAAGTAGACCATCAATAATTTCTTCAAAAGAAATCTTGCTAATCCCCAACTTTTGAACAGTGGTTGTGTAATGGTGAGGAAATAGGACAGGAAAGTAAATAGACTTATCAACTTAAATATCAAAATAAAATAAACATCTTTTATTTATTTGATGGTTTACTCTTTCAAAGTTTTAGTTTATGTTCTAAACACAACAAAGGAAAGACAAGAGGAAAGAGAGAATAAAAGAGCGATCATTGCTAATGAGGTTGATAGTGATATAAATGAACAAAATGTATCTTTGTCAGGAATTTATTGCTCAAAAGGGAATTTGTCAGACAAGACAGTCAACAACAAAGACTGCACTCTGATGTTTGCGTTCCTCTTGGGCGTGATGTGAAGCTTTGTAGGTCAAGAATTTCAAAGATATCAAAGGCACTTGAAGAGCCTGACATGTAAACAGAACCCTTGAGCATCACACAATGCTGCAACAGTAACGCAACATCTGTTCCACTGAGATATCATAGTGCACAAATAGGTCCGAAGATACATTTACAGCTATAAATGATTCAAATAACTGGTTATGCCAGAAGCCTGTCCACAATTATGTAACAAAACCTTTCACAAAGCTACATTTTTCAGCATCATTCCCTGTGCTCCGGCTACAGACCATGTAATATACATTTCAGAATTTTTCTGAATATACTTCGGAACACATGCCATTTGCCTTTGGTGTCCACCATAATGTGACAGATCTTTGATTAGCAAGATCTGACAAACAGGCTTCTGCTGCCTCTTTGCTTCTGTGAAACATCAGTATCAAAGTGGAGACAAAAAGAATATGTGCTGGATCATCTTAAAGCACAAAGAAATGCAGAAAGGAAGGTGGGTTGGGACAAACTTGATTTGTCTCACCACTGTCTGGTCCAGAAAGAAATAGGCCTACACAGCATAGGTATGAACACAGCACAGGCCAAGCCATTATATTGAGGCTTTAAAGGAACCTCTACCAAGCTAAACACACATATACCTCCATGGTGGCTATTTTTTTGTTATTTAGTTTGCAGTTAGGAGCTTCACCGCCAGATGGCTGCCTCTCATCAGAACTCATATTGTAGAATACCCTATAAATAAAATTACACAGCAGCAGTAAATATGCCAGATGAGTTTTCCCCATGAGCACAGCATCGTTAAAACACACCAGCAGAGTATTCAATGAGGAAGTGTGTTCACTGCAGGCGTGGAAAAAATCTACTCCCACTACACTTCCAGTGTACTGGAATATAATGATGTTTTCTAGCATGTGATGTGTCTGTGCTTCACAGGCCTCGTCTAAAACGTGCGTACTAATCAGGCTCAAGCTTTACTGTGGTGCAGTGCGTGTGGCTTTGTGTGGCTGTGGTCGTGCATCCAATGGAACCTCTCTAAACCTCGCGATTTTACGGCGGCGCACCTTGAAGTAACAGGTTATCCGCGGCATGTGCGTTTGCATTTTTATTAAAATAGTCCATTGACATATTGTATGTCGTTTATTGGCCAAAACTGACGTGTGAAGTAATGGATGGACTATATTACACAGACACAGCAGTCTGCTGTAAAGGTATTTGATAAATATGATTCCTGGGCTTTGTCGTTTTGCATATGCAACATGATTGATCTTGTTTACTCTGCGCTCTTCAGCTTGTCCACACACACACACACACACACACACACACACACACACACACGTTGGGTTTACATGTTTTATGGGGACATTCCATAGGCGTAATGATATTTATACTGTACAGACTGTATGTGGTATTGTCCTACACTGACCCTACACCTAAACCTACCCCTTACAGGAAACTATGTGCATTTTTAGATTTTCAAAAACGTAATTCTGTGTGATTTATAAGCTTGTTTCCTTATGGGGACCTAAGAAATGTCCCTACAAGGTCAAAATTTACTGGTATTCCTATCTTTGTTGGGACAATTGGTCCCCATAAGGTGATAAATACCAGGTGCACACACACACACACACACACACACACACACACACACAAAGAATATGGAATGTTTGATTAGCATTTGTGAAGGCTGTGTAATGAATGAGGTAATGTCTAACATGTCCTTAATCTGCTAAAATAAACTTATTTGCTTAATTTTCCCTGTTTTGGTTTCCCATGCTAGTTTATTCTGGTTTTATGACCAGCACACGACCAGCTAAAGACCACCTTAACCCAGCTCAAACCAGCATCCCAGCTTCAAAACATACCTAATCAGTGTGCTATTTGTTTTGTTTTTTTACAGGGTTGTAGCCACAAAAAGCCTAGATTTTGTCAAACTTTCTTAAACAAATATTATTATATTATAATATTTTTAATTAAATATCTGGTCTCTTTTACCTGTGGGTTAATGATCTAATCTAAAATCTAGATTTAAGGGTTAAGTCTATAGCCTTTTTAAAAAGTCCCAATTCTCCTTCTTTGGGTTTCAGTGGGGATTGATGCTACAGGTAAACTCATTAGTGTTACTTCATTAAGTTTTTATTCAAATTTGCAACATTTGTGCATTTACCAGATGTTACTAACATTGCAGTCAAAATGTACAAAATCGCCCTGACCAAATGATCTGATCTAATGATTACAAAATATAACAGACCTAAAGCATATTCAGGTTATTTCCTCCACAAAATAATGGCTTTTGTTGGAATGGATTGGTACTGTATTGCATACTGCACAGTATGAACCTTAGAGTAATGCTGTTGTGACCTCATTTTGTTGCATGTTTAATCCAGCAATTGCCATCTAGTTGTCATCACAGAAAAGTGTGTCAGTTAATGTTATAAAGTTAACCAATAGACTGTTTGCCCATTGAATAGCAAACTGTTACCGTAGAAGGCCCACAAACCTAATAGGCAAAAGCACTTCTGAATCTGGTGAGGGCTGTTAAACTTATGTTGGAGTATAAAGTAACCTAGCTCAGTAACAGCACTAATGCAAAAAAATAAAATAAAACAAACAAACCCAACAACAACAACCTGAGGCCAGGAACTCTTATTGAATTTAAAAGACCAACTTTAATCTTCATTGCAAGCATTATGTCATTTTTTCATTTTATTGGTTTTTGATTGGGACTGTAATAATGCCATATGTCATATTTGGAAACATGGTAAACATAATTAGTTTTTAGCTGTAAATTTGAGATTGCCCATTGCTCACTTCACATAAAACTGAGCTATGGACTGTTCCGGTTAGGAAATGTGTATTTGATGTTGTGTTGTCGTGTATCTTTGATTTCCTTACTTTAATATGATTGTACAGCCAGTCTCATTTACAGACTTTCTTATTGGATCAGTTTGACCACTTTCACTCTGTTCCGTTAACAGGGAAGTCTGGAGATTTTCAGTCTTCTCAGTGGATATACTGTGTCCCCAAAAATGTGTTTTTTGACACTTAAGTCACACACAAAAAAATGAATGTCATTGTGCTAGTTGTGAAATATCAAACCAAATGGCATCTCCTAACAAATGATGACCTTTTCTCTGATGTAACTTCACTTCTCATAGCTATTTTAGTTATGTCTCTGAAATCACATACTCTGTAAGAAGGCCTGCTTTTGAATAAGTATTACTTTGAGACCATTCAAAAAGTACATTCTATAAAGTATGAAAGTGTGTAGTCTGAATATAATCCAGAAGAACTTTTTGGACAACGCTTATTGTTGTATGATTTAAAATAGGGCTGGGCGATATATATCGAACAATATATTATTGTTTGGTTTGAAATTTGTGTTTGTGCTGTTTTTCTTTAAAAATATGCTTTATTATTGTGTGTGTTTTTTTCTCCCCCATCTTGCTCTTGATCATATCAAGGACTTCGACTGTGTTTTCTAAAAGAATTTATTTCTCACTCATATCAATGGTTTTTTGCCTCTCATCATCTGTTCTGACCTCTGACCTCTGTTGCAACTCTCTGTGGTTTGATTGCAGCATTTTTCCCTCAAAGCCATGCCCAGCGCAGGACCATTTTCTCTCACCTAGCAGGAGATGAGCCAACTTGCACGCCTCTTTTCATCAAACCCACACCAGGAAATTCAGAGATGATGATAAAGCTGCCTTGTTTGGAAGGATATATGGGTCAAGGTTTGGCTGGTCAGCATGACTTGTCCCGTGCTGGCTGATACCCATTCAGAAGCAACCGTTTATTCTTACCCAGTTTTTGCAAATAACAAATATATCACTCACCCATTTCATTGTAGTATTGAAGATATTTTATCAGTTACATTTTCAGGGTACTTTTTTTGATGGTCTTAAGGCCTGCAAGAAATCTTCCTCTGTATTTTAGTTTTTCGCTACAACCAAACAGTTCATTTGCAAAAACAGAACGCTCGGTTTTTTAACAATGATCAGAAATCACAGTTTATTAGTAATCAATCACAAATATAAGTAATTAAGAACACTTCAGTGATAAAAAAATTTTGTTTGACTTTATTTCTGGCTTAATAGAGATAATGAGAGTAGTTAATAGAAAATGGTTTGCTACTCTTTTGGTCTCCATCAGTGTTGGTTTCTTTCATGGCATGTGTAACTCTTTTGTATTTGCTAATGGCTTTGTTTGAATTTGGGCTTGGTGCCCAGGATGCCTCACCTCCTTTACAGCAGGTCCTTGGGAAACAGCAGCCCATCCTGTTTATGGACAGCTGCTGGTGTGGAGAATAGAGCAATTTAGCATAATTGTTGATGGGTGTTAAGTGGAGGGCTTTGTCCGGGCACTGCAATCATTAAAGTAAACAGTCATTATCATATATGCTGTTCACCTGCTTTACTGCTGCCCTTTGCCATACTGAGACCTTTGGTGCATAAAATTTAATACCGTATTTTTAGCTTTGCTCTGGTCATTGATTGATGTATTTTGTGGTTTCCCTCCAATCTGTGTTATCGAAGAAAGCTTTCTGATTGATGAATGATGTACTGCATTTGTAATTATTAGGTAGCCAGACGTGGTCATTGTGTCCCGTAATGGCTAATTGAGGGTTAGTTTGTTTGGACTGAAGTGATTTTGATTAGTTATGAGGAATTTCGAATGCATCCACAGAATAATACGCTTCAAAACCCATCAGCAAACTTCATCTGTGCATCTTCCTACCCTGCTAAACTGCAGTGAATGTCAGTCATAGCATATCAGGCCGTGAATGCTAGTGACGTAAGACAAGCTCAGATTTTACAGAAGCAGCATTCATAGTGTGGCATTGAAATATGTCAATTTTTAGTGATTGTCTCTGATGTTTCTTATTGATGACACGGCTATTTCCAGCCGTATGAAACTGAACAGCTGAGTGCCTAGAACTTGAAGCTTACATAAAGTGTTTTTCATGAAAATGAACGAAATAGATAAAAAAGATTTCATATTTCTGAATAAATGAATGTAGTGAAACTGATTATTTTATAACATTTAACATTTTCTAAATTTGGATGCAAAGCTCATTAATGGAGCCACTTACCCTGAAGGATCTGGCAGGCTTTACCCCACAGATACCAGTTAAGCAAAAATGCATTACTGAATAATTCATGTGGAATCTGTAGCCAAAACAAAAGAAAATGTTTATATATTGGCAGTTCACCAGCATATACAGTAACACAAGTTTTAAGTTGGTAAGACTTTTTATTTAAAATAAATCAACATACATGCTCAACAAGGCTGTGTTGAACTGCTCAGTGTCACAAGATCTTTCAGAAATGCTCAAGAATGCATTATTATTATTATCATTGTTGAAGATTTTGTGGACTTTTTGGTACATTTTATTTGATTAAAATAGAAATCTTTTGTAACAAGGTTAATGCATCCTTCCTAAACAAAAAATGTATTTCTTTCCAAAAAAAAAAAAAAAAAAAAAGTTTTATCATCTCTCTTTGTTTTAGATTGTTGTTGTTACACATGATACCCCATGCACTCTCTTTTTGGAATTAGCTTTGTAGGTATTTAATTACTGAAGACACAAAGTGAAGAACATTTGACTCTGTTACATCCTTTTACTCTGACACTCATGATGATAGTTTGAGTTCTGTGCCACACCAGGCGGCATCTTTGCACTGTTTGCGTTATGAATAATGTGTGCGTTTGTTTAACATGTGTTATCCACTGCAGAGCAGAAGCGGAAAAATACGTTTCATTCTGCAGCAACCCGTGCTCTATTTACCCCTGCCGTTATACCCTTGCTGAAACACCCATGCATTTTCCATTGTGTGGACCTCAGATTAAAACGTGTTCTGTTCGGATATTGATGTCAAGATAAGTCGTTATTTAGCGGTCAATTCCCTGGGGGGCTTTTTATTA
Organism: Enteromius treurensis; assembly: GCA_032275025.1. Lineage (NCBI taxonomy): Eukaryota > Metazoa > Chordata > Actinopteri > Cypriniformes > Cyprinidae > Enteromius > Enteromius treurensis. Next base: position 10,193,813 of record JAUCMU010000143.1, read on the forward strand.
TTTGTGCCCTGTCACTGTAGCAGTCAGTAGGGTCGGAAAATGAGTAATGTCTGTGATGGCATCGATTTGAGCTGAAGAACTGGTAAGAATCATACACAATCCTCCCATAATAAGAGCAGTGAAATGGTACTTTCATCTTCAGATTCATCTGTCATATTTAGCTAATACCTGTTATTGACCTAATCTGCCACTCGGTCGCTATTGATCACCGTTGTGAATTTCCTTAGGGGGTAAAGCGAAGGATTTGGCAGTGGCTGATGCCGTTTAACCGATTCCAATTCTTTATGGTTGCAGTGAAGATGATACAGTCGGTGAACTAGACCAATTCCCATTTTATGTAGTGTTTGGAGCTGCTCAGCCTCCCTGAGGTTATAGCTACACATCACCCGATTGGATGGAACTGGATCTGAAGATAGTAGAGCTTTGTGAGTTGAACTCTTTAGTTCACACCTCTGTGAGGTGTATGGATACACAAACACTCATTCGCTCAGTAGTTTCCTCTAATGATGTCCCTAGGCACATGTGAAGTTTGCTTGTATGCAGTCATGTGAGATCATACTATATGCTGATAATATAGCCTAGGACTCTGTGTGTGTGTGTGTGTGTGCCTGAGGTTTTTATGATATTATACTCACTTGAAATCAGATCTCGCATCCACGCTGTCATCGAGGCATGAGTGATATGGACATATATATGTATCTGACCTTTCAGTCTATTATAAGAAGAGTGTAATTCATTCCTCAAAAAGGAACAGTGCGTGCTGATGTAGTTTAATGCTTATGATTTTACCAATATAGCTATATTTAATATTTTCATTCTAGACATTCAAAAACATAGTTTTCTTTTTTTTGATGTATTTTGTGTTTGCCGCTGTGTTTACATCAAACCACATTAGCATCGGTTGGTATACTAGAGTAACAGGATTAGCATTTGCTGTTGTCTGTGGGATAATTCCTCTATCACAGCAGCTCAGTGCGTTGTTGACGGCAGCATGTTTGTAGAGGAACTATGAATTAAATGTTTTAACATTTAGAAAAATAATTCCAAGACATTGAAATACAAAATATTGGAATGCAACAGAAAATGTAAAACTTTGCTGATTTTAAGAAAGATTGGAAGAAGGCCACATTTTGCATATGGTGCAGTGTGTTTGCAGTCTTATAAGCATCTTTGGAGGTTGGGTATTTGTTTACATGAGGGAACATCTGACATTTCTGACTCTGCGTAGGAGTTCACAATGTTTTCGAGGAAACGGATAATTTTTTTTAACGATTCCAACTCGCCTTCCTATTTCCTGCCATTGCCCTTTTTCATAGCAGATGACACATCTGCTGTAGAATGGCAGCTGGCATTGAATTGGGAGCAAGTTATGATTTTGTGAATGTTTGTGTGCATTTGGCACCTTTATGGAAACAAAAAAGAAAATTCATTGCAACAGGAAGCGAATATATAATATATGTAGAGTTCTGCTCGGTTGTCTTGAAATCTTACCTAGCATTTCACTTTAGCTTGTGTCAACCCTTTGCGCTGGACTAAAAATCTTAATCTAATTTTATGTGCCAGGCTTTTTAAAAATTGCTTGTAAATTTCTTATTAGTTTAAATCCAGTGTTTGGTAACAATATAGCATAATGAGAGATTTATAAGAGATGTTTTTTTTTACCACAATTTTTATACAAGGTGTAAATGTATGAAAAATGTATTATATTATATTTGTTATACCCAGTGTGAAGTGTTATAATCAGTGAGGTTTTAGTCCAATGCATGAGTATTAACTAGTGTTTTTGGGGAAAAAGTAAGGTCAAAATGACCAGAACACAACATGAGGCTTATTTGCATGTGTATATGTGTGTGTATGTGTGTATTTTCCATGTGACATTTTAGCTGATATTCTGAATATTTTTGAATGTTTGATGTCATCTTTATTCAATACTTAAATATTTCTTTTACACAAGGGTATTTAAAATGCAATTTATGCCACTTTGCCTTTCTTTCCTTGGTGTTTCCCAGTAGCTTTTTCAATATTCTCTCTATCTCTCCAGGTATTTCCCTCCAATCAAAACAATATGAAAAACATAGTTCCAGCACTATGTCATTGTCATACACATGCATTTCTTTATTTTGCACCCAACACTTAATGAGCACTCAGTGCTCTTCGAGCCGGCTGGTAATAATTAACATCTCCTCTTTCGCGCACGCATATGGTTGGTCTCTGATTAGTGTGCTCATGAATATGTATATGTGCTGAGAGAAGAGGTTGAAATTGGGTCATAATGGCGTGATATTCTGTTCCGGTGCTATGAGTGAAGCATAGCTGCGCTCTCTGACACTTTAAACCGTCATAATACCTTCACCCTTCCTAACCAAAGAACACTGTGTTCTAGAAGGTTCATCGAAACTCCTTAAGTCCTTCTGACTTAAAATTGGCTTCTTGAATCTTGTGTCAAAGGACACCAGCCTTTTCCGTATTTGTGGAATACACTTTCCTAGCTAATCCTCCTTCTTCCTTATGAGGTCCTGCATTCACCTTGCAATAACTGAATGTACCTCACCAAACTCAACTTGTCCTTAAAGCAGAAAGATTTGAACACATTTTTTATTTAATTAAGTAATCTTAATCTATATATATATATATATTTTTTTTATATTCATGTCTCTTTTCATATTTATTTCATGCACACATTTACATTTTTTAAATAATTATTTTTAATAATTTATATATATATATTTTAAATAAAATATTTATTTTATATTTTAATTATTTTTGCGGTTTTCCTCCTTTATTGCCCGTCACTTCAGATAAGTTATGATCATTAAATCCAAAGCTCTTTTGAGTGGAATTGATTTAATAATACAAGCTCTTAAGGTAAATGTCTTTGATGGGTCATTGGTTGATTAACACGACTGTGATTGGTTAGACCACTCATTGCTGCAAAAGAGTTAAAAGATTCAATGATATTTATTTGTTGATTATTTTTTCAGTTAAGCAAGCAGCATTAAGGTGTCTCCTACATTTATATAAAAGATAATAAATGAGCAGAAATGTCTGAAGTTGGACCAAAGCATGAACTTCTAAAAAAATTCAAGAATCTGAAAAAACTCAAAGGTTTGAGTGTTGCTTGACTTCTAACCAGAATGTTTGTTTTGGTTTTCCAAGTACAAAGGGCAATCATCTCTGAGCCCAAATATTATTTTGACAGCTCTCTTTTCCATTTTCACTGCTTTGGCTTGTTCTTTTGTTAGCAAAGGTCATTTTAAAGGTTTTTTAGAGAGCTGTTCAGCAGAGATTGCTCCTGCAAATATACTCAGCCTCTTCAGGTAGGTGCATGCAAGGTGGGGTCCAAAAACCTTTTTTGTGTTAGAGTCTGTTCTTTGTTTATCTCACAGAAATCAATTTAGTTTCCGATAATTTGCACATTTTATGTTTCCTTTTAAAATACCAGAAGGCCACGTGGACATGTACTGTACATCATGTACTTGACCAAACTGTCAAGCCCAAAATGCTGATCAACACAATTTTACTGTTAAAATTTGTTTTGTGGCAATTTTGTGTTGTGGCCGGTACACATGGAAAATGAAGTATCCAAGTGGATACTTATTAAATCTCTGTTTTTGATCCACAGAAGAAAGAAAATCAAATGAGCGAGTAAATGATGGATGGATAAGTAAATTCCGTGGGCCACAGTTGACCGTATTGTGCTTCAGAGCTTTATTTAGTTTGGAAGTGATTATAACTGTGGAAAAATGACTTTAAGAACATTAGCCCTCCTGTCACAGAACAAATCACCTGACCCCCAAACCTACTTGTTACTATGTCATGTGTCACCATATCTGTCATCTGTGAGAGAACTAGCTTTCTCACTGTCTTTTATATTAGACTTTTTTTTAAGATCTCTGTACATGGTGACAGCCAGAGCACTGGGAACAATGAATGATCTTTACAAAGCTATAACTTTTCCATCTAACCTTTCACAGACCACTCTTATTTAACACTTACTTTAACTTTTAAACTGAAGTTGCATTGCAGTATGCTGACTGAGATGTGCTTTTGCTGAAACACTAAATACATTGCTTCTTTCTTGAACGGAAAATGGCGTTTGTCAAAAGCTTTAGAGAAGATCTAACTCTTAAACAGACTCCTGCCTGAGGAGGACTGAGTTCAATTTGACTATACTAACACATAAGGCGTTGTGTGTCTATTGAGCCAGTGGTGACAGAATCCACCTCATTGAACTGGAGCAACATGTGTCCAAACCCAGAAGGAATCCAGAGAGAGAATCATCTGTGCAGTTGAAATAGACCACATTCACACAGCTGCTTTCTTCGGCTTTGGCAAAATAACAGACAGACGAACTGCTAAAAAACCAAACGCTTTAGCAGTTCGGAAATACAGTGTGCAATGACCTGTCGTTATCAGCTCAAATCATGATTTTAACCTTGGTCAGGCTACAATACAGTTTTTGTGTCACATTTTGCACTAATCCAAACAACAAATTAAAAAAATTGCATTTTGTCATGCAGTAAGATTTGTAAATGTGTGTTATTAATCTTTCTGTGAACTCTTCGTTCATGCATCTTGTAATATGTAATATTACTTCTCCAATCATTTTTTTGTGATTTTAACGCTTTGCGTGCAGTGCCCACATCTTAAAATCAAGAACAACCGATGCATTAAAACTCTCTTCATAACCTTCTACTTTTTTTTTGAAAGTCTCTGATTTCTGTCACAATATAGAACAAAAAGCACAAATTAGATTAAATGTAAAAGTAACTTTGGAAATTAAGTCAGTTTAATATTTGCGCTAGCTCTATAACTAAAAACATCCACCTCACACTAAATCCCATGACCTGAGGTTGCAAATAAAGGATATGCAGCCATTATTTCTTCAGGAAGTGATGGATGAAATGATGTATTGGGTTGGATGGAGGGTCTGTGGCAGGGATGACCTGCTACGGATGTCTAGAGAGATACTACAGGAGTTTTCAGCTTGAGAAAGCACCGCATCTATAACACACTCTCCCATTACTTTGTGTCCAGGCAGGCTGGCCTGTGGATAAATGTCATGTTCAGGAAAGCCACTTGACTAATGGTTTCTACCATGCATGAAGCCATGAAATTACGTACTGTAGCAATGGCTAGTTCAGTGGCGGTGCCTTGTTTTCCGTTTGCTTTCTGCTATTTGCTTTCTGTGATTTTTGGAGATGGAGTTTAACAAAGGCAGTGAGAAAAGAGGCGTCTGTGTCTGATCCGCCGGTGTGTGTGACGGAAAGGCAGGGCTGGATGTCAATCTGTGAAGTCCTCTGTGGAATTGGATCCAAACCAAGAGGAAAGACTCAGAATGAAGTGTCTCTCCATTTTCACTCTCGGCTCAAGAGGAACAATAACAGATGCAGTTGATAGGAAATACACATTCTGAGCAGCAAGAGTAATTCAAGAGTTTGAGAGGGTCTCTCAATTTTTTTCCCATATACATTCTAACCAAGCCTCAAAACCAGCGCAACACAATTGTGTCAGTTAGGCCCCCCCGCTGGAGCATGGATCTCTGTGGCAGCGGGAATAGGTAGTACTTCCAGCATGCCGTCCTGTCATAATGCAGGCCACACGCTGTCACCTTCAGCCCTCCACTAGTAACACCCATAATTACCCACTGGGTGGCTTGGGGGAAGTTGGGTGTGTGGGGTAAAAGCCCAGAAATGGGTTGACAACGGCAGCTGTATTTAAATCTGACAAGTGATTAACTTTGGTTCAAAGAAACTTTGGTGGGAATTGTCTATACTACTAATTATTAATTCAGTTGTTGTTTTATTTTCAATTAGTGTTCCTGGGTGGCAGGAGAATGGAGGATGGAGCTGTCCACTACTATGGTGCTGAAATGCAATAGCTGTATGAAGACCTCTGGATGGGCCGTCTCATGCTGTGCTTTTTTATCAGCTCTAACTCAGATTACTGTCATCAACCAGGCGTCAAGGGAGTTTGTGTTAGAATTATTTTAACCCTTTCAAAATATTTGCTGATAACAAACCAGTTATTATTAGCATTAAAAAATATCTCTCAAATGTTGTCTCGTCAACAAAACCCTCAGTTGCCTAATAAATTGTTTTAAATTAAGTTGGTTTTAGCTAATTCAAAAAACTTAACATTCTTTGTAATTATTATGACTAGAAAAAAAAAACAAGCCTTTTGGTATAGCATTTTGGGGTTGCTCTTTATTTTACAGTATGTGAACTTACATGTAATGAAAGTAATGCAATATAAGGTAAGTACATGGGGTAGGTTCAGGGTTAGCACCTAGTTATTACCCAGTAATTGTAATTGCTATAATAAGTGCATAGTATGTAGGTGAGTAACAGGACTAAAATAAAGTGCTGTTGCATTTTGTCTATAACAAGTAAAATGCATGTAATAGCCTATTTCTTTAAAATGTAAAAAAATGGAGTGCTTCAAAAAATACAATTTAAGTCTTTCAGCTTCAGAAACAAATGCAAAAGTCTTTCTGTGAAAAATTGTTACTGGATGAGAGCAAATTTTGAACTGAACTGAGCTGGATGATGACACCAGCTTGTTAGTGTTATTAAACCGGACTGAATTAACATTGGACTGACATAAGCTGAGTAATAACACTATTTCCTTCTAGCTGATGACATTCACAACATTGGCATTGAACTGAATTACAACAAACTGTATTAAATGGGCACTTCAGCAGTTTGTATAGCTGATTTACAGCTGAAATTGGATTAATTTCATAACTAGTTTAATATTGACATGTATATTTTCCAGTTTATTCATATGAATAACTTGACTTGACAGTAAACCAAATTGCAGGGTTTTATTGTATCACTTTTCCCTTAACGCCCTCTCGTTATTTTTACAGTGTGCGTTGAGGGTATATTTCACAAGTTAACCGCCGTGAGAAATAGCTCAGGCAGTAATGAGCCGTATCTGTGGATCAATAGCGTGATGCTGCGCCGAGCGAATATGTGAAAGAATGCGCGAGGGGTGGAGTTCTGCTCTTTTACTTTCCACTCCATACAGTGCAGACACACAGCCCTCACCGCTGTCAGATCAAGTACTCTTTCTTGAGTTTTTCGTTTAGCAGAGCAAACCCTTTATGTAGTCTTCTTCTTTTTCTTGTAACATTGTTGGTTTCTTAATTTGACATCCGCGGTCTCCAGCGCGCCTCCAGCACAGACGCTGATTCTCTGTCGCCCTGCTGCGGTCCTCGCTGGAGCTCTGAGATTGTAGGAAGCGCTGCAGCACCCAGAACTGCAAAACTGTTTGAAGAAGAGAGCTTCCTCTTGTCCCGCGCGCCCATGGAAGGCGACGTTATGGATAAACTGGAGGACATGGCCTCAGTGTGCGAGTTCGACCCTATCACGGGGGATATTCCCGCCACCAAAGTGGAGATCACCGTCTCGTGCAGGTACTGTATGAGGCAGAATCACCTTACATCTAAAGTTGAATTCACTTTGATTTCATGGCGTTTATATTTGATCTTGGTTCAGCGAAGAATCATTTTCTTATTGAAAAAAAATAATAATAAAAAACATTTGGTCTTAAGTTGAATATTTGTTTTTTTTGGGAAAAAAGTTACATTTTCTTTTTGGGTTTTTGCGACCAGCATACTGATTCTGTATCTACACCAGTATGTCGTTTTGGTCTACAAGAATCGTAAAATGTTCTCCTATGGGGACAGGCTTGCTTATTTAGAATTTTTTTTAGCCTATAGCTGTTAATGGAATATTATTTTAAGGCGTCAAATGCTGAGAAATATCTACATGTGCTTATTATATAGTTAGGATTAAGGATTGCTTTAGGGTGCAACAAGGACAGTTAAGTCTTAACATTTTTGTTAATGAGCTTCCATGAATAATAATAATAAAAAAAAAACAATACAAATTTTGATTCAGACTTTCCCCCTACAATATTGATATGAGCATAAATATCTAATATATTCGGTGAGTTGCATGTACATAGGCTGCTTGCCCAAAGCGCTTGATGTTGTTCCTCAGCTGTTTCCATGTAGAGATGCCATAAGTTGTCAGATGCTCTGAACATCAAGTTCAGTGAAGATAAACACCATCTTTGCTTTCCATCAATAAAAAATGTCATGTTTGGGTATTTAGTTGTGTTGCATGAGCTGCTTGTTAGAGGAAATCCATATTTAATTATTAAACTAATTATTTTTTGTTAGCTTGTATAATATGATATTACTACTAGCTGCTAAATCATAGTGCTGTAGTACTGAAACAAACAGTTAATATTCACGAGGAGCAGCATAAAAACCCCACCCAGATGTCCTCACGTCAATAAAGCCTTCACTACAGTACAAAATAAATGTTGCTTGTAACATAATTCCTGTTGTATCTGGGTGAATTTTTTTTGGTGTATGCTTCATCATCTTTATTTTCAGGGCAGACAACGTTGCTCTTGAATCACTAAAATGCTGCTACTGAAAAACAGGTTCAGAGATGTTGTGAAAATGAATTTCAGTTATGGGGCTCCGCAGCCAAGACCACAGCCGGTTCATTGCTCTGACTGATAGGTGGGCTATTGGTTTGGGTTTTCAATCATCTTGAGGAGTAATGGATACGGCTGGCATACTCAACATCTGCTATGTCTTTAATAGTCGCTTATAGTCAATTATACACGCTCTAGACCAATTTAGATGAAATGATTCTGCTGAATTTCCCAACTTGACAGTCAGACCATCTATTTAATGAGAGCAATTTCCTGTGCAAGTAGCTAATAACCATAAGCTCGCCAACTTCTCAGCTGCAAGTTAATATTGCCTGCTGTCTACATAAAGAAAGAAAGAATACTGATTATGAGCGTAATTTGGTCTGATTGTTAGCTGGATAAATTTCTTTGTTAAAGACCAAGACTTCATCACATTAGCTAAATGGGATCTTAACTGCTTTTAATGAACTAGACATAAATGGATTTTTAAAACTGAAATACATTTGCAACTAAACGATTACATCAAAATACAAGCAATAGCAATGATAATTTCACATTACACAAAACTCTGCAGTCTTTAGTCAAAAAAATTGCATTTAAATTTAAATTTGACATGTATTTGACTAGTATCGTGGATGTATAGGAGCATATATTTATGTTGGTCTTCTCATTTCTTCACACTTTCTCTTATATGTTGCTTGTCGAAAAAAAACCCCATCCTAAGTTAATGCTAATGGGTATTATTATCCATAATAAATTGATTTCTGTCATATATTTATATAGGTAATTGGTTCAAATAAGATTCTAATGGACCAAAAAATGAACAAATAAATAAAAATCTGGAGATTAAACCTAAAATAGGAATATAAATTTGTTTAGTAATGAATTTTTAGAAGATTGGCTCCTGATTTTGATTATGAAATTCCATTAGCATTACTTTATTGGATTTATTTTCACTCTTCTTGCTTCTATAACACTGATAAAAAACCCATTAGTGTTATCAAACATGTCGTCAAATTATAGATTAACAAAAAAATGCTATTATTGTTATTTTTAGTTGAATTATATTTTTGCCCCATCATTGCTGCTGTGATTGAATCAATGAATAAGTACATCTGTTGACCCTGAACTGTTAGGGCCTTCTCTGTCAGCGCAGAACATTCTCTCCAGGTCTGTGATGAGACTCTGTGTGGTGGTGCTGAAAATCATCAGCTGCGTTTGTTCTCTGTAATTGATTTAGTTTGGGCTGATTATCAGGGGATTGTGGCAGACATGGAATTGAATCGCTCCACTTCCCCCACTCCAGATTCCCTCATAACCTGCTGATGTTATTGGAGAGCAGAAAGTTTGGTCTGACATACCAGAGGCTTTGTGATAAACCTTATCACAAACACACAAACAAAAGCTGTCCTGTGGGTTGGAGATACGCAATTGATTCAGTCTGGCACTAATTGGGTTTTGTGTTTTACTGTAGGCAAATGGCTGAAAAAAGGTTTTTGGATATGCTCAGTGTGCCTGCTGTTGCTATTCTTCATGAGTTGTGTTCTCTCTGTGTTGTAAAAGCGGAGGAATAAAGTTGCAGTTGTTGGCAAGCTTCAGTTTCACTGCAGATCCTCGTCCTCGTCGTAGTTGACCTTGCAGGTGAGTAACGAGATCATGGAAAACATCTACATTCACTCTGCACCTCTCTGCTGCTAGACTCTCTAGGCTGTGCTCTGCCGAGAAGGGCTCTGTCTGGTGGGTATTTGCAAACCCTGAGATGATTTACGGTTGGGGTTCAGCTACATTCTCAGCGTGTGACTCGATTCCAAATGGAGCCGGGGTGTATTGTAAGCCGGTATTGTTCTTTTGCTATTCGTTCAGCTCCAGTGCCTTTTATTGCTGGATTTCCTCATCTGATTATATATGCTTGAAAAATGGAGCACCTTTAGTCCCAGAGCTGTGAATATCAGAACAGACGTTTACATATTCCTTAGCGTCCTGCTTCTTATATGGTTTCCTTCCAAGTGTTAAAGGTATACTTCTCCCCAAAATGAAAATTTGCAGATGAACAAAGGTTTGCCAACATCAATTAGTTTTTGAATCTAAACAGATCTGGCGCAATTTTTCATAAGAATACTTGATTACCAAAGGATCCTTTACAGAAATCACAATAATCTACATGAAATTCAGACAACTCCAGTTCATTGGTTAACATCTTGTGATGTGAAAAGCTGCATGCTTGTAAGAAATGTATCCATCACAAATGCATTTTAATGGTAAACCATCGCTTCTGGTCAAAATAGAGTCCTTTATAATGCTTCCTCCAATGAAAAAGTCCATCTTCTGTTCTCTGAAAACCCACCAATATTTGTTTAGAACTATTTTGGTCTTCTCTTATAAACAGTGCTTGATCTGTGTATATTTCACCCCTGATTTTTCACTATAGAACACAATATTAAGGATGCAGTCCTTTCGTATTTTAGCTGGGAGACATTTTTTGAAGGTAAATGATGAATTAATTTATTGCAAACACAGTTAAGACATTGTTTGCTTGTGGATTATCACTGCGGAAGATCCGTTCATGGGCAAGTGATGTGATATATGATTTTGGGGTGAATTATTCCTCTAGATACCAAATGAAAAACAATCAGGGCTGATTTTGCAGATGCTACTTGAACTTTAACTGGTGAAGAAGGAAGTGCATCTAAAGTGAGCCTGAGAGAAAGAGAAATGTGGAAAGATGGATGGATGAATTAATTGACTGGATAGATGGATGGATGGTGTGATAAAGACGCAGAATCAATGCCAAAAGACGTGAGAGGCCAAATGAGGCTTAGAGATTTACAGTCATTATGTATTCATACTGTAATCTACTGCAGAAGTGGTTGTGTGTGTCCTAGTTTATGCATTGTGTTTTCATCCAGTCTCTATTCCAATCTTTTTGTCCTGTTTTTGCAGTGATTTCTGTCTGTAGATTTGATTGGCATATTTGACATCTGAGGGAATCGACCAATATAACACTCCAGCAGTCTGTGATATGGCCAATATGTGATTAAAATGAAATCATAGGTTGGTAGATAACAGTTTTTAGGAGGAGGGAGTGTGTTTGACCTCTGTGTGTCACTGAGGGAAGTGCTTAATATGGTGAATAGTCTAACAGATGGTTGAAGAAAAAATAAAACAGCTGCTGAACGGATGGATGGGCTGGGTGAGAGCTTGGCCAGTTGTTAATTGAGCTGGCTGATTTAGTATGCGTATAAATGTGTTAGTAGAGCGAGTGTGGGTATGCCTGTGTTTTGACAGAGGATGGTGTTGAATCAAACGGCTCAAACGGCTGTCTCACAAACCCAGAATTCTCCTGTGTGCTGTTCGGGAGCGTTGTGTGATGTGACAAAGATACTGGGAATAACAAGAGGCTTGTCTACACTCGCAGTTGAACTCTAAACATTATTGGCCTTATTCAGATGAGTGCAACTGACCCTTTGTTGAAAAGAAAACACACTGATTGCATCACAGTTTTGAACGCCTATGGTCAAAACAACAACTCACTCATTGTCTCGATGTGCTTAATATCAGCATTTATGCTTTCACACGATTGCTAGTATTTTTTTTATCAGCACCGTAATATTGTTGCTTGGTTGCGTGTGTAACATCACTGTTGCTTAAAGGCAACATGTTTTTCTTTGTTTACTTTAATCAAAATATAATTACTTGCTCAAATTCTTGAATAAAAGGAATTTTCTTTTTGCTTACATCTTCATGAAGGCACTGACAGGTGAACTACCACAGCAAACACTATTTTCCTCAGCAAACCGAGATAGCGCAGGGGTCATTTTTTGGCTTTTTTCCTGCGTGACTTGCATCACTTACTCTGAACCATTTCTCAAACAGTTAAAAAAAAAAACCTTTTTTGTGGTAATTAGTTCTGCATTCCTCTATAGCATTATTTACATAGGAAACAACACAGTGCTTATTATCACATTAATTTACCCTCAAATAACTTTATATTGTGCATCACAAGTTTTTAGAGATGCACAATATAGTCGGACCATATACTTTATATGCAGTGCACAACAGTGCAAATGGTTTTTTTATATTAACAAAAATTATGCTCACTAAAGCTTTATTTCTTTTATCAAAATACAGTAAAAGCAGTAATATTGTGAGATATTATTACAATTTAATACAACTGTTTAAACAGCTGAATTGTCAGCAGCCGTTACTCCAGTACTCAGTGTCATATAATCATTGAGAAATGAATATGCTGATTTGGTGTTTAAGAAACATTTCTTGTTATTATCAATGTTCAAAACAGTTGTGCTGCTTAATATTTTTGTATTTTTTAAAAAGATGTACATCTTTTTAGTGTTCTTTAATTAATATGAACTTCAAACTAAGTATATTTTTTTATGTATTTGTATAATAAAAGTATTCTTGCAAAATATTGTATTGACCCCAGTGCAGAAATATGCAGAAGTATTGCATTGGAGCTGTTAGTTATTCAGTGTTACTGTCTATTAAACTGAGCTATATAGTCCTTACAAGTGGTGTAGGGTGATAACTAATGTCTTGCTACTCTAATTGCTTAATCACACCATTAAAATGACTATAATATTTTTCCTTTCCAATTTTAATTTTATTGTGCATTATGACACTTAATTAATACCTGACCCACTGAACCTGTGTTTTATTATTTGTACTGTCCTGTGTAATCTAATACTCAACTACTCAACACATCTGTCCTATAAAGAGGTAACTCAACTTAAATGAACATCATAGATCAGGATTTGCTGCATAACAGTGATTAACCATCACATTAGCTATTGAACGAGAGACATGCAAAATAAGATTGTTGGCCTTGTGGATAGTGACTGGATTTAATTATGCTGTTTCAAAGCTGGAAAAATGCTGACACTCCTATTCTTCTGTTTTTACTCCTTAAGAAGACAGAGGGATTGTAGATCATATTGCATTTAATGAAACACTATAACAGGACTTCCTAGGTCTAAGAAGTGGCACAGGACCATTGAGGGACATTGTAATAATGTTCTGTTTGGTTGCCAGTGCCCAGTGTGCCTTCAGGTGACAGTTAGATGGAGCCATAGGACGGTAAATTACACCCTGCTAGCTATGTTTTGACTCATGGGAAATGTTTCGCCTGGCGTTGTTCATACTCAGTCCTGCTCTTGGCTTTGTTCGAAGTTCATCAAATAGCCATGATGATAAGGACTCTCCATTGACCTGAGAGTCTGTCACGGTGGTAATACCCCTGTCAGGGTGGCCAGACTACAAGAGTTTTCATTCCAGGCGACATGATGAGCGACGTGATCCTTTCCTCTTCTCCACCTCCAGGTCTGTGGCTTTGGGCTGAGACTTCTCTTTGCCCCTTTTAACCAGATAGCAACTTGAATTACTTTTTTTCTCCTTCTTTGAACCAATGAGGATTCATTGGCTGGCTTAGGAGTTTAGAATCTATTTTGATCCCTCCGGCTGAAATAGCTTCTCCCGCATGAGGGTGCCAATTACTGTGCCACTGGGTTCTTGGAGAGCGTGGGTGAGATGGGGATTGGATCACAAGTCCAAAAGTGTCAGACCACTTCCTTAGCTATGAGAAAGAACTGATCTGTGTTGCTAATATCACCAAAGCGAGATGTGTTATAGCATCACAAACATCAACACTGAACATTATGATCCAGTCGAAGCATTCAGAAGAGTGTTTACTATGAAAGTTTACGATAAACACCGAAGAGTGTCAAATCGTGAGGAACTGGATCAAATGATCTTTTAAACCGCAGTTCAATGTATTATTAAAAAATACTATAACTCAAAACTACCTCCTCACTGAAAATAAAGAAGAGCTTAGCGCGGCAATGAATATGACTGTCGCGAATGAGAGGCGAGGGAGTGAGCGGATTCATATGCAGATTGTTTATTGGGCAAAACAAGGTCGTACAGGCAGGGCCTATCATCAGCCAACAGGAATAACGTAGGTAAACAGAAGAGTCGTCAGTGTCCAGGCGTGGGTCGGTAAACGGTAGCAAACGAGGGTCGGCAACGGTAAATCCAAACAGAATGACAATGATCAGGAACACGAATGAAAAACAAGACAAGATGACAGTGCAATGGACTGTGAGTTCACAAAGGATATTCGGGGGATTTATACATCACAAACAGGGCGGAGACAACAATAAAACACCATGACAACAAACGAGTAGGGGTGTGGCATGAGTTCGGGTTACAAACAGAGACAGTCATATAGAGTTCAAAGTTCGCCGGGCTCTGGAGTGCCATCCAGTGGCTTGGGATGGCACATCCAACTGATCCTGACAATGTATTGGTCTGTGTTTTTCTCTTACAACCTGTGATAATTCTAGAGTCCGAATGCGATGTCTGTGATATTATTTTTCACAACGCATTTCCTTGTGCATTTTAGCCAACATGATATGCAGTAGATGCTCTTACCATACACACGTTTACAATTTTTTGATATATAAAATAAATAAATAAATACAAATAAACAGCCAGATCACGTAAACTGTTAAGACTGGCTATTGTAATATCAGTACTAGGTAAGATTACTCACCTTCATTTCTTCACTCGTTTCATATGTTTTAATTATCAAAATTAAACATGTTTACTACAAATAAAAACCATAATAGTTGAACTAAGGTAACCACACATTAACATGATTTTGCTGCACTAGCCATACAGCTTCAGGATGGTATTCGTGATTATAGTAATTGTAATCAATCTGAATGACTAGCAATGCACGCATACAGAGCGCGTGATCTCTGTGACACCCAGATGTACAAAACAGACCCTCTCACCTCTGTAATAAACACAGAGATGTTAGTCCCGTCCGAAATGGTGCATGAAAATCACAGACGACTGGTGATAAGAATCGAAGCTCACACGCACAGTATTTTAGAAAACTAGTCCCGTCTGAATAGGGCTACAGTGCAATTCAGCTAGGTATACATCTACGCTAAAGTATCAAGGTGAAAGTCATCATAGCTTGCGTAGTATAGACCCAGCTCCCAACACAACTTTGTAAATAGATTAACAGCGATATTTTTTTTTAACGCACAATAAGAGTCGGCCCACCACTAATACATATATATATATATATATATACAGTATATATATAAATTCAAATCTTAAGGGAACGATTTTTACTATCCTATACTATGATTTTAGTATTTTACTCTTATGTGTCATTGACCCAATAACAGTTGTTATATGAGAATGTTGGTGCAGTTCATATGTGAGCACATGCATTACGTGCGTATGAGCAAACCATGCTCATGCTGCTGACTTAGTCCATTGATCCCACCACAGGCCAAAATGGATTTGTATAGTCCTATTCCCGACAGTGGCATAATCACAAGATCTGGCAGCAATAATATTGTGGTTACTTTAGAGTCCCCACCATGTGCAATAAAATATACAGCACATTATATAGGTTTTATCCTTTTTTGTTATTGGGCTATTGAATACCCATTATTCCGAACTCAGCACGACTGGCCAGAGGCGCAATCTTGCTCTCTGCCAATCAAATATGCTTCATATAAGCTAGTGTTATTCAGATAAGCCAAGCTCTTTGACAATTCCTGACACGCTACAGAACATTCCGAGATCTGCTATGCAAACAAGTTTGTGATTCCAGGTGCCAATGAGTGATTTCTGCCGTTTCTGTGCTCAGGAGCCCTGGCTAGTTTTCTTAATAAGGGAGGGGGCCTGCTCTGGTTTATGAGCAATTTTACATCGCTGTAGTCAGGGTGGTGTTTTTAAATAAGAATAATGCCTTCATAATAGGAAATTTCCTTTTTAAAGCCTCTCTGCTCAGCAGGGGCACATTAAAATAACGTGATTCAAATGAGGCTGTCTGATGTGACTGGTGATTACAGCTTTCTGACACGCAATTCCATCTGTCTCTTCTGTCCGCAGAGTAATGGATCCCTTGGATGGTGTCAGAGCCATAAACAGTGTGCAAAGGTAATTTCTGTCAAAATTACACAGCATTTCACAGCAGCTTGACATAAAAGCCAACACAGATCTGTCACTGTAAAACATTGGTATGCCTGCGCACCTCCTATAATGACATCATACATCATCGTAAAAGCTACTGTATTTGTCAGCTATCGCCTTGGACTATTATATCTGTGCTAGCTGTTTGTCGCACTGAAATGAGATTATGATTCACTAGCAAAGCTAGAGGTCACGTTGGTAATGAGATTGATACAAATGGAGCTGAAAGGCTATGTGTTTTGATTCGCCTTATGTTATACAGCTGGTGTTATTTTCCCTTTTCACTTCAAGGCGAAATGCTAATTTCAGTAAAGAACTCAACCCACTTTTCTTAATGAGGACATTAACATGCTCTAGCAGCCTAGTCATTAAATAACAATAATATGCCGGTAGCACGGGGGGAATAGAGCTGACATGTTGCCAATGCAGATTTTCCACACATTTCACTGTGGTGTTATGTAAAGCTCCCTTTGATGTATTGTTGAAGATGAGGGCCGCTTTCCTTTCAGTGCTCTGCGCTTGCATTCCTTTACATATCAACCAGCTATTGCAGTCTGAAGAATGGCGCACAGAAAACCTTCTTGAATGTATACATCTGGACGTTTTCAAAAAACAGTTCATGATTGTGCATGTTACGGTTAAGTGCCTAAGCAGACTTTTCATGGCTTGAGGGCCGGCTTTAAGGATTTGGGATCTTTAATGCATTGATGTATGTGTGCATATGGTTGGAAAGAGTGCAGCACGTGTTTTCATATCACCCTCGGGGTAAGTTCACTGGAACAGCCAGGGTTTTGACCTCTCTTCTACGATCCATGAAAACATTTGGCCAACTGGTTCATGGATTTTAACTGTGCTCTCCAGAGAGTTTCCTCCATTGGATTCAAACAAGGACATTGCCTTTTAAACTCTTTCTGCTCATTATACAGGATCCACAGTACGTTAGAAGGCCAAATGCTTCATGACAGTGTGCTTTTGAAACCCTGTGTGTCTCAAATAATGTGGGTATTTTTGTCATTATAAGAAGAGATGTACAATACTACAGTACGTATGTTATTTTTTTGTGATTTGTCTAAGTGCACAGCTTGTCAGTAGGGTAACTTCTATTACTTATATTTTGGGTAATGGTTCTTGGTATTATCAATGTTTAAAAAAAATCCACTTAATGGAGAAATATATATAATATTTGTACTGTCAAATGATTAGTGTATGATTAATTGTGTGCTGTGTATACTTAATATGTATATATAAACACAAAATCATACAGTATATGTTTTGAAAAAAAAATTAAAGTTACATTTATTTAAAGTTAAATTCCTTTTTTCCTTTTTTTTTCATTTGAATTTATTAACAAAGTTTTTAGTTTCTTTTATTTTATGTAACCACAAACTTTTGAATGGTAGTGCATTTCAGCAAAAATATGGAGTAGCACAACATTAATAATAATGCATGTTTTTTGAGCAGCAAAACAGTATAAATGATTTCGGAAGGATCATATCACACTGAAGTTTGGAGTAATGGCTACAGACAATTCACCTTTGCAGGAATAAATTACAATTCATTACAATTTTTAGATGATTTAAATTAGGAAAATGCAACTTCTTTTTAGACTTTTTATATGCAGAAACTAAAAAAGTATGGTAAAGCACAAGCACAGCATGTAGCGTTTTGTTTCTAATTATAAATGGTTTGCTCTTAGTACACTGAAATGTGTGTTATGTGTGTAATCTCCCATTAAAATACAGCCCTTGGGATTCATGGCTTTAATAAAGCTTATTTATGAGTCTCTGTGCACGATAAGTTTAAGTTTTTTGCGGAACATTGATGGTTTGCTCTGGAGTTTCAGACCTCTTTCACTTCCACTGGCTTTTATGCCACATTCAGGTAAACGGGCCTCTAAAAGTGTTTAAACCTCACAACAAAGTGTGCACGTCTGATTAAAGAACTGTATCTTTTCACTGCATACAGGCACAAAGCAAACTGCAGCTTTTGTTTTCTTGACCTTGTTTCCCATTTAACATTTGCATTCAGCATGTGTTCACAAACAAACATTAATACTCCTAATAGAGTGTCTACAAACTAAACTTGTGCTTCAAAAATCCTGCCTTAGACATTAGATGTTCCTGTTTAGAAGCTAGTTAGTTAACTTGCTTCTTGCCTGGAATTGACAGACAACCTGGTGGTCTTCTTCATTTGCATTTGAATTATAATAACTCTACTCAGACAGCACTTGGCCAGCTCTTCACTGAAGTACCCTTAGCATGCTATAACTACATACAGCAATTCCTCCATTTCAAATTACAAATGTTAAAGCCCTCAAATCGAAGATCTGCTCTTGAAACTTATTATGCTTCTGCAGAAAATGGCCTTTAGGCATTTGATATTGAAATGCCACCGAAATAATAAGTATGCCTTGACAATTCTCTTACCCTCCAGTTTAATCGCTGCATCAATGCATTCGCAAAACCGAAAGCACAAGCAATTTTCATGACATGGGCAAGATTTCAATTACAGTTGCTCTACATAATATGCTGAGGCTGGCAAAGTGAGCGTCTCAGTGCTAGTTTAAACAAGGACTGGAACCTTCTTTTGTATAACTGCAGTTTGGCCGAACGTTTGCCACAGACATGGGTGAGATTCTCACATTCCATTTTACTGTAGCATTAAACCCAAAGCAAGCATTGTCCAAACTCACTTATGGTCAGATTTGACCATTTTATTCAAAAGAGGCAGGTCTTATTTTTCACCTTATGCTGAAAAGCACAAAACTTGTCTCGGTTTGTTCAAGGGCAATGCATCTTAGCTGAACTGGAACTCACCCAAGGCTTCTCCTCAGCTCAATCTCCATGTCCGCAGCTCCTAAATAACCTTTATTTTGTACGGTAGAAGGGAATGCTTGATTTGAAACTGAAATGGGGCGGAAAACTGACTGGCGCTGGGGTACAATAAAGACACTGGGAGTGAACGTTTTCATGGAGATTACAGGTGCCTCACGGACAAAAGCATAGTGGGTTTGGCACAAGCCAAAAGGTGGCTTTAGAGAGGTGAAAGCGATTTAAACCTAGTGTTGAAGGATTGGAATACTTTAAGTGATTTATAGCTTAGATCTATGCTGTGCTTTTTCCACTAACATGCAATGCATCATAAAGGGCCACTACACAAAGAGAATGAGCCGTTGAGTGCTGTATTTTAGAGACTGAAAAATGAGACTAGGCTTGTGAATGTGACGTTCCTCAGAACAGGCTATTGTTTGGTTTAGGTTGAAGGGTGAGGGTGAATGGGATTGTAGTTTATAAAGAGGCCAATAAATCTACTTGTCATATGTGGTATGAATAATATCTGATCAATTATTATAAAGTGTGTAGGTAGGAGGTAAATTTCCCTGCATCGACATCGGCATTGCACAAAAACCCATTACCTGCAGAGTATTGAACATGGAGAAGTAGATATTTACAAAGACTGCATTATATATTGCATACGATACTGCAGAATCAATGTAATGAATAAGTAAGCTCCAGTTTTTATCTGATAAAAGTATAAGAAGTTTAAAAATTGTGTTAATAATCGTGGCTCGAATAACATGACAATTGTCACGTACGGCGCGCTGTGAGAGCTCGCGCTCTCGCTTCTTTGCGAGGAAAGGCACGGCAGGCAGACAGGACACGGAGACTGAATTAACGATTAACTTGAACATTTAATGATAACAGAAAACAAAGAAACGCGAAGAGCTACGCAGAGCTCAGACACTGCTCGAACACGTAACTTCAAACAACCATAACATGAACGGAAAGGACACGGCTTATATAAACAGAACTAATGACAAAACTCACAACACCTGGGAAGACAATTACACACTAAGGACCGGGGCGGGGTTTACAGAATGACAGGAGCACACGAGGGAGACTGAATGAAAACAAAAACACAGATCACAAGGACATGGCACGAACGGGGGCGTGACACTTACATTTCTTCTTCTTATTATATTAATAATTGTATTATTATTATTATTATGATGTTGAAAACAATTGTGTTTAATTTGTGAATTTTTTTTTTAATTCTTTGCTGAATGTAGAAAACATTCCGATGCCCAGGCATCGAGGAGAACACATCGGAGAACTGACCGACCAGATGTTGGAGCTCCATCTTCTCCATCTTCTGCCCGGCCGACAGGAGGGGGTTGGATTCCACCACAAGTTGACGTGGTACAACTGCTCAATTCGTCGTCTCCCCGGTTGACTCACCCATTAAGTAATCAGTCCCAATTTACATAGGACTGCGTAAGGTCCCTGCCAGGGGACTACAAACTTGCAGGCAGAGGTGGGGACCAGGACCATCACTCGATCCCCTGTTTGGGGAGGCTAGGCGACATGATTATAATGCTGCTGTTGAGCCTGTTGTGCCTGGACCAGTTGCTCTTTCATGAGGGGCATTACTCTGTCAATCCTCTGTCATTCGAAGAGGAGCTCGAATGGGGTAAAGCCGGTGGAGGTTTGGGGAACTTCTTGTATCCCAAACAAGACGAAAGGCAACATCAGATCCCAATCCCATTTATCCTCCGCCACCACTCGTCTCAGCGTCTGTTTGAGCGTTTGGTTAAACCTTTTAACGAGCCCGTCAGTCTGGGAATGGTAGACGGATGTCCTTATCTGGGTTCAGTTTTTGATTCAGTTTCAGTTTTTGACTTTGGAACCACCAACAACCGCTTTTCCTCCCCCCTCCACTGGCCTACAGCACTACCAGAGTCTAAGAGAGCCTTTGCTTGCCATCTGTTAATTTTAACTTTGGCCTCTGGAGCTCCTAACGGAATGACTCGATGCACAATATAGCCTGGACTTCTGGGAATAGGATGAGACTTCTGTGGGCATTGGTTCATCTCTAGACTGGTTGCGAATTGCTCCTGGGCCACCCTCTGGGAAAATGGCTGGTCTCAGATGCTCCAAAAAATCTCTTCTTGTTCCAGCCATAATCATGCAGCTTCCAGTTCCTATCTCACTGCACACATACTCTGGATGTACAGACACACAGTAGAAAAGATCAAAATGGGGTGACTGTTGATTCAGGAGCACCATCATTTTATATGGCCATTGTTCAATCCATCCTCTTAAATTGGTTATCTGACCTAATCAAATGTCATTACCTTGGTAGCAGCACATCATTCTCAAACAAATTGCTTGTCTGATGGGCAAATTTCTATGGTAGTGTGGTTTTAGTTTTTTCATAAATTGCCTAATGGTGCTTCGGAGACAAATTCATGCAGATGAAGCACAATCACCTTGACAACTTAAACCCAATTCAGAGTTCTAAAGCAGAGTTATACAAATCTGATTGGAGACTAAGGGACCATTGTGTCTTATGTTCAGATGCTTTTGTCCTTGCATTAAATCCTAGCTGAAGAGACTAGGGACTAGTCCAAGCAGCATATGGCATACACTTTGCCAACAGGATAGGCCTTTGGCAACTTTGAGTGCACTCATCTTCCATCCCTAGAGTACATATGTGCAACAGCTGTGTTTCATGTTCCAGCCTTTTGAGAAGCAAGTCCATCTCTAAGATGAATTTCCAGCATGGGTTTCTGTGTCTGAAACAGGTATCGTCTCAGGCAGTTTCTCTCGTTGTTGTGAAAAGCACCTGCAGAAGCCTGACCTGGGAAATTTGCCTCCTAAGGATACAACTGCACATTTCTATATCTTTTGCTTCAACAACAAGCAATTAATAAAACCTATGTCCAATTTTTTATCTGGCACCTGCGTTTTACCCATAAAATTCCATGATTTCCTTTTATGACAGACTAAGATACAGTACATCCAAAAACTGGAGCTGTCAGCTAAATAAATTTGTTTGTTTGGTTTTATTTTTTAGATCAGTTCAGGTTGTACAGTTTATTTTACTTTTTTAATGAAAACTTTGACAGCCCTGGTTCCAACCCAAGGATGATATAAGTGACTAGCGGCCGACAATTTTTTCATTAATTACTCATGCTTTGGCCAGGATATAGCTATTTCCAATACTTCAGTCATTTGATCCACCAAGTTTTGTATGAGTAATAATCAGGCACTCCAATGTGAACCAGCTATGGATGGCGGACCTCTGCGGAGGTGGGGAGGGACGAAGGATAGCTTGTAAAAAGTACCTGCAGCGGAGGCGT
>JAUCMU010000143.1:10248791-10266544 GCA_032275025.1 Enteromius treurensis
GCGAGTTCCCATATGTAACGTCTCCGTTCCCTCCTTCAGGGAACGTGGGTTACGATAGTAACCTAGACGTTTTTCTTGCTTGAAGAAAATTAAACCCAATTCTGTAAGAGTTATGCCAAAAACACGAAAAAATTATATTTGTTAAACATAAACAATAAAGATAATTCAAGTGCTGCTCTCTTTTTAGCAACAGTGTTATTTCAGGACTATTTCTAGTATTTGTTTATATTTTAAATTAGCTTTTATTTTTACATTGTCATTTTTATGTTTTTATTTTAGTAATTATATTTATTTGTCATTTTGATTAGTTTTGAATTCTTTATATAAATAATAAATCTTTGGACTTTGGTAAGTTGCAATACAGTTTTAAATTCTAATATGTAATGTGTGTGCATGTGTGGGTATATACTGTACACTACCAGTAAGTTTGGAAACAGTAAGATTTGTAATATTTTTTTGAAGACGTTTCTTATGTTCATTAATGCTGCATTTTTTAAATCAAAAATACAGGAAAATAAAAAATATTGTGAAATAATGGGTTTCTATATTAATATACTTAAATATAATTTATTTCTGTGATGCAAAGCTGAATTTCTGTTACTCCTTACTCCATTACTCCAGTTTAATCCTTCAGAAATTCTAATTTGCTGAATTATCAATGTTGGCAAAGTTGTGGTGAAACATAATTTTTTGGAAACTGCTAAACTTTTTTCAGGATTTTTTGATAAATAAAAAGTTATTAAGTATACATATATAATATATTTCCAACAATAATTTTTTTTTCCTCACTTCTTATCAATTTTACACATCCTAGCAAAAAAATAAATAAATAAATAAATTTACTGACCACAAACTTTTGAATGTTAGCGTATATTGTTAAAAAAGGATTTCTATTTCAAACAAATGCTCTTCTTTTTAAGGTTTTTTCATTCAAAATACCCCCCAAAAAAACACAGGTTCCAAAAAAATACTAAGCAGCACAACAGTTTCCAGCACTGATAATAAATCAGCATATTAGATTAATTTCTGAAGGACGATGTGACACTGAAGTCTTGGATTAATGACGCTGAAAATTCTGCAGATAAATTAGATTTTTAATGTATATTAAAATAGAAAATGTTTACATTGCAATAATATTTCACAATATCATAATGTTTTGCCTGTTTCTTTAATCAAATAAATGCAGCATTGATGAACATAAGAAACATCTTTATAGAAAAAATAGAAAAAAAAACGTACTGTTTCCAAACCTCTGACTGATATACTGTTTATCAGTTTCATTTCAGAATTGTCTATTTCCATTTTAGTTAACAATAACAGAACAATTTTGCATCTCAAGTGAATTTTATTCTGTTATTTTTTCTTGAAAACTAGACAAAAAGACTGAAAAATAGAGTTGTATGCATTATATTCTTGCATAGATTAATTTTGTCCAGATGTATTCTACAAGGACTCTGAACATCTGAATATTATTCGGATAAATTACTCGTCAATTTGAGATCCAAGTCCCCTGACTGATTAGAGCTTTCTGTTTCATACTCTGATAAGGTGAGCAGTGAGGAAGTAATATTGGAGGTTTGGGTGGATAACAGTGATTGATGATCCACAAAGACTCTCCGCATTGACTTCCATGAATTGGCTTTGAGATTGTAATCAAAACTCAAATGAATAGTCCATCACCTGTCTTCCTCCTGACGTGGAATGGTTCTGGTTGTCTAATGACAGTACCAATGAAAAAGACTGTGTGGCCCTGACAGCTGAGAGAAGAGTCTTTGCATAATGCCGTGATGGATTGTTTCGTGGCAGATGTGGTTGGTGCTCATATGCTGGTGTAACGTCTGTTCTTTGTTGCTCAATTACCCAGGTGACACTGCTTTCGTTCTCGGTGGAGGCCGAACACACGTTCCTGGACTACATCAAAGCAGGGTACGGATGAAAATACACACAAACACCCTCATGTAAGCGTGTGTACTGTATTTAGACTTTTCTGAAATGCCTCTGAAATCGCAGTGTCACAACGTGTAATTTTTGTAAACATTCTCAGCGGATGTAAAGGTCAGAATCCTGCTGAAGCCATCAGGATGTTATCACAGTAATGGCGTAAAAAAGCTCATCAAACAGCTTTGGGAAAGAACTTCAGTAAACAAGACCTGAATAACCCCTTAAATGTTAAACTAGAACAACAAACACGGCTATTCTAGTAGTTACTGTAATCAGCATTCAGGGGTTGCCAGGTCCTTTTTAGTTTACACTGATGAAAGGCTGGCCTTGTGCACGGATGCCAGTTGTGTGGAAAACATCTCAGAGCTGTCCACCTTATACTTTGGTCTGATCCATTGATATGTCTGGCATTAGGAAATAGGACCTTCTGGCCCTCCGTGTCTGTTATCTCTGACATAAAGCCTACTTCTTAAACCTGAAAAATGCTTCACTGACAGGCAGTATCTGGAGGTAGAAAGGCATCAGAGCATGTCCGAATCCTGCCGATTATGATGCCTCCATCTGATAATTTTTTTAAGCTAGTGGTTTATCCTGTTTGTGGAATTATATAATAAATATATATATATAAAACAGCTACTTTCAGTGATATATTTTTCAGAATAATACAGATTTTATTATACTTTTGATCAAATAATTGCAACCTTGTTGAGAACAAGCTTTCTACCAATGCCAACATTTTGAATGCTGGTTTATACATTCATTTATATGAAATAAAGTGATATTATTTTTTAAATAAAAAAAAAAAAAAATAAAAAAAAAAAATATATATATATATATATATATATATATATATTTCTTTTGGTTTGCAGAGAAACAGACATTGTTTTTATTAAGCATTTGCCTGGATGTTTCTAAGGGCCAGATTTACTAACAGCTTGCATCAGCTCAAACTGTTATTTGGCGTTATAAAAAATACTACTCCCAAGATTCACTAAGGACATGTAAGTGAAGAATTAGCACTGAAAAGTTTCCCTTTCAGAAGCAAAATCTATGGGAGGAGAATATTGAATCATGCAATGCGATTTACTAATGTTTGTGGCAGTTTATTGAGCCATAATTGAACTTCCCTCTAAAGAAGCACACCCAAAAGCAAGTGGTAATTTGCCCTGCTCTTGGTACATCTTTAATGTGTGCATTGTTAGTAAATTGCCTGCAGAATGTTCCCCTCCCATCTGCGCTTTTATAGAATAGCACTCTAGTACTGATTTGCCCTGTTTAGTAAATCCGGCCATATCGCTTTGTTGAATTAATTCTAGAGACGGTAATTATTGTGATGTTATTGTTGCAATCTTCATAGGTTATATTAAGCAGTAGTTGTTCAGAGAAACTGTAAAGCTAGTAATTCCTTACTCTGTTCTTCTGGATGGTTCATGGGTAAGATCCAACAATCAATTCAAAATCAAACTCACCTGTTTTATCAACTGTAATGTGTGACTGCAACAGCATGCAATTAATCTGATAAACCATGCTTAATGGTTTGAATATTCTGCTCTCTCCACCCCTAAGTGATCCAACATTGATAAGTTCCTGCCATGGTTTCAGTCCCACACCTAAAGATACTAGTGTGTCTCATCCTGCTAGAGACTGATATCACCCAGTATCTCTCACTCTGTCAGTCAGGCTGTGCTGTTTAAGAGATTCAGCGAGGGAGTGAAAAGACTCTAGACCTGACTTTGGTGTTGTTGTCTGGGTGACTTATTCAATTGCCGTTTTACAGTTTTTCGATTAATATCTTGTGCTACTTGTTGGCAAACACTGACAAATAGTTAATTCTCGCATATGTATGTATGCTTATAAGTGAATATGTTTGCTTTAGGGGTAAATAAGGTACAAAGGTGTATTTTTCAAAGGTACTGCATCAGTGACAGCTTTTGTGCCTGAGGGTGTCGGGTTTAAAATAAATGTGGCAAAAGCCTAAAAAAAACAAAAAAAAAACAGAGAGGCAGAGTAATAAAGCAAGCGAGAGCGTAAATAGTCCATGATCTGTGACTATCCAAAGACGTGGCTGACCTTTCACACCGGAGTAATCTATATCGCTCTGACATCACCCTGTGTGACACGTTCAGTTCACACCGAGTCAGATCAGTCTGTCCACACTCAAACTGCTTTCTGTCAGGGTTTCACCTTTGTTATTTTTCTCCATCAGACTCTGACATTTAATATTGACGCTGAAAGCAGACCTTTGTATGGATTTCCCATTGCTACACTTTTCATTCACTTTCCATTTTACAAAGAGCACTATATATAACCCTTTTTCGTTCTTAAATCATCATATCCTGGCTCAGAGAGTGAGATGGATCCTCTTTTTACTGCTGCGAATGAGTGAAAGAATCAAGTCTTAAGAGAGAAGTGTTAATTATAGCGCAGGTCATAAAGGTGGCTCTCAGAGTTAATGTAAAATTTAAACCCTTTTCTAAGGACCTTATTAAATGTTTAATCATGTTTTAAAAAGAAACGGACGGCATGGAAGAACTTCTGTCTAGACTGGTTCATCACATTTACATTAAGCGCCACATATATCAATAGAAAAATATTCTCTTCAACAGAAAGCAAAGTTTCATTAGACAGATTTTTAAAACTAGAAACAAACTAGACACAAGTTAGATGATTGTTGACACAGTTGAAATGAAATAGATTCAAATTAAGAGTAGTGAAGCTCGGATTATGTAGTCTTGAAATCATTTTTTGAGCATTTTTGAACACATTTTGTAATATTGTTGAGATCTCCGACGAAACCCTAAAGGACACATGTGAGTATACGACTTTTTTTTAGGAGTAAAACCTGAGAAAGATTTTCCATTGATTTATTTCATTGCTATCTACTGTAGGTGAAATCATTAAGATAAGATTTGTGATTCATTTCCAGTGGGAGATATAGTAGAAAGAAACACAAGTACATTTTCATGGAAATGTGATGCTTTTGTTCTTCCTTATTTTTTTTCCAACTGATCTTAGTAAAGCACTTTTTATAGGTGATTAGATCTTTAGAGGTCTCTTGAACTCATAAGATTGCACTTCATCCTGGGCCTGAGTGAGACATTGTGTAAAATTTCATTGAAGAACTCATCAGGGGAATCTAGCTTTAGAGAGACACAAGACGCTCATAACCATATAGAGCGAGGAAATACAAAACTACTGCATTGCAGAGATGTGTGTGTGTTCCTGAATCAAGTTACACATTAGTACATTTACAAAATATATTTATATTAAAAAAAAACTGTCAGTGCCTTTTGCATTGATTGGATCAAAAGTGTATGTGAATGTATAACGCATCTGTCTGCACCGTTGCTAATGTGACAGTCACAATCCCATCATTCTATATCATTCTGTTCTAGCTGTTTTTTTTTCACTCCTATAGATGACATTCAGAATACAAGCATTAAGATAAATGTTCTTCATATAAAGGCTCCGGTCCAAAAGCTCTCTGAGGTTTCTTGTCTCCACCAAAGGAGCTGTTGAGGTTCCCGGTATAATGCAGATTAATGCACCAGCCTCGGCGTTGTGCCTGGAGATATCAGTGATAATCAAAAAAAAAAAAAGCTTGAGATGGACTGAAAAAAAAAGAATGAAGATAAAAGAGCATAAACAGAGTTTGTTAATCATTATTGTGCTGCACCCCCCGCCAACTCCTGCGCCACCTTCCTGTTTCTATTGTGCTGAGTTAACTGAATAATAATAATAATGGCTGGTAAAAAGGATTCCGTTTTTTTGGTCCTTTCCCAAGGTCTTTGCATAAACACAATACCCTTGTATTGCATATGAATATGGTTTGGCCCGAATCACTCAGTAACTGATGTGTGGTCATGTTTGCGGATGTACAGTGGATGTTTAAAATACGTAATTACTCTCTGCTGACCCATCACTGAAGAATCGGCACTCAGGAAAACATCTCGCTGCAGGGGTTGTGTGTGAATGACAGCTGTAGACACATGATGATTAGAGCCTTCTTTAAATGTTTTCCCCCTGTTTTGTTTTTGTGTTTTACCCACTCGCATCAGAGATGCATGATTTCCTCGTGTGTGTGCAAATGTTTCATAAATATTCACCGACTTCATACTCCACGGTTTCCGACATCCTTGTCCAGAGCTCATTTCTCATTTGCACCGAGAGCACAGAGTTCATGCTGAAAAGGAAAAGCCATTGAGATTCAGATATAAGATGTCATTATGATATTTTTTCAGCGCTTCAGAGCTTATCTGAACAAGTGTTCTGTACTCCCATCAGCTGCAGAAAAACTTGTTTGTTCCTGTATAATCAGCTCCGTTGTGCAGATGTTCGGATTAGCCATTTGTTTTCTGTGGGCTCAGTGCTTTCTGTTAATTTAAAGGGACATAAAGAGATAAACAAAAGCAAACTAAACAAAAAATATTAGTTATCCAATTAGATGTTTTATGAATTAAAAAATGCCAATATCTTACAGATTTTTATAAAACAAATTAAAACTATATATGCTTACATGTTTATTTTTAATTTTTTTAATTGTTCAATTGCAGGCTTTTTTATCTGATGTTATAGTGGAGGTCTTAGGGAAGGTTTAGGGAAATAGAACTGGGACATTTTCATTAATTTGTTTATTCATTCATTATTGCAACAACATTTCTTTACTGTAATTTAAATACAATTTTATTTGAACCTGGAATAATGTAAAATAGTGGGAAAATATTATGTTTTATTATATATATATATATATAACAATTTGAAAGCATACATTTTAATTAAAAAAATATATATTTCAAAAAATATTAGGTTTTGGATCCCATAGATAATAATACATTATATACATTATAGCATTTCTTCTTTGGATTGCTTGAATGAAATTATGCTTCAAAGGGCTGTTATTTAAAAGACTTGTCCCTGCACTGTGCTCTGATGCCCATTGAACTCTAGCTATCAGAACCAGTGGGTAATCACTTGCTCCATACCCTGTCTAGTGAATGTACTGTCCTCCAGCCAGTCTCTCTGCATGATAAGAATCAGTAATCCAGGACTAAGCTGGAGTTCCCACTGATTTCAGTATAGAAACAGAATTGTGAGCAAATCTGTGATGTTTGGCGGTTTTGTGTGTGGAAGTCTTCCTCGACTGCTGTTCTGAGACCAGTTTGACAGTTTCCCTAATTTAAAAAAAAAATGAGTAAAAAGAAGTGGGTTTACATAGATGTTGGATCTGCCCACCTGGCAGAGTTGATTGTGAGGAACGTCTGGCTGCTGAGCGGGAGGTTGGCTGTCTGCCTGTCAGGTGAGAGAGACGACACAGTGCAGGACTGGGGATGGTAATTACACCAACCTCTCGAGCAGCGGGAG
The DNA here is from genome assembly GCA_032275025.1 of Enteromius treurensis. Taxonomy (NCBI): domain Eukaryota; kingdom Metazoa; phylum Chordata; class Actinopteri; order Cypriniformes; family Cyprinidae; genus Enteromius; species Enteromius treurensis. The sequence goes on from JAUCMU010000143.1 coordinate 10,256,094, forward strand.
TGGAAACATTGGAGTGTTTTGAAGCTGGAAATGTGATCTGTGCCACAGTTTGGGGTGCATCAGGACCCATATCACCTTTGTTGAGCCTCACCGTCAGGTTCTCACATCTGTAATGTGTGAAAATGTTGGCTTATATTGAAATGCTTTCATTTGATATTCTTACCTTCTCTCGTTCTCTCTCTCTCTAGCACTCAGATCCATTTCACAGTGGCCATTGATTTCACTGCATCCAATGGTAAGGAATGTTTATTTCAGTGTTGATTGGATTTATTCTCTACGCTGTGTTGACCAACACATTTTTCTTTCATTTATGATTTGTCTCTCTCTTTAAATTCTAGGGAACCCTTCTCAGTCTACCTCCCTGCATTACATGAACCCCTATCAGATGAACGCGTATGCCATGGCATTGAAGGCCGTGGGTGAGATCATTCAGGACTATGACAGCGATAAGATGTTTCCAGCATTGGGCTTTGGAGCCAAACTTCCTCCTGATGGCCGGGTTTCCCATGAATTTCCCCTGGTACCTGTTTCCTAGATATGATAGATTATGTGGATTTCACAGCTAGCTGGCGCATGTCCAGAGTCATTTCTGTATGAATCTTACACGTGTGCCGAGTTTTTCACTCGCTTTGAATAATGTTGCTTTGTAAAATTTAAAGTGTGAGGGTATGTATGTTTGTGTTAAATATTTATGCAGTTGCTTGCACATATGTTGATGATATTGTAATTAGTAATGCTCGGTTACATCTGTGTGTAATGTGTAAATAAGGCTCTACTGACACTCCTGCTCATTAACTTTACCCAAGCATTGATGATGCGTGTGTGCCAAACCCTCGTTTCGTTGAGTGTTTTGAGTCTCTTAATTAGTTTTCGCTCACTCTTTTATCAGCTACGCCTCCTTCCACTTCTTTCTCCCTGTGCTGGAACTTAGGATCATGGCTATTCATTTTCATTCTTGCCACTTCACTTTTCAAGTTTCACTGTCCTTAGAGCATGAATAATTGTCTAATGATGAATCATAAAATGCTGAACAGATTCAGAGATCCCTAAGGGCGACACACTAGAGAAAGTTTTGATTGCACATTTGACAACTATGAATGGGCAAAATAGTTTTTTAGTATGCAGAAAGAATCGATTTTTGGTTGTGGCTTCCCTTTATGTCCTTGAGACAACCATCGCCACTGAAATCAATTGATTTGCAGATGAATTCACTGATGTGGGGCAAATTCTATCGCATAGACATCCAAATGAATACTCTGTACTCTAGATTTTTATATACAAATGAATAATGACAGATATGTAAATCTTGTCTTCTGGTTTGACTTTGACAGTACAGGCATAGTATTGATTAATCTCTGATGTTCTCTTTGTAGAATGGTAATGTAGATAACCCATACTGCAACGGGATGGAGGGCATCCTTGAGGCTTACCACGAGAGTCTGAAGACTGTCCAGCTCTACGGACCTACCAATTTTGCTCCTGTCATCAACCATGTAGCAAGGTAGGAAAAATGCAACAGCATTCGCTCAAAGGATCTGAAAACTTGTCCTGTGTAAACCAGTCGAAAAACTACTGATATTGATGTCTAGACTCAAATGAATAGAAAATGGTCCTTATAAAATTAGTCTTTGCTCAGTCAAGCAAAGTGTTAACTGTTGTGATGACAGCCTTTTCCTTTTTTTATTTAGTTTTGTTTACAATTTTGGAAAAAGATAACATTTTTATCTGTCGCTTTGGGTCTCATTGGTTAAAAGTTCATAGCTAGAGTTGACATCTTAAATATTAGAAAAATAGCAGCTCATAGAAGACAACTGATGCTCTTTAGGAGATGTTAAGGTGTGATCTACTGTAATTTACTATTGTTTGGTGAATTTGCAAGGTCAAATATAGTCAGTTCAGAAGAAATCTGTGCAATCTGGAATTTGCCTTATTATTGTAAGCACTAATAGTGTCACTAATGTGTACTTACAGTACATGTCTTGGCCAAATTCCCACTGGCCCTGTCTATCATGGCCTCCCAATAATTCCTATCCATTGATTGGCTGTATCTCTCTCTCCTCTCCACCTGTAGCTGGTGTGTGGTGAGCGCACTGGTGCCATTGTCCTGTGACTGCCGTCGCATTATCTAGGTGGATGCTGCACACTGGTGGGGGTTGAGGAGAGACCCCCCCCCCCAACATGATTGTAAAGCGCTTTGGGTGTATACACAGTAAAGCCCTATATAAATGTGTCATTCATTCATTCATTCATTCATCCATTATTCATATATATATCTAATGAATTTCAGTGTGTGTGTGTGTGTGTGTGTATATATATATATATATATATATATATACATTGTAGTGTTAAACGACTTAGCACAAGCTGATTTGTTAATGAGCTTAGCCAATGAGCTTACTGCCTTGCATTTATATGCCTGGCTAGCATTAACTTGAGATTCCTCCAGCACACTTTTTAAGGGTTTCTCTGAAACCCTTCACCTTCCCCAGCTCCCTCTGTATAGATCTGCTTTTTAAAAAAAAGATAAGCATATAAATGTGTTAATCTCAGACATAGTAACTGACCACAGTAAACTTGAACAGAGAGACCCCTCTTGGTTTGTCTTTCTTTTCCCAGACCTGTGCACACTGAAATTCAAAGAAAGCATACATAAAAGAAACAAAAAAATCAGCCTTAAAGTTAAGTTATAATGTGTTTCATTGATGTTACAACTAACCCTGAGTCTTGCTGTTACAACTAACCCCAGTTCTTGCTGTTACAACTAATCGTGAGTCTTGTTGTTATAACTAGCCTTTAGTTTTTCTGTTACAACTAACCCAGAGTCTTGCTGCTACAACTAAACCAGTGTCTTGCTGTTACAACTAACCCCAGAGTCTTGCTGTTACAACTAATCGTGAGTCTTGTTGTTATAACTAGCTTTTAGTTTTTCTGTTACAACTAACCCAGAGACTTACTTTTACAACTAACCTGAGTCTTGCTGTTACAACTAACCAGAGACTTACTTTTACAACTAATCGTGAGTCTTGCTGTTACAACTAACCCTGAGTCTTGCTGTTACAACTAACCCTGAGTCTTGCTGTTACAACTAATCGTGAGTCTTGTTGTTATAACTAGCCTTTAGGTTTTTTTTACAACTAACCCAGGGTCTTGCTGCTACAACTAATCCAGAGACTTACTTTTACAACTAACCACAAGTCTTGCTGTTACAACTAACCCCGAGTCTTGCTGTTACAACTAACCCTGAGTCTTGCTGTTACAACTAATCGTGAGTCTTGTTTTTATAACTAGCCTTTAGTTTTTTTTACAACTAACCCAGAGTCTTGCTGCTACAACTAAACCAGTGTCTTGCTGCTACAACTAACCCCAGAGTCTTGCTGTTGCAACTAACCCCGAGTCTTGCTGTTACAACTAACCCCGAGTCTTGCTGTTACAACTAACCTTGAGTCTTGCTGTTTGCAACTAATCGTGGCTCTTGTTGTGATAACTAACTTTGAGTTTTTCTGTTACAAATAACAAGAGTCTTGTTGTTACAACTATCCCAGGGTCTTGTAGCCATAAACTAGCTCATTTTACAGCTGATGAAGCAGTGCTTGTGGGATGTGTGTGCTTTAAATGTTTATTTCAACGCCTTTAACCTCTGTAAGACCTCACCACTTCATCCTCACCGTGCATGTGAGCGTATATGTGGTTCTGCTGTCAGTATCTCTGATATTTCTGTTTTCTAAACTCTGCTATTCTGCATGAGATGTTTGGGAGCTAGAAATGGTCCCACTCCTCCAACACACACTTGTCATCCTCTCTCTATCCAAGTCTTCTGCTTGGTTCTCTTACTTGACATTTTTTTCTCTTCTTTGCCATCCATCATTGCCAGATTTGTCTCATAGGCGCTTTTAATGCCAGCTCCATGTATCCGGAGCATTTCTATATGACTGCATGCGTGTAAGTGGAAATTTTAAATTAATAATTTATAAACCGAGTGAACATGCCAGTATCTCTCTTTCATTTCTCTCTCTTTCCCCCATTCTTTTTTCTTGGCATGATCCTATTTTGTGTGCAAGGAAAGAGAATGACATTCAACCAAGCTGGAAAAGGATTTGTGCCTTTTGTCAGTCAAAGCCATGCGTGTGTGTGTCCGTGTTAGTGTACGGATAGAAATAGACATCCACCCACGGGTCATTAGAGAGACGGAACGTTACTACATGGGAGCCTTGGACAGACTGTAACACTGTAAGCAAGACTTTAGAACCAGAGGGCACCTTTTGCTTACGTTTTTCATCTTCCGCTCTTACCATACCACAAACGCTTGTATTCTTAATGGGTGTGGCTAAATTTCAGCCGTAAATTACATCTCATGCGTTCTCATGTCCGCCCACACCCCCATAGCCCACTCTCGCTTCAAAACACATCCTGACACCCACGCATCTATTTAGTGCACAGAAATGCTTTTTATGTCAGCGCGTTGGCTGGACCTCTACGACACTGCTGCTATGTGCCAACATCTGAAACAGAGTCACACTGTTGTGTATCCTTCACTCTTCAGTGCAGTTGTTTATGCATCATTATTTGTTTTTCCCTGGTGGCAGCCCTCCATGTGCGCATAAACCTGCGGTGCAGAAATTAAACGCTGCGCGGTGTGCCGTGTTGCAGTTCGCAGAAGCTTGTAATGAGCGACTGGGGACTAGCATCCGTCTCAGGCCACTGGTGCCGCTATAAGCTCTAAAGACAGACAGGCGCTGACATCCACAAACATATGACACAAATAAATAATTTAACCGTGTTAATGCCTTTCGGCTCTCAGCTGGGAGCGATAGTGCTGTTATGAAGTGCAATTACACACATATACACAGGGGTTATTACCATTTTTTACTTTATTGTTTTACAATTATACATTGAGAAGAAAGTATTTAAAAAAAAAGGGATAGTTCACCCAAAAATGAAAATTCTGTCATTGGAACACAAAAGAAGATATTTTGAAGAATATTGATGATAGTTTTGGTTCGCTTTAACTTCCACTGTATTTTTTGCCCATACCAAACCAAAGACTACCAAAACTACAAAGATAACTGTAAAAATAAAACTATTAGCATCCACACCAGCAGACAATATTGTCTGTTTATTCTAAATGCATACTTGTCTGCTGTTTTAAATTCTTAAGCTTGTTATATCAGGATTGATTCTGATTGGGTGCCTTTATCGTTATAGTTGTGTGTGGACACTGCTTTTCTTTAATACTGAGAATAATTTTTGTAACTTTATATTTATTGTTATCTCTTTAGTTATAGTTCTCCATTGGAAAAGGGACTTTAGTCAGTATTCTTGTAAATATTTTCATGTTACACAGCTATACTGGTTTGGAAGGTCTTGAGGGTTAGTAAATTTATTTTTTTGGGTGGACTGTCCCTTTAAGAGTTGTTTGTAAGAATCACATATTTGCATAGGGTGAACAGATATCCAAATAAAGCTAGAGCATGCAAGAATTTACGCAGTAGGCTTGCCTTTCATTTGATTGCTACAAATGAACATTTTAACCTGACATTTCTGTAGTTTTTGCTTTTAATATCACAAGACAACAGCAACAGGACAGTCTGTATGGCCTTAAGGAACATGAATGAGTGGGTGATGTAGTTTTTTGACCCATTAACAGAAAGCTTGTAACTATATGGAAAAAACAACAACTATATCTGTTGGTAATATAATGAACCAAGTTTGGTTCATAACATTAACAACAGATATAGTTGGGTTTTTTTCATAAAATGTATAAATACAAACATAGAATAAAACAGTAATACTGTGAAATATTATGACAAAATTATTACATAGTAAAATTATTTTATTTTTTTCATGTGAAGGAAAAGCTAATTATTTAGCAGCCATTACTTCAGTCTTCAGTGTCACATGAAATCATCACATAGAAATCATACTAATCTGCTAATTTGTATAAATATATCTTATTATTATCAGTGTTAAAAACAGTAGTGCTACTTAGTATTTTTACTGAAAACTGATGCTGTACTTTTTTCATGATTCTTTGATAAAAAGAAAATCTAAATATAAGCTTTCATTTAAATTATATAGAAATCTTTTGTAACATGATATATGCATTTACTGTGACTTCATATAAAGCCAGTTTTCCACAAGCTAATATAATTCTTTAGGGTGTTAATGGAAAGTTTGTAACATAGTTTGTTTTAAAATTTCTCAAACATAGTGTAAAAAAACGCTAATTTTCCCCTGTCAAAAACAGCTCTTTAGAAATCACTCCGTTCGGTGTACTTCCCATTTAAATCTTCACAAGCTCCACTGACTCCTCCCCTCTTTTCCGAGGCACTTTTAGAGGATCTTTTTTAGCTGTATTCTTAGTGAAACTTGCTAATTAGCACATTATTAGGAAAGGCGACTTGCAAAGATTCATTAAAAGACATTATACTCAATGCTTCTGTAGGTGATGACCCTTTTAAGGACCAGTTCTCACTGTTAACTACAGAAGTTGCTTTTTAGCATGCTAGAATGTTTATCAAATCACATATTAATGCCTTATTCTGCATGACCATATTTTAGATGATTTAATTCCACTTCATACCTAACTTAACAACTACCTTATTAACTATTAATAAGCAGAAAATTGGGATTTTATTAAGTCAGTAATAGTTAATCATGAAAATTAGTATAGGACCTTTTGCATTTACATTAAAATAATAATATAAGTTCACTGACCATCAAACCATAAACAATTTATACTGAACCTGTAATGTGGCTTCAAATGCATCACCATAATTTATAAATATGACAACATAATATTGAAACACCTAATAGGCTATTCAGCAATATTAATTTGATGGAACTGACAATATCAGGGGAGCACAAAACTTGAACTGAATAACGAAACCATCGTCTTCAGCTTTATGCTGGATCAAATTGATATTCGTAATTGAATTTTAAAACATTGACACTGTTATTGAACTGAATTGAATCCACACTAAACTGGCTCGAGCTGAATAATAACACTGCTGTCTTCAGTAGAGCTGCTTTTCAGTGCCTTGTTTCATAATGAATAACCTTCCCAAGGTTTTTGAACTGAACTGAATAATGGCATTATGGTCTCATTAGAGTTTATTTATAGCAGAATTTAGGTTTTGCCTTATTTTTTGAATTTTGCAGCAATTACTCTTAATTAACTTACTGTTAATTTCCTTATCAACACTGTAAAAAGTATTGAGCCAAGAAACAATATGTTTTCTGTATGTCTTTCTACTCATTTTATAATCGTCTTTCTGTAGCAGGAATGAAGACAAATGTCTTGTGCGAAAATGCCCTGGAGAGACATGTGATGTTGTTCTGATGTCACTGTTGCTGGAGGAAATGCTGTTCAGATGAACAGATGTGCTATCTGTGTTTTACCTGCTGCATGAAGTGTGCCTTAGTGTGCTCTTCAGGGCAAGTATAAATTAATTTGATAGATTAGCATGATGGAGCTATTTAAAAGATGGTCATTACTTTAAAATGCATCTCCTTTCCCTCTGAATTGCTCTGAATGTCTGTTCTCACTGGCATAATTGTAATTCTCAGTAAGAAGGGAATATGGATTGCCCCTGTATACCAGGATAAGGTGTGATACAAGACAATAAATCCTGTAGGAATAGTTATTGATTCAAAGCACATTCTCAGTTAGACATGCAACACTTTAACAACAGACTATGAGAGACAGTTCTTTTGTTGATAGGCTTCTTTGAAGTGAATTGAATACATTCCTTTATTTGCCATTACATGTAATAAAGCTGTCAATAAGAATTTCTGAACAAAATAATAATGCCTCACAGACTTTCGAAAAATATTGAAATACAATCAGTCAACTTACAGTTCTGAAAAATTGTTTTTCAAAAACTGTATTTTTACAACTATTTGTTAGTAAAGATATATCTTATTCATAGAGAGTCTTTAGAAAGAATTTATGTCCCTGAAAGAAAAAAAGTACAAAACCGACATTACAGATATGACATGAATTCAGAGAGAGCAATTTCTTGTAAAAATAGTACACTCATAACACTTTACAATACACATTTATTAATCTTTATGTTATTTTAATTAACATGTACAAACACACTGAAAAAAATAATTTTTTTTTTACCATTAAATAGTTACTAATCAACAAGTGTGTTAATAACATATTGGCTCTTTATTCGTACTTATAAAGCACAGATTCTGCATGACCATATCCCCAATCCTACCTGATGCCTAAACATAACCACTACCTCACAAGCCATTAAAAGGCAGCAAATTAGGAGTTGAGGTAAATGTCACAGGTTTGTTAATAATGAGAAATTTTACTTCAAGGGATTTAAAGTTTCCATTTCTCTTTAGAGTGTTACAAGCTCCTGGTGCATAAAGAAGATCTGTAAAGTTTCAAAGACTAAAGTCTCAAAAGATATTCTTAATAAAAGTTATATAAAGAAACAGCTTTACGGACACCTTAAAACGGCTTGCTTAAACAAGTGATTTCATTCTTATTCTAGCTGTATTGTTTCTGGGGTGCAACGTGCTGGACATGCTGTGTGTTGTTGTGAAGACAGAACTAATGCTGCTTTCCAGGCAGGTTTTTGAGCCTTGAGACTCATGACTTTTTCATGACTTCAAACCACGACTCATGACTTTGTAGGGTTCCAGGCAAGTCAAACCAAACTGCCTGAGCACAAGGAATTGTGGTAGCTAGATGTAAACAAACCAGCATGGGAGACCATATGGGGCTTATGCTCATTTACAATCATTTCTATCGCCGAAGGTCCTTTCCTTGCTTATTTGAGGGAAACGGAGGAGGAAAAACAGCACATAAGGCAAAAGAAGCTCACTCAATGTGGGGAATCTTTTCCAAAACAGAGCATACTGTGTCCACTGTGGTTTTAGATTTCCCTAACCTAAACTACAATCTGAAATTCGGCACTTAGGGTCTACGTCACGGCTCTAAGCCCGCCCTCTGTTCTCTGATTTGTCCTGCTGTTTTGGAGCCGGAGATACAGTAGCCTGCTGCCTCAAACTGAGTATAGAAGCGAACTGAAATTGAGCGGAAGTACGAAGTCTGACATAGTCAGGCTAGGCAGGCTTAGAGGAGCAAAAAAAAAAAAATACAATTTTTATATTATGTTTTCAATATGTATGTTATATATTTGAATAACTTCTGATCATTACTTTAATTTCAGCTTTTGGTGTATTGTTTTATCAATACTGCAACAGTGGTTGTGTGTGTGTGTATTAAACAGACTAAAAATAATAGTTGATTTAGTGATTCATTAAAAAATTTGCTTCATTCCTGAATGTATCAACATTTTAAACAAATCGATTGAATTCACAAAAAGACTGAAGATGGGTATCTCTTATCTCTTGTACTTCTGAATGCATGTAACACTGTCTGTGAGCACATGTAATGACATGATTACTGCTGCATGTTATAGTACTGTTAGAGCTAAACAAGAAGACAAATCCTTGGGATGAGACAGTGTCCCTGAGGGGGTGCCAACATTCACAATCTGACACTTGTGCCAAAACGCTCTTATGCATTTTTATTGCATTTTAGCCCTACAGAGGAATGATTCATAATTGAAGGACTATGTAAAATAGTTTGTGTTATATAATATACATTATGCATAAGGAATATTATGGATTCTTTTTTTTTATGTTTTAGCTTGATGGATATTTTTTTATAAAAGCCGGAGGTGTGAATTGGCAGAAGGCATAATTGCAATCCTGACAGTAACGGGGGATATGGAGTATGCAGTGAGAAGAGTGGCAATTTAAATTTTGAAGAATTCAGGCTTATCTAAAATGTACTATACTATAGTCTATACCTTATACAGTGCACATCATCAGGCATACATTTCCCAAGACATGATTAATAGTTGCTTTTAAGGAAATCATGCACAGAAATGGTCATTTTAATGCATTTCAATTCTGATGGTGTAGTTCTATTCGGTGGCAATTAGAAGTCAAAAATAATCCATCTCCGTTCAAATAGCTTCTTTGCAATTCTCTCTCACTCATAAAAGACTCTCAACCAATCCGGTTAAAGAAAACAGCGCAGAAACAGAAAAAAGGTTTTGACTAGTGTTGTTCTTTTTCTTTGTAATCTAATGAGTATTAGACATGAAAAAGTAGGTCCTGCCCCTAATGTGCAGGAGACAACCAGAGCTTTGTGCTGATGCACTAATTCCTCAATCTAATTATTTTAATTCACTCAAAAGACACTGCTATTGATCGTGGGATTTGGTACAATAAGTGCAACACTGTTTTCGTCTGCGGAGGTAAAGACAACAGGTAAGTCATACACCAAGTCAAAATGGGGTCGTAGCCTCCCACTTCCTGGTTTTGGTGTCCCTTTTATATTGATCCGGCCGTGAGCGATTGGCCCGGGATGAGTGGTTCCAGGTGTGAATCCTTGGTTTCCAGGACGACGCTGATCGGCG
>JAUCMU010000143.1:10269103-10306465 GCA_032275025.1 Enteromius treurensis
TTAAATATATTTTATATATATATATATATATATATATATATATATATATGTATATATTTTATTTATTATTATTTTTTTTTATTGGTTACTGTAAATGCATCTGTCAGCTGGGCACAGTATTCCCGATGCCACCGGGTTAAATAAACATAAATCCAACGTACTACAACTACTCTGTAAAAAAAAAATAAAATTTGTCTAGTTTTGACTAGCAATTTGTCTAGTTTTACAAGAACATACCATTTCAGTGTCTCTACTTCAAAGTTTCACATTTAATTCAGATTTACCTCATAAGTAAAAATGTACTAACATATTAACAGATATTTTGCTTGAGACTTACTGATATAAAAATCAAAATTAAACTTTACTTGAAGTACTGCTTGTGCACAATTCAGTTTATATTTTATTTATCCAAAAATTTGTTCTAATGTCACTTTTGATGAGGATTATATGATCTTTGAATAATATCAGTCTTTAAATGCAAGATATTTAAAGTTCATTGTGTCTAAGGGTATTTCAGTATTTGCGGAAAACACACAACAAATAATGATTACTAGAATGCGGTTTGCAGTGTATGTGTACAAATTATGTTTTTAATATTTAATAAATCTATAAATGACTCCAAAGATGTTTTATCCCCTACTTATAACAGTAGATATGTGTATGTTTAAACAGTCACTGAGAATCTAAGAATAAACTGAAGCCAAGCAAGAGGGTATGTGGCTCAGCGGACATAAGATCACAGCGTTTATTATAGGCTATAGTTGCAAATGTGTCACATCACTTAATTCACAGTAATCTGCACTTATTTTATGGCTGAGAGAGGTATTGTTGAAAAAAGTCAGGAAAATGGAGAAACAAGAGGGAGAGGGAAAGTAAATAAACAAGTGAGCAAGAGAGACTGCGAGAGAAGCACTTGAAAGAAAGACCTACAGGAAATAGAGCAGTGAATATATGAAGTGTGTTTGAAATGTGTTTGTTTAGACTTCCCAGCTCTATTTCTTTCAACACATGACCGCCTCTGTCCCCCGTGAGCATTTCCGGGAATGCTGACCTACTTCCAACCCCATAAATATGTTTTTATAATCCTTGCCCACTGGCACCAAGCACTCAATATCCTGTCAGCACAATGCATACAGACAGGGATGGACCGGTAGACAAAAAACACCCTGGGACCAATACCATCCACATCACATCACAAGTGGATAGAGTAATTTTTGGCTGCTTTGTTTATGTATTAAGTGTATAAGGTACTATATATATATATATATATATATATATATATATTCATACCAAAAATTCACAAGAGATTTAAAAGGGAAAAATATAATTTATATTTATATGCCTTGATGTTACCAATTGAAAATTAAACACAGAAAACATAGTCGGGTGCAGCGGGAGATATTATTTGCTTTATATTTAAAATGTTAGCTAACTATACAGTACAGATTGGCATTTCCTCCTATTTTGTAAGTTATGTGTGCTGCTTAATGCATTTGAGACTTGTTTTCTTCAGCTCATAAACTTTCTTCTTGAGTGTACCCTTATCTGTTAATATTAGAAAGTCAAGCAAGTATTTCACAAAAAAAAAACATGCCTTGAAAGTAAGTGAGTGAGTTTTTGTTAGACTTGCAGACTTCACGTAAGGAGCACAGCATATACACACACACATATCCAAATTAATAGTTTATTCATTGAACAAATGTATTTTAAAAATACTCAATGAAAGCAGAGTCAGATGTTTCAGAAATAAATGAACTTACAGAGAAAAGCAATTTAAATACTGTATATTTCATTTATTTGTATTGATTTTCACTATATGTCTGAAATTCTAAAAGAAGCAGTCAGCTGTTTCTGCTTTCAAATTCTTGACAATTTATAGAGTCCATCTTTTGGTTTCCCACATATAAAGCTCAAGGGTTACTGAAGGAATCGATCTGTGAATCAGAGTAATTAATGATCTAAATCACTCATTCGGTTTGATTAGCTCTCCAGGCTCCATAATTTAGGGTTTGTTTGTGTTGTGTGTGTGAGTGTGTGTGTGTGTGTGTGTGTGTCCGTGGCTCTTTTTCATCTTGTGTGATGTGTTTTTGTGTGGCCCCGGGTGAAATTCCAATTCTAACTCCATTACAGCCCACAAACTTATCAGTGTGACTGAGGGTGTGTGTCCAGCCAGCTTTATTCGACAAATTATTCATTCCTCTCAACAGGCTTTCACGGGCCCTCTGGGGGAGTACTTTCAAAATTCAGACCCTCAGGAGCCTTTAATTTTTCTCTCTTTTAATATTTGATATATTAAAGGTATATTTTATTATAAGATCTTCAGAATACATTTCATAGAAGTCATGTTTTCCCCATGTATGCATGTCTTGTATTTTAGCTTTATTCTGCTGGTATAATGTGTAAGGCGTTGTATTCAATTACTTTTTGTTTCAACCACCGGGAAGTCGCTTTGGGGAGAAAAGTGAGTTTTGTTTCTCTGAATATCCTGTGGTTTTCTGGTTATCCGTTGTCAATGGTAAGCTAGCTCACTCTTTACTTCTCTGATAAAGGGGATTTGACCTGTCAGTCAGGCATCATATCAGGAACAGGGACGGTTAGCACAGGAGAGAGAATGTTGATCCAGGAGGGTCTGAATAATGCATGGCTTTCACCTCACTGTATGTGAAAAACCAAGGCTGTGTCAATATATTCTTTTCAAACCATCACAGTCAAAGTCCCAGCGACTGGCTTACCATGTTCTGAAATAAACGGCTCCTTTTTCTTTTGTTACTGCTATCACAAGCTGTGTATTAAATGTATGGCATATTTAAACTTTATTGTCATTAAGCTAAAGCTTGCTTTCTGGTAAAGAATCTTGAAAAAAGAAACATATCCAGTTCATGTTTGACAATGCAAAAAAAAACTTTATTTTAAGGAGGTGCTTTGTTTTGTGATTCATATTAGATTCTTGTGACTGTAATACAGCAAATGATACAGTAAAATTAACCAATGCAACTGGAATATATAATTTTCTTCAGTTATTATTTTTTTGATTTAATGTTGAATAATCTTATCAAAGACTCATATGTAAACTGTTAATCATGAAGTAGAAATGATCTTCTGTTCTTTTTTCTCAGGCGGCAAAACTACCCATGTCCATCATTATTGTTGGAGTTGGCCAGGCTGAGTTTGATGGTAAGACATAAAACTAGTTATGTAGTTTCGTCTTTTATATCTTTTATATCCTCCTGTTTCTTTTCTCTTTATTTACACTCATTTAATGTACTACAAACAGAAGAAGAAAATGTAGTGCATAACCTTTTATTACTTGTTTGTATTTTACTAAGCATCTTTCTAACTGTTTCATAACTATCAACTTGGCTAATAATAGTATTCCCACATGGAGGTTACAAACTTAAATGCATAAATGCAACTTCACAGTTTGCACTCCCATAAAGTAGAGTTTCTGGATGAAAGTCACCTAATTGGGAAGGTTTAAGGTTTCTGACTGATAAGCAGATGCCAACACGCAGGTCTCACAGCTGTTCGATGTAATTAACATGTCCCACCATCTGTTTTTAGTATTTGTGTTTGGCCTTTCCTAATGTTCCTGCAAAGAGATAAATGTTGGTGTCATGCTGGGGTGAAAAGCTGTTTTATTGGCTGGAGGGCAGATAACATGATGATCTCACTTTTTAGCCATGGTTGAACTGGACGGCGACGATGTAAGAATATCCTCCAGAGGAAAGCTGGCAGAGAGGGATATTGTGCAGGTACATATCTCTATAAATTTTTAGATACTGTGTATGTATGAATTTATATTTTTGCACACACAATATTTGGTGGTGAAAAGTGGTCAGTGATTCAGGAATTGTTCTGATTTGTTTGTAATGCCATATATGCATATCTCAGCAATATATTTATGTAGCCTAAGAAGAGTAATATCACTCTTTGGGGAAGTTTCTTAAGGAACAACTTTGTGTGACCTACATTTACAGACATCTCAGATTTAGAGAACACTGCGACATCACACATGAAAAAATAACATGAAAAAGCTAACAAACAACAACAACGCTTGTGCAGCCTATAAATAATGAAAGAATCCAGAGTATTTTTTGTGAGACAACTAGTTTACATTGTTTACATGGATATTTCAGTAAGCTAGACTTGGGGAAGAAAAACATGAAAAGATTCAGGGAATAAATTAAACAACTGTAGCTAACTTTTTTTTTTAAAATCTGATCTCTGCCTGCAGTTTGTACCATTCAGAGACTACATGGATAGGACGGGAAACCATGTCCTGAGCATGGCACGGCTTGCCAAGGATGTCCTGGCCGAGATCCCGGATCAGTTAATTTTATATATGAAGTCAAGGGGCATCAAGCCCAACCAGACACCACCAAACTACAGCCCACCTGGGCTCAGCCCAACCCCCACCGTATGAGTTTACCCAGCCTGCCGAAAGAAAACAGGCCATGTTATGTCACCTCCAATTTGGATCTCGTTCAAAGCCAATACAACTGAATCAGTGTGAGGCGTCTAGAAGAGCGGATGCTTTCAATTCCCGGTTTTTGGATCTCATACACTGGAGAAATTGAAAACTCCTGAGTTCTGGAGTTGGAACTGAAACGAACTGTACTTATTGGTCTGTGAGTTGGGTTCCTTCTTATAATTTCTCAAACTAGCCAACATTTGTAGTTTGGATCAGTCTCATTCAGATGCATACGTCTGACTTTGCTGGATGTATGAAGAAGATCTGGGCAAGCAATGCAATTTTCTGCTTATTTAACATCTCTAAAATCTCAGCATCTATTAAAAATGCTATAGCTCTTGTGTGTCAGCATGTGAGGACTGTGTGTTATATTAGGAAAATCGTACTTGTATCTGCCAGAGGCAAACAAGAGCATCACTAGAAAGTGTGTTTTAAAAAATATAGTGAAATTATAAGTGGTTGTTTGAAATATTATACCCTGTACAGGGCTATACTGTTTAGTGAACTTGTTTGATTTGTTTATAGAATTTGTAGATAGTTTGTGTAATGGTGGTTTTATTTTTTTCTTCATGGGGTTTGGGCAAAGTCTTTTTAGTACAAAGTTATATTTCCCATTGCAGTTCTCATATATAGCTTTTTAGAGCTATGATAGACAAGATTTTCTATTCTAAAGCATGAAATCCAGGTTAAACAATTGTACATTGCATTAATACGCTGTATTAAATGTATTTACATACTTAAATCAGTTAAGAAAAATCCAATGTAAAAGTCTAAGAGAAGCGAAGAGAAGAAATATTTTCTTAAAGCTGTAAAATTTGTAAATGTTAATCAGAGGTCTCAGATTCATGACACCGTATACAGACTGAACAATCATGAACAATCAGCTCACAAGAACACAACATTTACTTTAATTTGCCCCTCCAATTCCTTAATGCTCTGGAGCCGGTATATCTTGATATTGTACAGCAGCTCCATCAGGGGAAACATGAGAGATGCCTCCCTGCTAAAGATGATTGGAGGAGAGGCAGCATCTGCTGTTTGTCTCATAGCGCTGTCTGACTCACCTGCTGTCAGTGTCCAGCCACGCTGAACCGTCGCCCTTTCATTCCTGGGATTTTCCCTGGAGTTTAAACACTTTTCTATTCTTCACCATGACAGGAATTAGCTCACAAAGACACATTGCATGCAGCTGAAATTGCATTACTCACAGAGCAAACATAATGCCATTTTGTTTCAATGTTCTAGCTTTAAATCGTTCATAGCATTGGCATATTAACAGGACAAAGCATCGAACATGAATAATTTCATATAAACTTGCCTTATACAGTAGGTTTACATTAATGGCTGATTGAAAGCATAAATTAGAAACAGTATTTTATATGCAGTAGTATTATAAGGAAGCACATTTTAGGCTTAAAACATTCAGTTAAATCAGAAAATGTTAAGTTTTACTCTTGGTTAGCATATACAGCCTCTTTTGTCTGAAGTCCATTTTGAAACTTAATAATCACTATCACGGACAAATCTGTATGTATCAGTAAATAACTGCTATTTTGGACAGCAGGGCCGTTTCTACTCGTTCTTACCCACAGTTTTGATACATTTTCTCCTGGTCCGGTAAACATCTTTGCTCATTTGTCCCAAGCTGTACCAATGTTTTGGTTTTAGAACCAAATCTGCTGTATGAATCTGTTATTATAATGTAGATTATGAACTATGAAGATGACCGCGGTATTATTTTTGACATTTTTTTTTTGTATTAGCACAGCACAGATGTTTACAAAATGTGATTTCCCTCCTTTTTTTTTTAACAACAAGAATGACAATGTTCTTTTGCGAAGATTGTTCAATTTGGAAAATCTGCTCCCGGATAACAAGACAATGCGTTTAAAAGCACCTTTCTTTTATCTGAGTTATTAGCGCACCTGGAGTTACTGAGAATGAAGTGATCCATCAATCAATTAGGAGGTGAAGATTAAGTCTGACAAAGAGAGCATTGGGTGAAAGGGTTTGTTTGAGAGTGTTAACAGGTGCATTGATTTTAAAGGCTTATTTACTCTTCACTTGATGATGTTAATGACTGGTAAATAACTAGAAAATAATAGTCTTTTTACTGTTAAGAAGAACAATATTTTTCATGTTCCACATTTATTTATTTATTTTCTTTTCAAGGGGCTCTCTATTGTATTCTGTTTCTCAAATGTTAACCTGAAATTTCTACTTGCTTAAATGTAACCTTTTTAAAATCCTGTTCAATATTTATGAACACATTGCTGCTAGGTGGCTTGTAAATGCGAAGAACAAATAACAGGCATCCTGAAACACATATATATCTGTTACTGGGTTAATTTTATGGCAAATACTATTTTTTTTTAAAATCCCAGTATAATAAAGCCAGTAAGTCATAAAACCACTGCTAAGAAGTAATAGTAAGAAAAAGTGTAAATTATGTGTAAAGATGTGGCCCTTGTCCAGTGCCAACATTCCCTCTGTGAGATATGCATGATTGTTAAAATGGCGGATGGGTTCAGTGATGAACTGGCCTGTTGCTCTGCGTTAAGCCTCTGCCGCTCGTCTCATAACTGAAATCCAGAGCATGACGCATCCCATCCTTGCTATATCCCTTTTCCTTCTTTGCCTCTCTTTTTCTAAGTCGATATGCATGGTGCGCTATGTCCAAACCGAACATAGAACATTGCTGTTGTCATTCCCGTGGTGTGTGAAATTTGTAATGGATTGCCTTAAAAATGACAATGAATAAAACAATGACAACGTTTTTCGTTCGACAACGTTCAAGATCAGAGAGAGATTTTTTTGTATGCATGAGTTTCTACATCATGAATAATCCATCAGTTACAAACTGTTGCAGTCTATTACAAACCGGAGCAAGCTTTAATGGGGGAGCAGAGAGGTTTTCTCATTAATTCATGTTAGATGCCACGGCGGGGCCCTCCAGAGACAGGTGTGCATTTACATAAGTCTATTCGCTTTAGTTCCTTTGGGTTTGTCACATTCATTCTGAGCGATTAGTCACTAGTCTCTCTGGTCGCAGTGTTTAGATGATGTACATGGGTGAGTTTCCTCTCCTCGAAGTGTAAAATACTATTAAATGTCATTAGCTAGTTTTTTTTTGGTGCGCTGACACTGCAGATGTTCCAAACTATACTGTGTGCTAGTTGCTAAATGCTAAACGATTGCAATTTAGTGTGTGGTCAATTTTATTTGGGGGAAAATAGACTGACTGTATCAGAAGGGCCATCGTGATGCAAATAGAAAAGTAAACTCTAAGTTGAGAGATGGGTAGAATTTTAACTAAGCCACAAGAATTGTTCAGACTTGTCCTTTAATCAAAGTCTTTTTGTCATTGCCGAACAGCGGCAAGAAAACGCACCGTCCAATCAGTCGGCTCCCTGGGGCCGGTTGATGTGTTTCCTTCCTCAAGAGCACCTGCAGCATTTAATAAGATTCACTTCTGATACATCAGCTGCATCACCTGGATTGAAGGAAGGAATGATGGTGGGGGAGATGTATTCCTGATACAGAGTTTATTTGTTTTCTCTTTAAAGCAAAAATGCATTTGCTAAATTGCCGTCCTGCTTCTTGAGGCCTTCAGCTGCTCTATTATGAATGGAGCCCTATGAAATCAAAAGCTATTTTTCAATGTTACCAGGAGAGATTGAGTCTCACAATTCCGACAGACTGATTGATGGTCCTTTCAAAGATTACCATATTGGTATTGAGTGCTAATGCCAAATTAATTCCATAAATAGCTGTGAAGAACCAGCAAAAGCAATGCTTCCATTGGCAACTTTTTTTTTCCCAAAAGAGTAATTGCAATAAGAAACATTTGGACAATGTTCTTTGGAATAACAGATCCGAAACACATCCCAAATAGTCTGGGAGAGACATTCAACACCAAAACATGACAGAACAGAGTAGAGCTGTATCTAGGCCTACATTAGGATACTCTCATGGGGTTGTGGCTAGACCCAATTTCTTTAGTTATTATTATGTTTTAATCCTTAATATTGTTACAGTATGTATTCCACAATTTCATTCCCTCTATATTAAAACTGAGGAATAGATTCACTGACTTGCAGTTCAGTAATGTTGGTTCAGTAGCTTCTCCGATAGCTTAGGTAAGCAACTCCTCAAAGTGATTCAAATGACTCCAGAGTTCGTTTGTTTTTGAACGATTCATTTACAGAACCACCTCACAAGAGTCATCTGTTCGTGGATCAGGAGAGACCGCTGTGATCTCCCATGATAATTTTCTCTAACCATCTTGTTCACTTAATTTGGAAACTTGATACACGACCCGATAGTCATTCATTTAGTTGCGTCATAGCTCCAATTATGCTAAAATGCCACAGATGCTGATAAACAGCGCTATTAGAGAGCATCTCTAGATTTGTTTATTAGTATCAGGCTTTTGTCTGTTGTCTGTCTCTATTTCAGTGGAAATGTCGGTCTCTTATGAGACACATGGCTGAAGGGTAGACAGGTCTCAGGTCATCAACATGCTGAAAACACTAATGCTCTTTGTCAACATGCCGTAAGCCAGCCTGGCTTTTAAAACACAATACCAAAAGTCACTCCATTGAAAAGCATGAGCCTGAAATAGAGAACCCAGGGAACATTTTCACAAATGTCATCTGAAATCTAGGGCATCAGAAGTCTAGAAAAAATCGGACCCTCAGACATGTCTCTTTGCACCTAATAAGCTACACATTTTTGTGTGCAGTGTACAGTTTTGACATTCATCTGTGTTTCAACAAAACATAAATAACACCTTTAGCAATGCATTCAGAGCTGATCCAAATAATCTCCAAGGACGGTGGAAACAGAATAAAATCTACATATCCACAATCAGAAATACACGAATGAGGGGTTTTAGTACATATCTAATTCGCGTATTCATTTCAGTCATATTTTATCCAAACAACAGAATTCATTTGCAAGTGCAGTGAGCAGTTAAAGGTGTTTTGCTGCTCAGAAGATTTGACACACTTGCCACAACACATTCGCTTTACTCAGAGGAAAAACAGAATAACCTCATGCATCATCATAAGCCGACTCACTTAATCATTGGGTTGGTGTTCTGTGCTGTGAGAATAAATGAAATTATGCCAGGCTAACCTAACATAAAATGAACTAAGCTGATAAAACTGTCAACAGCTGGCACTTTTCCTGAATATAATACACTTTGGATGTCCTTAGAGTTTGACACCCAAGAAATAACAGAATTGAAATATTTGTTAAACTTTTTTTTTCTCAGTTTTACACAAATCGATTTATATTTATTATTATTATTGATATTATTGTGATAAATCTTGTTTACTCATTTATTGATTATATTGATTGAGTTTGTTGACTGCTAAAGAACAAATCACACAAATCATAGCTTAAATTTGTATTAATGATTTTATTTATCCCAAATGTTTTGAATTCTAAAGTCTGCTTGATCTTCAGAAAGACACTTAGAATCGGTCAAATATAATTGCATTGGTGCAATAATAATAAACAAAAACACTTCAGAAAAACAACATGAAATGAACAGAACAGAATTTTTTTTGGTGTGACTTTGTGCATGTCTTAAGCTTTAACACTTGAATAAATTCTCTGATTTTGGTCTTTAATGGCATTTCCGAAAAAAGTTATTCTAGTCTCTCAACTGCATACCCGAGCACACATACATACTCTCCCTCCTTTTCTTTCTCATTAAGCTGTCTTGGCTCTTGGTGTAAAGGGAGGGACACCCTGTCTGGGGCACATCAAAGGCTTTTGCATTGCGACGGGCTGATGAAATGCTCCATGCCTAATTTAAACCCCCAGCAGCACCACCAGAACTTGTCTCAAACGTCCCAGTAAAAGTCACTGTATGGATGGCCTACTTCAGGAAGCAGGCTCAAATCACATGAGGCTTTGATTCTGACAATACCAATATTCTGTCTTAGGGAGGGAAGAACTGTGTTGTGCTTAGGGTGATGGTGCTCTATACTGCGCCGCAGATGCTGATCAGAGACAAGTAATTATGTGATTTGAGATCAAACTGTGAAGGGAAGTCTTCAGAAGAGTATCAAAATCAAACACATTTCCAGCTGCATTTAGCCCTAGATTTTCTATATCTCACAAACTCAAAAAAATTATTTTTTGCAGGCTCAAGCTTTTCAAAGTTTTGCCTTGAGAAAGTTTAACACAAGTTACATTTAAGCAATATCACATGAACGCGGGGCTGTTCTGACTATCAATGCATTGTTCAGACAACTCATTTGTTCTAAAAGATTCATTTAAGAATGAACCGCAGTATATTTTTCTTGGACATATGCAACCAGTCACAAATGTGGTGATACTCAGCATTGTTATGGGATGTGATATTGATGTTATGCAACTGTTCAATTTAATAAGAAGTTAATATTGATTAACTTATATTAGCAATTGTTTCATTTATGTTTAATTTTGTGTTGCCCAAATTAAAAGGTCAAAATCAACAGTTCTTCACTTCTAATAAACTCACGTAGTGGCACGTGGTGCGCTCAAAAAAATTCAAATAAAAGAACCAATCAAAAGCGTCAAAATAGCAGCGCTTAACTAAAATGAATTTAAATGGCAGGCGGCATCATGAACAAATTAATATTATTCAACATATCCTAGTTTTTTGGAGTTACCCCCTTTGTAATAATTAACATTTTAATTTACTGTACTGTAATTTAATCATGCATTTTTTCTCAGTAACTATAACGGATTACAGTGACGTTCAATTTATATTAAAATGATGTATCACTGTTACATTGTTATTAAAACACTGCTTGACTATCATATTTTAGGACCGCTTAATATGGATGGACCTACAGGTCAAACGGATAAAAGATACAAAATTGTATGTCACGCCACCCAGATGATTTCATCCCGGTCCTGCAGGATGGGTCAGTGACATTTTAACAAGTTTTTTCCCCTCAAGACCCTCTTGTGTAAATGTCTTTCCCCTGACTGACCCCCGTAACTGGCGATGTCCAGCATGGGCTAATAGGCGATATCGATCTGTCCTGCTGCCCTTCTGTAGACCATGAGCAAATGTGATGTGTATTTCTGTTTGTCTTTTGCTTCTATACAGACCCAAAAGATCGAGGCTTTCATCGGCTGGCAGGGGTTCTGCTGCAAAGTTGACAAACTCGTCACAAGGTCAGGCAGCTCCATCAGTGTTAGAAAACTATGTAAAGGTGCAGTCACACTAGCAAAAATGTAGCAAGATTTTGCAGGCAAAAAGGGCCAATAAAATATAGCAAATACTGTATGTAATATAGAAACGCATAGAGCACATTTCCCAGAGACGTCACTTTTGAAACCAAGAGGTTTTCTGTTCGTAACAAGTTCAAGTGAAGGAAAACAAGCTAGTAATGTAAATTCATTCCTTATTCTTTCTCACCAGCCATCGGTCACAACATGGAGTAAACTCACTATTAGAAGTACTCTTTAGTTGTTCTCGGAGGGACTGATTGAATTACACATTTAGGCCGATAACTCTCTCGTTGGCTTTGGTGAGACAGTCTGTTGTTTCCCTGTGGTGTTTGAGACAGTGGTTGGCCGTCAATCCAGGATGTTAGGCTGATGTAAGGATGCCTTTGCTGGGTCAGCTCAGTCTGAAGCGTTTTAGTGTGGATTTGGCCTCATCTGGAATGCAGAGTCCCCCTGATGCATCAAACCATTCATCCTTTATGAGCGTAGTGAGCGTGTGCAGAAACCAGAGGTGAATTAAACATCACGGCTATAGGACAGCCTGGCTTTAGTCGTATATTTCCCCGCACAGCAGCATGCATGCCCAATCACTCACATGCAATCCCTCAGTACGTGGATACAATGGCAAACAGAAGTGTTTGGGCTACCTAAATATGTATTACAGGTTTTGTCAAAAGCTGGTGAATGCTAAATCACAGACCTCTGACTTTTCTATCGGAGGTATGATAGAAATAAATTAGACATTGATCCGCTCTTATTTTATTCATCTCTCTCTGAATAAGAAGCAGTGGTATCAGTGACATGGACAAATATTTGTGGATAAATCGGGGTTGGCACAGAGGAATTGTTTAAATAAAACTATCAATAAGCTGTCTTTTCTTAGAGTATATATGTTTATCTGAGGAAACAGAAATATCTGATATAACTGATGAATCTGTCACAGGCGTCAGTGTAGTTGAATGTGGCTTTTCTCTTTGTGTAACTGGCTGAAGGTATTTAAGACATACCCATCTGTGAAGAATGAACTTCTGACAGATGAAGAAGGCCTGCTTCTCTAATCAGACTGTCAGTGGGATCTTTAATTACTACAAACAGTCATTTCAATTTAAACAGAAATAGCATTTAGATTAGATTTTGAGTTTATTCAAGATGTAATAGAATTATACTGTGCACATATTATAAAAATAATTTTTAATCTTTTTTTGTAGGCAACTGTAAAGACAGTGAGATTAATTCAGTATATTTAACTGCATTAATTCCACATTATTTTATACAATAAATGGCTGTTTTAGAGGACGATTCTGCCATCTGCTGGCTAAACCAAGAGCCAGTTGAGTTTAAACAGTTTAAACAGTCCTCTTTTTTTCATGGAATTTATTTTTCTTTTAGAGATTAAACACACACACGAAGGAGAATACTAAATTGAGAATACTTGTCAACAGTGTCTGAATAGTGCAGAAGTGAAATCTCCCCGCACTTTCAGAATCACTGCCCTAAAGAAAACTTTAAATAAAAAAGTAAATGGCAGATTAATCAAAGTATTACTTAAGGGCATTTTATCATATTAATGTTTAATGCCTTGAGCAGCTAAAAAAAAAAAAGTCACAGGCCGAAGAATTTGATGCTAATTTGAAAATACCAACAAGAGCTAATACTTCAAAAACCTTGAAAAGATTGGTCTGTTGTGTTTCACAACATGCACTGGATCTCATGCCCATCTGTTTAATTCTGACAAACATTTTTCACATTAAATAAAGGTTATTTGGATGTATTTGGGTGTTATTCTACACAAAAACTGAAAAGTTTATTGTTCAGAAGGCCTACAAAAATCTTATCCTAAGTAAAACCAAGATATAATTTGAATCAAAGCAAAAAGCTGACATGTAAATAAAACAATTTTGACCAAGAAGAACAAGAAACAATGTATTTATTTATAATAGGAGGTTTTATCTGAAAACAAATTTACACAGTAAGGTGCTTTGTGATGCTACATAAGAACAAATGCATGCAGAACATGTTGAACCTCTTCATCCACATTCTGAACATAATACCATCAGTATTTTCAATAACACCATCAGTTTTTGGCTCAAAAGAAATGCAGAAAATCTATGTGAAAAAGAGTAAGTACTTGGCACACTGTTAATGATTTCAAAGATTTAATCACAATAGTGCTGACACGTAAATTACAATGATACATGATAGTTAAACTTTCACATAATCAAGTGCTTGCTTAATCACATTTAGATGTGAATGTCTTTATAGCTGCTTCAAGGGGATCACCAGCTGGTTTAGGAAGATCAACCGGAGTAAGGCGAAACTCTTCATGAACTCCCCACAACATCTGCTCGCCTTTAAGTTGTTCAGCAGGTATGATAAAGTTCTCAAGGAGCAGCTGCTCAACTTGTTCTCGCTGTAATGTGAAGGTCAAGGCAGCGGTCACAGATCGTGTTTTTTTAGTGGGTGTGAGCACAGCGGTAACAAAGGTTTGGTCTTGAATACTGATGCTATCCAGTGAGGAGCACCTCTCTCTAGAATTGGTGCTGCCCATTTGAGGACTCTTCTCCTTGGATGACTCGCATTCGTACACCGAGCTGTGCTCAGGTGATCTTACATCAGCAAGAGTACTAATAGATTCATTGTCATCTGAAGGAAGGCTGCTGCCAATTGTGACGGCATCTGATGCAATTTGGCTGGGTTTCATACGTTTGTCATGTGAGCCGTTCTCTCGAGAGGAGGAGCTTGTGCTCATGTCTAGAACAATGCAGTCGGAGTCTTGATCGGTCTCGGAATCCCCATCATCATGACTAAGTCGGCTTATTTTTGACTCTGGAGATTCGAACACCACCCCGCGAGACTCTGGCCGTGAGGTTCTTTGAAGCATGTTTGTAATGCCATTTGTGGAGGTCTGAATATTAGAATTGGTCATCATGTAGTGCTTGACCGACTCTGGAATCACCACCTCTTTAGGCCTTTTCCTGCAGGGGTTTAGAAGAGAAGAAAAATAAGGCAGACAGTTGCCCACAATGGGAACCAATGAGATGGGACGCAGAGCAGACACAAAGTCCTCCAGCTCCTGGTACGAAGAATGGTCTGAGTAAGGCACCACATACACATTAGTGTGACAGGAGATCATGGGGCGGCTGGTAGGCAATACAGCGATGGTAGGCTGCACTTTATTCCACGCTAGCAGGTTGGAGGCGTTAATCATTGACTGAGAGACCACACGAATGCGGCCCGCGCCAGAGTCAGTGGTGAAAACATCAGGAAGCTCCAGAACACGCAATGTCTCCAGACGCTCTCTATCCACCTCCACCCATGTTTTAAACTCCATGGCCAGCTCCACCAGCAGAGACTCTTTACCCAGAGAGTAAAGACCTAATAACAGGCAAAAGCGTTAATGAATAATTATTACAGAGGAGATTCATTGACAGCAATTCAGTCACTTTTTACAGTGTTTTTAATTAACACAACTATATAACGCTAATGAATCAATGTCACATGCATAAGATAATATAAAAAATATAATATAAAAAAATAAGTATTTTAATATATATTATTAAAGTTTTTGTTCACACAATGCATCTGTGTGTACGGTGTATACTTATTATGCATATATAGACACACAACACACACACTTTATGAAAACTAAAAATGTTATTTTTGAATGCAATTGATCGCAAAATTTTAGAATGAATAGAAAAGTAAAAAACATAAAACAACTATTAGTTTGAAGAAGAAATTAATTTTAACAAAGTGATACCAACAACATAATTCCACTTTATCTGTATCATTAGGGCTGTGGTGTGGACTTCCCAATTCTCATTCCCATAGTTACTAAAACCTAGTTATTGTACTTGATGTAAACAGGACTTTAATGCCTGTCTGATTAAAGTGTTACATTTCTCGTATTCCAAACATAAAACATCCTACTTTATAACATTAAATATTCTGAACATTTTGCAAAAGTGAGAGTCTCACCAATAACCACAGCATATCCAGGATGAGCCCTAATGATCTCTTTAATTTGCTGAGTGGCTCGTTGACGAGAAGGTACGGCTCGAGTTGGGTCACAGTTGGTGTTGTCCAGATACAACACGTCAATGGTAGTGGTGTTCCTCAGACATTGCTCTCTGAGCATAGATGGGGTGTAACGGAAATCACCTGAGATAAAACACAATAACAATATCATTATAATGTTATCTCTGTGTGTGATGGTGAAATTCAATAATGTTCTGTCTTAAGAACTATTTGATTATAGCGCATTTCTATAATATTAATTTTCCCCTCCTACACACACATACACACACACACACACACACACCAGTGTAGAGTCTGGTGCCAAAATATCCCTCAAAGAGAAACATAACCGCCCCAGGACAGTGATTGGCATCAATTAGAGTAACAGTCAGTCGTTCTTTTCCAAGATCATCAAGCAATAGCATGTGAGCTTCCCCAATCTCCAAAGGACGAATCCATTTCTCCTTGACCTGTGGAACACAACAACAGGACACAATTAACGCATGCTACTTAGAATGCACGCTAAGTATTTGAGGCTTAGTTTATCCCATCATGCAAATCATTTGTGAGAATTTTTGCCCAAGATCTCACTAAAGGTAAAGGAAACCTCTCCGATGCAAGTTAAAAATTAACAATGAGATATTACGTATTATTGTTGCACGTTTTATTGGTGCAAAGATGAGTACTTTTATTTTGCACAACATTTGGAACTGCTTTTTATCCCTTAAATAGAAGCATCGCCAATTAAATGGTGCCATCTGTTATACGGACTACTGAGCAAACATTTAGAAATTCATTTCAAATGTATTTAAGATAAAAATAAAGTTCTGTAAACACTTGCAGTTTTACAACACTTTAGTGTGTCTCATCAGGTAATGTTCTACACACACAAAAACAGGAAATACATAATAATAGTAGCGAGTGTAGGAATCTGAATACCTACTGGATTACTGTATAACAATGTTGTTATTGTTAACTCCAACTATAAATTAATATTAATTTAAAAATTACTAGAAAGGCTAATTTGGCAACTAACTCAAATAAATAGGTTCAAGAACTAAAATTACTAAAAGCAAAATAAAATTATAACTGATGACAATATAACCTAACTCTAAATATAAATAAAGAGCCCTAGACCCTCGTGCAGACCACAGGCCTCACCTTGAGTTTGCGCTGGAGCAGTTTGGCAGTGAGAGGAGAGCAGTATATGGGTCTGTGACTCCAGGTGGATGACAGGCCAGAGGTGTGATCCGCGTGCATGTGAGACAAGAAGAACAGACGGACGTGATGGCACTTGCGGAGCTGCCAACAGTCTACTGCTATTGGAGTGTCTGGTAGGACTTTCCCGTTCATTTTGTGCTGCTGTGAAGAGTTCAGGCGGTGCCTACTGCTTATTCCTAAGGGGATCTGTTAACAAGACCTGCGCTTCTGTTTGAAAAGCGTCACTTTTCTAGCAGCTCTGTCAGAAATGTAAACAAACACGATATTCAGCACGCGCTAGCGAGGGTTTGTAAAGTAACAACGTATCTGACAGCTTCCAAGCGAGCAGAGCAGCGCTAGCAGTAAACGAGTAGCTGCATCTCTTTTGTTTTTAAGGCACACCGATTCAGTCTAAAAGGATAAATGCATGCTTGCCAGTCACGGTTCTTCCGAGTGTGTTAGCAGGCCGGTTAGCCGGGCAGGCGATGAAGTGGTGTATTTGTGCAGATGAGCGCCATGCTGAAAGCGCAAGGGTTGCGGTATGTATACAAACGCAAACGATTTCAGCGCGCTTTGAAAGGCACTCCCGAGCTCAGGCATTTGCTGCTGGTTTGTCCGCCAAAAAATACGTTTACTGACCACGCCTCCATGTCGCTCACGAGCTCATGTGACGTCACTGACGTCACATTTCTTTTGCTTGAGCTTAGCACAGAAATTGCATAGAAACGTCAAACCTTATTTCTACGTGTGATTTTCCCCCGAC
The DNA here is from genome assembly GCA_032275025.1 of Enteromius treurensis. NCBI lineage: Eukaryota > Metazoa > Chordata > Actinopteri > Cypriniformes > Cyprinidae > Enteromius > Enteromius treurensis. Next base: position 10,286,791 of record JAUCMU010000143.1, read on the forward strand.
TATCGGTTACATTCACATATAATGCGGTTATATGTTTTTACATAAAATTAAATTCTGTAGTAAACCACAGGGGGGTGCTGTTAGCTTAACTATTTTCGCTTCACGTTTAGTCAAATGAGTGAGATACATAACCATTAACGTTATATATTTAGATGTTGCTGTGTTTTGATTTTGGTCATTATCTTTAATCAGAAATGTGTTTTTGTTTGAGGCTTAATGTTTTAACCCTGGTAAAATCGGTATGTTATCTTAGTAATTTTTGAGAAATTAGATAAATAATATCCAGCGATTTTAACTATTAGAATTCAATTTAATTGTATCATTATGACGCTTATTTTCTTCTACGTTTATTAAAAGGTTCAATTATTCAAATGCTATTAAAAAATCTTCTTTTATGAAAAGCAACACTTTATAATATCTCATATCAAAGCAATGTTGTTTTTCGGTGGCACATGCAGGAATCATAAGGTTTCAAAGTTATGTCCCCACTTTTTGTCAACATGTAATAAAATCAGGTAGTATCAGGGCAGCTGTCACTCTAGGACCCCCTTGTCTCCTTCCGTCTCTGCAGAGTACATCACTGTCGTACAGGCTCTCCTAAGATTTATAGTTTTAGAATATTTTAAATCCTGATGTTAATATTTCCTGTGTCCGAACCATGATATGTCAACACCACCTTCTAATTTCTTAGAAATTATTAAATTATTTGAAATATTTAGATCATTTTATTCTCACGGACCAGGTTATATTAGCATCAAGCACCACCAGAAAAAAAAGGCTATACTGCATGAACTCTATTTGTGCTTTGAAAGAAATTCAAAATTTGACAGATGTCATCGCCATGAGATTTTGTGTAAAAAAAAAAAAAAAGTTGAATATGACTCTTTAATAAAAGCGTTATGGACAATAACATACTCACTGTTTGTTTTAATACAGTAATTGATTGATCCAATGTATTTGATAATTAAAATGACTACAAATCCAGGTTTTCATCACCTCCTTTGGATAAATATTTTGATAATATTTTATGATATTTTACATTTGTTGTAAAAAATTGTTGGCCACATGTTAAAGTGTAATCTGTCTGCTAATGTGAGAATGTGCTTTGAAATGTTAAAAACATCTTGAATGCTGTTGAAGATAAAGTTGAAATTATATTACACAGTCCAAGTTAAAAAGCAGGTTTTGTTAAAAAAAAAAAGATAAATTGGGTTGTATCAAAACATAACTCTGTCGCTTAGTACATATAAAACACTTAAGTATAGTTTAATTTGTCTGAATGCAAAGTTTTCTTTTTTTAAATTTTGTATTCCTGTTTTTTTCCTACTTCTCACGAATGACTGATTTGCTGCACTAACCACTACCTCCACTAGAGGTCGGGATAACCATGATACCACTGAGGACTATTTTTTTCCTTTTTAGCACATCCCTATAAAGCTTGCGGAATTCTTAAAATAGATATTTAACAGGGAATATCAGCAGAGTGACTAGGCATACGAGGAACTAACACTTACTACAGAACTAGGAAAACCTTATGTTAGCACAGAGCTAACTTTTGTTTTATTACTGAATACATCTGAAATGTGACTTCTTGAACCACTCATCTTACCAAATTTATCTATAAAATATTACTCCGCAGTTAAAGATGGATCTAAAATATATTCAGACATTATTTAATATAGATAGGATCCAGATTTGGAAATCTGTGGTGATTGGTGTTGCATAGCTAAAATCATTTATCATGTGTAATTATTTCCTTTTAATGAATCATTCATAGCATGATCATTTACCTCTGCATACTTACAGACGCATACGCGCATATAACAATGATAGAACAAACCAGCAAAAATCATCATGCAGTAAATGAATCATATTTTGTATTTTTGTATCTACAATCTCAAAGCTGTAGCTGTTTAACACTAGGCCACCCATTTCCATAATATGTTAATTAATGAATTAACAAAATTAATAAATGTTATATGACATTAAATGCAAATGTCTTTACCATTAAAGAACTTTAAGAACTTTAGTTAGCACATAATTGGGTTAATTTGTTTTACACTCGAATATTCAACAAAAAATGAAAACTATGCCAACCAACCCACACATGTGGACCCCTGGGACCTGTGTTATTTCTACTAAGAATCTTCACTGCTTTCTTGGCTGCTTTATGCACATCCATGAGAGGAACAATGGCATAATAGAGGTTTATTTGGCCATAAATGTCAGTTTTTTTCACTCAAGATATTATTTACAAGTGTAATTTTTAAATTTGAATTTTTATTGTCCTTCATCATTAGTATGAGACAAGCAAAGGCTGATACCAACAGCTAGAGTAAGGCAAATATGCTGACAGTAAAGATTATGAATGATGGTGAAGTGTTTCCATTGATAGTAAAGTGATATTTCCTGTTTTCGATCACATTGAGAAATGCATGGGGTTCAGAGACAGGAAGCTCCACCTCATTCTTCAGGCAATGCAACACCACTCATTCAACATTTGTTGCGGTGAAGTAAAAACAAGATTGCCAAATGAATTAGCCCATTGTTCCCATTTACTTAAATATTTCATGTTCAAATGATTGTAATTCAACAACTGTCTGTTTAACAATTATGGACATCATGTACTTGGAGTGCATAACATTATATGTACAGATTAGATGCATGTTCAGCTTTGATGTCAGTATAGACCTGGTATTTCATCCGCATGTGAGATCAAAAACCCCACACTAGTGTGACAAGTGAAGTGTGTCATTCGTGTGCCACTAGAGTGTCCAAACGGAATTGCGAAAATAATTCCCAAAGACTCCCCCATATGCAGTTTGCATCCCAAACTCACGGTCAGGATGTCAGTGTCAAGCTGGTCAGGATGCTCAAACAAACAGAGCAATGTTTTGATGGCGTCTTAGAGCCACAGTGTTCAAACCTTTAAGGGAAATCAACCAACAAATGGCTTTACTTGTAGTTGGGACAGAAGAAAGCATTTTATCATCCCAAAAATTACACACTTCACCTTTAATGGGGTTACTACTCCCAAAAATACAAGTCAAAATATACTTCAGTAGTGTAGCATACGTTGTTTTAAAACTGATCATTGCGATTCTGGAAAAATTCTTGCTAAACTCTGCTATAATACTGAAAGGTAATGCAGTATTAGCTCATTTATAAACCCTGAATATCTTAAAACAGTGGAGATTTCGTCTTATGTATTGACCGTTTTGCTTCTGTGTTCCGGTCACCAAAAAGGATAAGTAGAACTTCAGTGTATCTTCATATCCTGAAACAATTCCAGTTTGGTTATGACATGGCACCCAATCATACACTTTCACACACAATTTGGCTAAAAGGCAAGAGAACCTCACTGCATTTGTGAGTAAAAACTAATGTCAGCTGCCTGCAGTACTTTTTTTTTTTTTTTTGTCCTTCACAATAACAGACCTGTGCTGAGACACTCCATAATAGGACAACAAAAACCCATGTCCACCTCCTTGTCACTATTTCTGACATCCTCTTCCTGTCATTGTGCACAAAGGTTCAGAATACAAGAAGAATATTCAAGAACCTGAGAGCGTACAGCTCTGATACACGTTCTGCATACATTCATACAGAACCAGTAACTGGTGATGATATATATTTTTATAACTGCACAAAACACAATTGTGTGCAATTCTTTTGATTCATTATGTTGTATAATTTAATTGTATGTTGTGTACTGTCAAACTAACTTGATTTAAAAGCATCCTTCAAGGCTGCTTCATAAAGCAGGATTTCTCTGTCTCATCTTCAAAATGAATTTTGACTCATTTGGTCGATGCTGTTTCATTATTCCAATCAAGGGACATTTCAGTCTGTGGTGAGCTCTGATTTACATTCAAAATAGACAAACCAAGACATGACAGCTTTGGACGTCCAGCCAGCACAAGTCATTCGAGCTCCTTAGAGAATCCTGGGATGCCAGTCAGACGTTATGTTCCAAAGCTGGTTCTGGAGCAGCGATAGCAGCGGCAGTAGCGATGTAGTGGTTGTTATCCAGTCTCTCGCTCGGCTGGCTCTCAGGGGGAGGAGCCTCTTTGCAGCAGAAGTACTGCTTCCAAATCCGATGGAATGCAGTACGAAATTTCTTGATGCGGAAAGCATAAACGATAGGGTTGACGGCAGAATTGCCATGCGTGAGCAGAATGGCAATATAAATGAGGAACATGGGCTTCTCACACTTCGGACAGAAGAGTGTGATGCAGTTCATAATGTGGAGAGGAAGCCAGCTTACAGCGAACAAGAAAAGCACTAGCGCCAGAGACTTCGCCAGCTTCAGTTCTTTGTCGTAATACTTGTTTGGTTCAGAGTGGCTGGACACCTTCTTATTTAGCTGCTTGTGGATCATGTAGAAGATTTCAGAGTAAATAATGAGCATGAAAAGCAGCGGGGGTAGCACCCACCCGAAGAAGTTGAAGTACACCATGTACTCCATGCTGATGACGTTCTCAAACTGGCAAGTGATGATGAGGTCAGGGCCGATTGAGCTGTTGTTATTATGTTGCAGGTTGTGTAAATTGTTCCAGCCCAGCATGGGAGTCAAGCCGACTATGAAGGCCACTGTCCAACACACGAACACTGCAACTGCAGCTCGCCTGGGAGTGACTACTCGCTTATAACTGTAATGCAAAAACACAATAATAGTGAAACAAGTTTTCATTGTAATACATTATTACTGCTGCGATTTCAACAATAGTATCACTCCAAAATTCACAAGAAAAGAATAAAACACATGTATCTCTACAATATCCATTTTACAAGCAAATGAAATGCTAAATTCTGTATAATTGCTTCTGGTATAGAATCAGGACCACCTGATGACCTTGGTCAGTTGCTTTTACCTGCTGTCTAACTTAAATTAAGAGCTAAATTGTGACAAAGTACCACCAGCAGAAAGCTTGTTTCAGTCACAACCACTCCGTCTCTTCTCTGAGATGCAGTCTTTTATCTGAGATTCTAGTTCGCTCTCCAAACTCCTTGTCTTTTGTGTGAATGATTTCATAACAGAGGTGCCTGTGATTTGATGGCAGACTTTCAAGTCTCTGGAGCTGTCTGGCTGAATTCCACACAAAGGTGCTCTCAGTCAATACACCATGTTTGCTTAGGGATTCAATAGATATTTTTGTCAGTAGTAGGTTTTAGCTTAATCATTGCTTGTATGTGCTTTTATTAATTGCAGTAACAAATACAAATTTTGTTAAATATATAAACTGTTTGTTTGATCTCAATATTAATACTCTGCGTGATTTGTGTGGAGCCCAGGACCACAGCCTATTACTCAATTTTAACTCATGCGTCTGCCAGGGAAAAGAAAAAAACAGTGATGGATTTGTACCTTTTTATGAGAATGTGCTGTAGGTCCAAGAGAGGTGCTGTTTGCTTTGCTTTTAAGTTGCTATGATTAAATTAACGGTTTTCACATTGTACCAAAATAGATGGTTGTGTTTGGAAAGCTGTGAAGCATGACTACACTTTATACAGAATAAAAGCCATATGCATTATTGAAGAGTGGAACAAATAAAATCAAATGGAGTTCAAATGGATTCATTTGTCCCTGTCTTCTGCCAGGCTGTAATGCAGTGTTACATTTTGGATCAGTGAAAGCTGCAGACTATAGAACTTCACTTTGTTTTTACTTCAGCTCATGCTGGGATAACAGGGATGGAATGTATGGAGTTTACACAGATCGAGCAGATATACTGATGGTATGATTTAGTAAGAAGGTTATCTACAGTATCTTTTATCTTTTCACTCAAATGAATATACTGATGATATAATTTGCAATTTCCAAAACTGCAGTTGTCTCACAGTTTTGAACTCCACTCCTTCTGTTCAGTCTCTTTCCTTCTCATCTATTGCACACAGTGAACCTGGCAGAGCCGACCGGCAGGCAGTGATTTAAGACAACAACTCTTCTCAGACACACTCTACTTCTCTATAGCTCATTCACGACAGATTCATGGGCTTGTGTTCTCTCTCCAAAATAAACTGTTTTGCAGGAGGTAACTTTTGTAACTTGAACCATTTGTAGCTTGAAGTTGCGAGGTTTCATTCGATTGCACATTCTAAGAAAATAGGTGTTGCAAGACCAGTTGGGTACTTCCTTCAGACTGTTGCTTGTATGTATATGCCAAGTTTCTTCACTAAAAGTGTTGAAAGGGGTTGGTTTATGCTGATTCTGTATTAACTTGGTAATGGTCAAAGCAGTCATTTATCATTCCAGTGAAATCACAATATTAAATGCAAAATTATAGAATAAACTCAGCTTGGATTTGAATACAGGACTCCTGTGTTTCATGCATTGAATGGAGAGCACAGAAGTGGATATACTTTCCACACAAAAAGCATGTTTAAAAATGGATTGGCTTTTACATAGCTGAGTATGCTGACTATGTTTAACTCCACCGGGGACGAAGAGTAACCTAGCCATAGAGTCTACAAATTGGATGTAGGTAGAAGATAAAAGCAGATATAGCGTATGCATGTTGAAGATGTTAATCTGGCTGGGACAGTGTATTGATGTGATAAAGAATTAGAACATGCTTCTGGATTTTTGTCTTCTCCCACAGAAAGTATAGACAATTCAAGAAACAATAAAAAAGGAAAAAGGGAAAAGGCACATATACCAAATAACAGCCTACATGTGCTGAAAAAAAGCATGTTCAGATCCTTTCTTGTGCTATATACTCTACAATTTATAGAAATCTCTTCAAAAGGTTCACTCATAGGGTGTAAGCCGCACAAAACGCAGGAGTCTTATGTAATTAGGTCACGTGCATGTAGTTTTTTTCCATCTGTACCCCCTTGACCAACATAAACTAAATATTGTTTGAAAATGGTCTGACCAGACAGCAGCCATTATTATGATAAATTAACTTATTAGTGGGTAAGCAGAACTTTGACTGATTGTAATAATTACATCTTTTCCCATAATTTACAAAATATTACATTGATATTTTACTGATAGGGCCTATTTTACTTATACCTCAAGTGATTGAAACTATATATAACATATATATCTAGGGGGAGAGAGAGAATATACACCGTACACAAACTACACAATATGTATAAGGACTGGTAAATGGATCATATTTTGTGGACACCCACCAATAATCACCACCAGAAATCTCTAAAAATACAAAGAGGTAGCCTATATGAAGGTCATGTTTGAGGTGGGCTTAGAGGATAAACAAATACCATTAGTTTTGAATAAAAACAATATTCAAAGTATATGGAACGTCAAAATTATTAATGTGTGACATGTAATTAGGCTGATTGCTAACTTTACCTGGTTGGGATCTTGACCCTCAGGTATCGGTCGATGGCTATAGCGAGCAAGGCGAGGATAGAACTTTGGGTCAGAACCAGCACCGTGCACGCCACCAGCAGACAGCTGTAGAAGTGAGTCTGGAGTCCGATACTTATAGTTATCGCCAACGGTATGACCAGCGCTCCTACCGCAATGTCCGCGAGCGCCAGAGAAACAATGAAACAAAACGTAGTATCTCTCAAAGATCTATTAATTTTTACTGCCCAAACCACCATCACGTTTCCTATCACGGATGACACGGCGATCACCACCTCCATGCCCATGTAGAGAGCTTTGGCCGCGGGTTGTTCTTCAGGCATTCTTCCACTCGACGGCAATCGATAATACGATGAACGTCCACGCGACAATGAGGTTTCAAGTGAAAGTGATGTGTAAATTGATTAACTGTAGTAGTCCAGAGAAAAATCCTCCCGTTATTACGCTGCCCCTCAAAAGAGTAGCCTTATTCCACACATGCCTATTTACAGTTGGAACTGGACGAACGGGAAAAGAATAAACCCCACAAAACCACAGAAGTGATTTTCAAAATATTCAGCTGGAAAAAACATCATTAGGTTCTGCGCGTTTTCTTTTCGTTTACTACAGCGCCTCTTCATTAGGTCCACCTGCGCTCGTGCGAGAGATGCGCGCGCCACTTATTCATGCAAAAATCCTTCAAAGAAATATCTCCCTGTCACCTACAACTGCCAGACAGTTCTCTGGATGTCCAAAGAGTCGGGAAATAAATTAAAAGACGCACCATATTTGTTCTTTGGATATGTGAAACCAGATATTGTCCAGCGCGCGGGTCGTTTTCAGCACTCGCGTGAGCTATGCGATGCCCCAGAATAGCCGTCGATGGGTAGAGCCCTTTGTCTCACCCATACTCGCCCTCTTAGCAATTTGAAACACTTCTGAGAGCAAAAGAAATCCACCTAACCCGTATAGATTCTTGGAAATGACAAAACGAAAGGTCGTTCCGTTATTCTCTCACAGGAAAAAAGACCATCCCATACACCGCGCCGCTGTTTTCGTTAACCTCCCCGAGGATGGCTGAGGGACAACCTGCCTTCGCTACTTTCTTTTGTAGAGAGCCCGAACTCCTTTTCTCGTCATTCTGTTCTTCTCAAGAGAGCATTTAACTTTGACGGTCGGGATAAAAAAGTGGGAATGACCGTGCCCCAGTGTTTCGTGCAATATTAGTCTGCTCTATAATAGATATGAGGCAGCATTGCACCCATGAGTGGAGTGGAGGGGAGTAGGAGGTGACGGTGCCTGATGAGCAGTGACTAATTTAAACGCTCAAACGACGCCCCATGAAAGATATAAAATGTAATAAGAAATATATTTGCACCATTTCAAGGAAACTAATAGGTTTAATAATGTACAATAAGCTTAATGTACCAGCTAAGACATCATTTTAAAAAATCACAGTATGCTCCAGTTATCTCACAAATGAAGCCAGTCTAATGTAGCAAAACAAAATGATGTACTAGATGACACACTTTGCAAGGTCCTTGTGATGTTTACGTTTTAATTAGAGGAGATGAGGCCTAGTTGTTCCAATTTTACTCCACTGAATATTTATCATTGTAGTTTTTAGTTTTTTTTTCTTCCTTTTTTTTTTTGTTGCATAAGCTGCCTGGATGAAACCTAAATGAACAAAGCTGTCTAGATGAATAAAAATGTGAATATACAAAAATATAAAAATAAACAAATAAATAAAAATCTTATTTTAAATAAAAAATATTAGTTAAAACAATTAAGCATTTATATAATAAAACATAAATTGTATAAAATTACAAATTCTAGAGACCATGTTATTTGTGTTGGTATTGTGGATCAGTGACTTCTGCCTCTGTCTGTCTGACAAAAATCTCCTGTTTTTGAGTTGAATCATAATGAAGTCTTCCCCCCTCATACACATCCCGGTCAAAGCCCGCTCAGAGCTTTCAGTCATGGTCTCTCCAGCTTTTAAGTATGAGCTCAGAGGCAAAGCACAGACCCCTCCATGCTAGTTACAGGTGATTTAACAAGTAGGAAGATTCATGGTGTGAGAAAGCTGGCTGCACCGCAGTGCCTGCCTCATTTCCAAATGAGAAATTTCCTCACCATCCATCAAGGACGGTGAATTCATTCATGCACACAGAATTACGGCATGATTCTGAGGAAAGAGATGTCACATTCCAATGTTATGAAGTAAGTCTTGAATATACGGGAATGGCTTTTATATAGACGCCTACAGTTTTAAAGTTTTTTTTTTTTTACATAACCAATATTTGTATATTCATAGTAAAACAATATTTGGAGTAAGCTAGAACAATGCAAAACATAAATTAAGAAAATATTTGAAAAATCAAGTAGTTTAACTAAATATTAAAATGCATGCAAAAAGTGAATTTCTTATGCTAGTGCTTCATGTTACGGCCGCCTGTCTGAGATTCTTCAATTCTCCAGAGTCCTCTAGGGAATACTATCAATAGTTAGATCGATGCACAGCTGTGCAGAAACTAATTATTCAACCATACCTGCAATAAAACTAATAACATGACTAAATAAGTTATGTGGCCCTTTTTGTGTCCTATAGGAGCAGGTTCAGTGTCCCTTTGAGTAGGAAAATCCAGATGGTAAACATCTTTTTTTACGTACTGTAGTGCAGGCACTACTGCTGTACCAAAACCCCAGTGGAGCAGAACCACATCAGTGGTCTCACTCAAGGGAGGACAAAAATCAACAAAAAATCGAACAAACAGACTCTCATGATGATGTTTGTTTTGCCTTGCATGTCTAATCCCAATTGAAAATCTGCCTGTTCTTATCAAAGCTTTTGCACTGTTGTTATAGAGTTCAGGTCAAGAGGTCACAAAATGAAACCGAAAAATCATATTGTTATATTATGTGATAATGGACCTGATGATATTTACTAGCAGATGTCACAAAAATTGCTTAATTGTAAATATTTTTTCATTGTTAAGTTCAGAATTTAAATGTACTGGCAGTTTCGGTTAAAAAATAGTTTCTACTCCATTTGTGTCAGTGTACAGTATCCACAATATTTATTCTTGTAAAAATAGTATAGTATTATGACAATGTTTTTTATCATTTTGTCATTTTAATTGCTGAATTTGTGAGCCTATAAATCTTCTCAGATGTCATCTGCTAAGTGACAAGAATGGACAAACACAATTTGCTTAAACTAATATCCCCTAAACAATTGTAGTCCTTGTCAATACTGAACACAATGTCTAAACATTAACTTTACCGGGTGACCAGCTTTTCTCAAGAAACGGTTAACATCTCTCAGACTGATTCTAAGGGAAACATGACTTTCGGTTGAGTTACTTCTGCTAAACAAAGCAGAAATTTGCTTTACTCAACCTGACCACCTTCCTAGCATGAATATGCCTCTGATTCACCTCGAATGTCCCAAGCATTGCAATCATCTCTTTTCTACCCTGAAGCGGTTTTGCACCCTAAAAAGGCACGGATTGAGTATGGTCCCAGAAAAGAAATGCGATGCGGTAAGCACTTTTCAAACCGCAAAGCCGTCCCTTTGAGACTCGTTTGTGTAGATTTTTTAATGGTTGGGCCATTTTGTGTCCAGCTCCTTATCATCCACACGCATGCCTAAAATCTCAAAGGTTCACGATTGTAGTGCTTTGAGGGTGTGTTGTAGTAATTAAGCAGACAAAGAGATGTGCAGCTCTTTATGTGTTTCTCTCGCTTGCAATCCTCCCCAAGGAACATTCGCTGTGTCCACAGTTTGAGAGCAGCTCTTTACCAACAGCAGTATTTGCCTATATTCACCTTAATGACCCACTCAGAGTGTCCGCACTGCTGTGTCTTCTTTAGCAAACATCTGGGATTTGCACAGCTGCCATTGACACTATTACCAGCTGGTTCTATTACAGTTTTCTTAGTCGAGACACCTTTAAGACCTATTCACACCAGCCAACCCCATGTCTTAATGGCTCAAGTCTTAAATGTCACTAAGGAATTCCGCAGGTACTTACACAGACTAAAATAATGCCATTACGACAGGAACAAACAAATGTGCTTGTGACCAAGTGATAGATATACTCCTTCCTTTACAAAATGCATTTTCATAATGTAATTTGCTTTGTGGCTGTGTATTAGTCAGCATACAATTTTAGTTTTTATGAATGAGTTGATTTATTCATCTGTTCAAGAACACAGATTCATTCAGGAATAAAACTACTTTTTACAGTAAGTGAGTAATTAAGTCATTCAATGAGGAACCAAACAAAAACTCTGGTGTGTGTCACTTCATGCATATGTGATTTTACATTCAGTTTATTTTTGCATATATTACGCATTTGAAAACGTGCCTCTTAACAGCAACCAACACTAACAATACTTTTAAATGGGGTATTTTCCCATGGCGACTAATATTACGAGTCAGTATGATGATTTGACATACTGTGGCAATGACTATAAACGATTGTTTAATTACACATTCCGCTTTTGAAAATGAAGCTTCTGTGAAGAGCATGACCTCTTGAAGAGCTGCCAACTCTTCTCTCCACTGGCCTGGATAGAGAAACTGGCAGCTTTTCTTCTCCGCAGAGTGAAAGCAGCTTGTCATCACACTCCTAGATTTTTAAAGCTAGAAATATCAACAGATGGTCCCTCAGCAAGGCTGCTGGCAGTTAAAAAAAAAAAGAGATAGATGAATTTTTATTAAGATAAAACAGTGGGGGAAAGAAAAGAGAGCAGGCGCATGTTTTTGTAGAGAACATTTTCTTAAGTGCATTGTCAGAGTTAGCCTCAAAGGGTGTTTAAAACATGTGTGTTTTGTGTGCGTGTGTGTGTGTGTGTTTTCTCAATACCTCCCATCTTTTTGAAGTTAATTTTTAAAATTGTGATGTAACCATAGCTTGTTTTTCACCAATATCTTGACTGTGCAAACCTCACATTCAAAGTAAGATGTTTTTGTTGCTGTTGTTATTTATCTTATTTTATTCATTTCATGTATTTGACTCATATTTGATTTCATTTTCTAACCCCAGTCAATTGAAATTCAGCCAGGGCTCTGTTCTAAATGGCCAATTTTCCACTTCATTTTGTCCATAACAGGAAGCCGGATGACATGATTTTTCGAGGCTATTACCACACTTCATCTCCGAGATTCATATATTTCGTGGTTGGGGGTCTATGAGGGGGATGCACTTTTTCCCTGTAGCACAAAGAGGCAGTGGGAAAGAAAATGAGCGATACTGTAGGTCATATCATGCACAGCTTCGTTATCCTGTGCCATTCACCAAGCAAGATTAAGGTCTGTTCCTTTAATGTTGCCTCATCTACAGTGCTTCTTTCTTCTTCTTTTTTCTCAGTAACACGCATGCTCACCCACTCAGTCTATTGGTGAAAAATCAAATATTGTGCCAGTTTCAGAATCAATGTGTTATATGCACTTATTTGTATGAGGCCATATAAACACATTAAACTGTGCTCTTTCATCAGGAAAATAAGCAATACCTGCTGGATATGTTTTTTCTCATTAACCGATTTCACTTGAAATAGTTTTACTCAAGGAGGTCTATCATGCCTTAGCGTCCCCATTTGTTTCAGTGGCATTTGCTCATTATCTTTTTAACTATTTTGTGTGATTGAGCACTCTGCGTAAGTGTTCGGTATCAGAGTCTCTTTATACAAAGTACCATTTGTTCAGAGCCACGAGGGGCATCATGTCACACTCTGCAAAGAGATTCATTAGTCATTATAGCCCATGCAAGGCCAACCTCTAGCTGTCATCCCGTTCGTTTTATTAGCAATAAAATCTGATCAGATGTAACAAAATAGGAGCAACCTAACAAAAGGCTCCTGGCTGTGTAAGAAACAGAAGAAGAATTGCTGAGATGATGAACAATGCCAGGTGCAGAACAGTGCTTTTCTGTTTCAGTTCCTGGCTTCATGTGGAGTCATGCCTTGACATAGAAGCAGATGAGTAGTGTAGCACTTCTGTGAGAAAAGTGGACCCCGCTGACCGTCTACAGGACATTCAGCAGGGAGGAGGGTATTATTAGACGTAGAGACAGCTAAAGAGAGAGAGTATTGAAGATAAAGAGATGTTGGAGTTTGATAGCAGTAAGAGTAATAGAGAAGTAGGAAGCTATTTTAAAAAACAGGCATGAGGTGAGGAGGAAAGAGGTTAAAATTGAAGTTTAAAGAGCTACAAGGTGTCTGAGAAGCTAAGGCGTATGTCGGGAAAGAGATTTGTTGGATTTCCTGTTCCATTTGAGTCAGATGGCATACTGAGTATGTTTTTGTTTATTTGTTTATAAATTAAATTGTGATATTTAGCTTCTTTTTTTTTTTATTAAATCTACAAAATTTTTAGTATGTATTACACCTTAAACACTTTTTTTTTGCTCCACATAAATAATTTAAAATGTTTGAAGCTTCTTTGTCTTTAATGGAGGATTGTACAAAAGAGTTCATATGCTCAGTGTCACAGATATGAATCTTAAATATTCACAGTTCATTTTGCATCATAAAATGTAAAATCCTAAAACTTAGAAGAGATCACTAGGCTAAATCTTAAAATCACAAGATTACCTGTACCTGTTTTAATATTATTTCTCACGTTTATATTGCAGCAATCATTCCCTCTGCTGTTCACATCTTTTAGAAAATATTCAAATCCCTTTCTTTTCCCCATTTTTTTTTTAGAAAAAATAGGTCAGATGTATTATGTGGAGGATAGCGCAGGGAATTACATTGTGCTCTAACTGAAATGAGCAAAACAAGGGAGATTAGGAAAGTTGCTCGGGTGAACAATGATTGCGGGTTTCTGCTGTTTGGACAAAAATGGATTATTAATGTGATCAGAGGCCCTTACTGTTGAAAAGAGAAGATAAGAAAGAATGAAAAAGGAAATGCATCCACCATCTGGTGAATTATCAGCTTTTGCAGGTAGTGCGAGTGACAACAGACAGTATAACCCTCCCCCCACTTCACTATACACTGGTGAAGCTGTAATTCCCTAACACATAAGGTGTACTGCAATAGCCAAGATTAACCATTTGATCAACAAAAATAGAAAATTGAAAATGGCCTTGGGAGAGGAGAAATAGTGCCTGAAACTCAATTTTCAAAAATGAATATGTTGACGTGAAGCTCATTTAAAATTTAATTAAATCTTGTGTCCTTTTAGCAAAGAGAAATTACATTTTCTCTCTGGCTCTAACTCCTTTTACCCGTCTCCATTTGTTGAAACCATTAAGCAAAGCAGAGCTCTCAGTCTATTACCACCTGAGCTTTTCGTGCATACACTTTCACTTACTTCATTTAGGGGTGTAATTATCAACACGCATCAGAATATTAAAGGTAATATATTGCTTCTGAGCACGGTCCTCAATGACCTCTAGTGCCCTTTTACTACAAACCATTGATTTATGTGTGTGTGTTTTTTGTGTGAATGCACATCTGTGTGTGTGTTATAACACCTTTAGGGGCATGGGGACATGATGTTGCATTATTTATTGCAAATTAAAGATGTTTACACCTCTCTTCACCTTTAACCTTTGCTGTTGCTTCTGCTGGAAATTGCAGTTTGTGTAATAGATCTAAGAGATCAGAAGGGTTGAGCTTCACTCTGAGGATGGATTGTACTTTTGAAGAGAGAGAGGTGTGGATAAAAATGTGTTTTTCACAGTTTCTGCTTGTGGCTGAAGGTGAATTGATCTAAAATATGCAGCGGCCTCTCCATCGCTGTGGGGAAATACAATTTTTCACTGTTATCATTAAGTAAATCGTGATCAGAGCATGAAATGTATTATGCATTCGTTTAAGATTGCTTTGTGCTCCTCAAGATACGTTTGAGGATTACGTCTAAATAAATAAGGTGATGTTTTTGTTATGGCACAATCAATTTTGCGCCTCACAAATTGCTTTCTGACCCAATATTTGATTACAGCATTTTTTTCTCTGGGGAAAATGTAGAGAGTATGTTCGGTAATAGGATTTAAATAGGCTATAAGGGTCTGATGTCTAGCAAACCTCCCTTTTTCTGCCCAAACATCCTCATAATGGGCTGAATTAGTTAAAGGGATAAGAATCCTAGCTATAGATATGGAAAGCCTGACTGCCTGATTGGACAACAGCACTGTCAGGACTCTAGGAATGTTCTTGTGTGAAATGTGGGATTCTTAGATCTCAACACCTCATCGATTGTCCATGGCGATACAGGCATCTGAATGCAGTCTATATACCAAAGCACACTACGGGGGCAGTTTGACCCCTCAATTGGTTAATAATGGCAGTGCATGAAGGATACATGTCATACCGTGCCCGAGTGTACATGTCTGTTTCCTTGGCAACTGCAGCATGCATGAACTCTTTGCATGACTGACCTCCCATGATTCTCATGAATCACTCTTCCTCACCAGAGGGGAATAAATTGGAACTGAGCCCGGTATGATACACATTACAAGTGAGGGCACTATGATCTGTGTCATTTACCTGTCAGTCCTGCTGTTCTCTGCTGAACCTACCGCCGTCTGTGAACAGACCATATCACACATGTCCAAAGTAATAAACATAGTCTTGATGGAGATTCGTAGTCATGACATTGTTTCAGTAGTTAGTGCGTCATCATCCTTCTAAGACAATCAGAAGAGTTAGATGAAAAACACTACAAATATGTTTCAGTGACTCCCAGAGATGTGCTTTGTAGAGAGTTGGACTGCATGTGCAAGTTTGATCTTAATTTTCCTCTTTTTATGAGTAACATTAACCACAGACCATATTTTATTTAGAAACTAAACTAAAAAAATGCTATTTTAAATACCATTCCAGACAGAGCCTATGGCAGAACAGCTTTTTATTGCTAGCTAACTCAACCACAACTGTCAGTTTCCTAAAAACACAATCTGCTGATTTCTCTGAAACAGATGATTCAGTACTGAAGAATCAATGTTTTGTTTCTGAACAATCGACATTAGGTCACAGTCAGCACTGTAATGTATGGGAGTGTTGCTATTATTCAAAGATGTTTGAGTTTTGTACTATTGGGGTCGACTTACAAGTGTCCCTTTTAATAGCAAAGCTGCTGGAGTTATATTACCTTCCTCAATAATTAACATGTGAATGCTAGTTTTCTAAATGAGTTTGTGTAATGCATGACAGAACAGAAAAAACGAGAAATCAGTGGCTCGCTGGAGCAGACAGGGAAAGAATGTACTGTACCAACATGTAAAGATGCTGACATAGACAGAGTTACGAGAACTGCAGTCACTAAACGATCTGTGTGTGTGTGTGTGTGTGTGTGTGTGTGAGAGAGAGAATGTGTTTCAGACCAAGAATAGCAGTCGATTTGATTGAGCCTTCCTGGATTCTGTTTCCATACCACAGAGCTGTCCAAAAGTGAAAAGACATGCCGTTGCTTCAACATAGTTTTTCCAATATTCTAAATTAAGAAAAACATAAAGGGCATCAAGGGGGAAAACACCTCTAAAAATGGCCTTTAAGGCGCGCAACATTATTCAAATCCTCAAAGATTGTCAGTCTGTTTAGACCAAGTGTATCATTGACCTTTTGTTTAAAAGCATCGCGTCATCAGAAATGATCTTTATGAGTAAGTCATTAATCACTGAATCAAGTGATCCTCTGAAATAATGAGGAATATGTTCTATATAGAATTAATGTTGTACTATGAATGTAGTATCTGGACATGTTATGTTCACTGTGTTCATCATATGCACACTTCAGATTAGGTAGGAAGTCATCTGGGGTAGCTTCTTCATTTTAGCTTTGGTCAAAGTAAACTTAATGTTGTATTTGTATTTGAGCACATTTTCTCTTTTTCACAAAAAAATATAAATGTTGGTTAATGAGGTTTTAATAATGCCATGTTGTTTGTACCTATTGTACTGACATCTAAGTTGTTGTTCCAAAAGATGACACATGGCTTTTAAAGCGTCCTTGATGTGTAAACAGCTTCTGGGAAAACAGCCAGATTTAGGCACTGCTTATTCCACGTATAGGCAATGTCTGTTCTCGATATTACTCCTCCAGCACACTATCACTTCTCCAACATTGTTGTCTTTATGGCTTGGTCGCACCAAGCTCATTTTATGAACCAAAAGACAAATAGATCCTCCTGAGCTGTTGTCAGCAGTCTATTGAGTAAGATTGGAAAAGCACAGTGCTTCTCTGAGCTGAGGCTAGCATGTCAATCCCACCATTGTCCTGTCTTTGATACCTTAATGTCACATGCCGTTTGCTCTTTTCGTCAGAGTAAAGACAGTGCTGGTATGAATTCAAGCTATCCATCTCATTAAATAACCTAGATATACCTAAATTCTGCCTGATTTGAGGTCAGTATGAGCGGTCGCAAGAATCTTTATGTTTTTCTATCTCTCAGGCGTCCAAACAGTCTGATTTTTCTTCACATTGTCAGTGTGTCATATTTTTTAGTTTATGAATGATCTTGCATTGCCTGTCTCTTTCCTTTGTGTGAAAAGAGACGGACATATTTATGCGTGATGTGATGAGTAGTAGCCTTCATTTATAAAGATGCATGTGAATAGGGGCTTGGAAGCTTGTTATTCATTTCAGGGCTTTTTTCTAACGGTTGTGGCTTTGTGCAAGGCTGATGTATCCTTAATACCAGTTAATTTCCCTGATTCAAAGTTGGCAGCTCTTCCACTGCATGGTAATAGATTACATGACCTTAATGGATGTTTTTTTTTCTGCAAGGAGCTGCGTAGTGTTTTGCAATACAAGCTTTACTGAAGAAATAAAATACTGTTGCGAACTGCTCACCCCTTGTTTTAAAAACAAAAAAGACATCTGCTGGGTTTGACGCAAGAGCCAAACGCACTGACATGCATGCAAACACTTTTATGTGTTAAATATAGCAGCATAGAGATCATTTAAGCTCTTTATTCCTTAAGTTTGGAGACTGGGTACCATTCATTTTGTAGATTTAGACGTAAATAATATTTATTTTTAGTTTTCAATATAATTGGGAAGCATAAATTCTTGTTTGTTTAATTAGAGGTTCCTTATCAGCTTGGGTTCTGTAAAGGCACTCATTCTTGAATAATTAGAGAGTAAAATGTATTCTGTTGAACAACAATGTTCTTTTAAAGCATCAGGATGTACAACTCGTTTTGGTCTTTTTAGTTCAAGAAATTGGGCGCTGTTTTCTAAAGGGCTCTGTGTATCGAAGCCTGCAGGGAGACTCAGTGCTAGCTCAAGCATTACTTGAATTGCTCTACTCTGATTATTGACTTTTTGTGGGTTTGATTTGTTTTAGAGGAAAATGTGGATGAAGAGCATAAGATTCAACATATTGTAAAGTTGCATTTTTCAATTTCCGGAAGCCTATACTGGCAGGTAAGAAGATTTTATGAAGAGAAAACTTTGTGGCATTCAACTGGATATTATCAGATATGAGAGATATCATGTGCGGACACTACAATTTACAGGTTAGGGGTCAGTAATATATTTTATTTTATTTTTTGAGATGCTGCTATGTTTGAGCTTTGTATTCATCTAAAATACATCCTGGAAATATATTAGGTATCAACTGTTTTCTACATTAAAAATTGACCACTTGGACAGCAAATCAGGATATTAGGGTTATTTCTAAAGGATCATGCCACACTGAAGTCTGAAGTAATAATTGCTGAAAATTCAGCTTTGCCATCGCAGGAGTAAATCACATTTTAAAATTAATTCAGTAACACTTTCTATGAAGCCTGTATTTTCTAATATATTATAAGGATATTCCTAAGGCATTATAATGACTGTATAATGCATTGAAAAAAAAATTATAATATCTCATGAATAATCATAAAAACAGTTATTATCCATTATAATATTTATGCAACTCAATAGTATAATTATTTATACCACGCAATTAACACCACATTCAATCTACTTCATTTATAATGGACTATACCATATCTTGACATTGTTTATTTAAAACAACAACATCTTGTGAGTGGTTAGGTGCATTATTTAACCACAAATAAGTAAATATTAAAACACATTATAATAGTTCTATGCTTTCATTATAATGCCTTAAGAATTCCCTTCATAATGTATTATAAATACAGGCTTAATAGAAAGTATTTTACATTTTAATTTTAATGTTTCACAATATTCTTGTTTTTACTTTATTTATATTTAATAAATACAGCCTTGGTGATTATGAGAAACGTCTAGGTTACTATCGTAATCCACGTTCCCTGAAGGAGGGAACGGAGACGTTACATATGGGAATTCGCCAGAGAGACCGATTTGCCTTTGAGCTTTTACTAAAGGCCAATGAATATTGGCGTGTACTGATTGCGCTCAGGT
>JAUCMU010000143.1:10318757-10328994 GCA_032275025.1 Enteromius treurensis
TCTACTGCTCTGTCCCAGCCACCACTGTCTATTGTGGATTATACTTACTGCCTATTGACTCTATTGAATAAAGCATCGCAAATGGATCCGAACATTTCTGAGAGTTTATCACAATATTACATTAATTATATTATACTATACTATACTATACTATACTATACTATACTATACTATTAAATGTATCTGTGATCTGAAGACCATAACGATTTCATAATAATTGTGGTTGTTGTTATAAAACCATATCAGTTTTGATTTATAGGCTACAGACATTTGAGTGTCTGAACCTTTAACAGGTCACTGATGAGCTCCAATCAGTCCGAGTGTTTTCACTGACTTTAAATCAGCTGCACCTCTCATTAGTAAGCGTGAACTGTGACAGCTGTCTTCTTAAAGGTTTGCTCAAACACAGGCTAAATGCTGGACCTAATGAGGTGTGGTGACCGCTTTAGTTCGGTCACACTGACATACCTCTTTCTTTTCCTCCAGTTTATGATCCGTAAAGAATACATTTAATCTGAATCTTAGTGGTAACGAAATGAGGCTTGGAGAAACTGTGGCATACAGCACGTGGTGTATAATTCACCAGCCCTGTAGCCAGCGTATAGCCTTCACAGCTGGTGCCAAGATGTCACAATTCTTCTTATGTTATTGCACTATTCTCGCATAGCGAGGCCTTTGACTAAACAGCATAAATCTGGTCCACATGGTTCAACTGACTCTAACCAAGAGCCACTAACTTAGACAGAACGGCGACTATCTGACATGCCTGTAAAGCAACCAACAACAGTATTTTAATATAGCACTAGCCTAAATAAAGCATAATAGGACTATTTCTTAATAAATGTTTGATCTTGTGTCCTTCATTATAATCAACTGCTAAAGTTTAGTTCCAATACTCAAGAACTCAAGTATAAAGGATACAAATGCAAACTGTGAGCCTTTGTCATTTAGTTTGGCTTCATTTTAACTAAAGTCCTGAAGAAAGCTGGCATTGTATAATGCTGTTCCATTGCTTACAACGTGTTGAGCAACAATTTATCAGCATATCTTAGTTCTTATGCATTTTGTGTCTTCATGTCCTTCTGAGATTGTTCTTGAGAAGCAACCCATGTCTCTTTGACATTAAAATAAGCAACATGCTGTAGGCCACCCTGCTGTCTTCTGAGAAACTTTTTTTTTTTACGCTGTGTGATATTCCAGCTAATCAGTTGTGGTTTAATTAACAGTGTATCAGTTAATGTGGGTCAATAACATAAAAGTATTTCCTATTAAATTTAGGATTAGCCATTTAATAACTTCACGCAGGAGATGGTAACAGTAAATGTCACCACTGTTGCCTTATAAATGTTAAAAAGATTAATTAAAAGTCATCTTGTTTAGATAATTGCATCATTGCATTAGTTTATGTTGCCCCAATTAACCTATTTGTGTATGTTTTCGTATCAGCTTCGTGTCTACTGTAATTAGATTGGAGCAATGGTTTTCAATAAACTGCCTATGTTCAGCCTCCCGTGAGCTTTGTCTGCTGTGACATTATTTACTGACGGTACAAGCCTACACACACTGCGGTTAAAGATTTCTACTCGATAAGTGAATTACTACAATTACATGGTGAGCACCAGAGAACAGACACTATTAAACTGTCAAGTCATATAAGTGAGAAGTAACGACATTTGTTTTCCAGCAGGGGGGGGTGAAATACTGAACTCGTCCCATCTAAAGATCTAATGCTGATCATTCACATTAGAAATCAAGTGAAATGGGTCTTTTAGTACTGGTGCTGTAAACAGCGATTAAAGGTTTTTCTCCACACCCATGTTACAAAAATAATTAATTATTAAAATTAGTCATTGGTGTTTTTATTTTACTTTGCTTTAAAGGGCTCTTCCGATGGAACAGATAAATTCAGTGGCTCC
The DNA here is from genome assembly GCA_032275025.1 of Enteromius treurensis. Classification (NCBI taxonomy): domain Eukaryota; kingdom Metazoa; phylum Chordata; class Actinopteri; order Cypriniformes; family Cyprinidae; genus Enteromius; species Enteromius treurensis. Next base: position 10,320,674 of record JAUCMU010000143.1, read on the forward strand.
ATTTACAAAGCTCTGTTTTATCTTTTGCTGTGGGGTCAGAGGTCACAGATTAGCTGTAATATCGATTCCACATCCTTCAGTCTACACTAAAGTGCGTGTTGAGCACTGAATTGAGAAGCAGTGAGTTATGCAGACAGCAAAGGGCAGAAAGATACTGCTGCAGAAAGGCTACTTTGTCGAAGATATCCGCTCCAAGCTCAGTGGCCTCCAGGTTGACAGGCAGAGTCTTCCTCTGTATTTATGTCAGTGTAAGGGCTTGAGTGTCACGGTAAATGCCATTCTGATGTTCCATTTCGCTTCACGTGCTCGCTTTGTAAAAGGAACATGACATATCCTCCCCTTTAGTTGAATTAACTGAGCTGATCTAATAACAAATGAGGTTACAGAGAGAAAATAGGCAACAATAAAGACCAGAACACTCTCAGGGATACGTGCATTTATGTTTTATTAATTTATTTTTGCATTATTGTACTCTTTTTGCATGGACGGAAGCGATAAAATACATTTGTTTTAAAAGATATATAATTGTCTTCATTTTAAAGGGATAGTCCACCATTTTTGGGGAAACTGTTGCCTTCAAAAAATGCAATTATGAGATATATACCCTTTTTTTTTCATAAATGATTTCATATTTCTTTTAAATAAATAATTTTCACAGTAGGATACAATTAGTGTAATACAAAAGGGCAAACAAAACTAGGGCCCATTGCTTATATCAATGTAAAAAATTCATTTTGCCCAAATCTGTGTGTAGTCCAGCCTCCAACTCTTTGGATGAGGTACCATCATGTAGAGGCAGTACAATCAACGGGAGTTTAATCACAGGGTTTTTAGTGAACGATACATCCAAAATAACCTGCAACAGAAACAATCTGTGCTGTAGGTGTTTTAAAGAGAGAAACCTAAAAAGAAGGCATCATTTATTCATGAAGATTTTTTTATTTCAAGTAACCTGCACTCAAACACTTGCTTGAGTGACATTGTCTTTTATTTCAATTCCTTTCTTTAATGAAAACACTATAGCAGCATATAAAAAATGACAACATTCCTGCTGCTGAAAAGCACTGAAAAGATCTACTAGGCTTGCCTTGTTTTCGTGTACCTACCTTCAGTCTATACTCGACTTTGAGGATTCGGCAGTTGTGGATAGTGGTGCTGATTTCTGTGGGAAGGACTAATACTTTGGAGAGATTCTGTCTGGTGGAGGACACCAAAGGCTCTCCCTTATCCTTCAGTATCTGGGTGGTATGAACAGTTCTCTGGCCTCCAGCAAAGAAGCTTTGCTTCTGGTAGATAATGTACTTTGGCACAATTTTTCGAGTTGAGCTGTTTACAATCTCACCGTTGACGGCTAGCCTTTCACCTGTTTGAGATTTAAAAATTGTATTACAGCTTGTCAAATGAGTTAAATCAGTTACCTATGTATGCTTTTTTTCATTTTTGAAACTCATAGATCCATTAATTTACCGAAATGCTGTTACCTTGCTGGTAGCCTGTCTTTGGCAAGAAAATATTCATGGAAATATTTCCAGAGGCAAAAAATATGACATTCTTATCTTTACTGCCATGTTGAGGTGCCTGCAGAGGATGAAAGTTTTAACATCCATACTTGACATCCATATCTGTTAATCTGCTCAAATGAATCTAACCTTTAACAGAGCAACAGTTTTTAGGTTTGTTTGTTTCAACAACAGGACAGTGTAGTCTTCTGGGCTATTTAAGGTTGGGGTTGGGCAATGTGCCAGCGGACACGATTAATGTTAACGGTAGAGATTTTGGATTGTTATCTCTATGGTGGACACGGCTGCATGCTTACATGTCATTGCTATGCTATGTGGTCAAAAAAACATATTACTATTTCTGCTATATGAGCTCGTTGTCTGAGAGACTCTTTCTGTACTGTCAGAGAGGCATGCTCTCTTAAAGACGGTGCTAGGGGAGAATTATTGAACAGACTCGTAGGCCTTAATACACACACTTGTATGTATCCTTTGAAAGTATCCTTGCAAACCCAGTAATTTAATTTCTTTAGTGAAAGCAAATGCAGAATATTGGATCCGGGCAGCTCTTAAAGTGACAGCAGTCTAATATTCTAGCCATCTGTCATTTTTTTATTTAGGCTAATATTAGGTTTTTGGGATATTAACACTGTTGACATAATTTCTATGGCCTCATAAAGATCACAATTTAAACCAAAAAAAGAATAATAATAAAAAATATATATATATATACATATATATGTACATATATACTGTATTGAGATATATATCATTAACAAGAACTCATTGTAACCTATATTTATTGGTAAATTTATCATCATTGATATCGATACTGTTATTATTATTGGTCCACACATGCTGTTTTGTATTTCATGCATTAAAATGAGGCTTTGCATTTCTTTTATGGTCTAACTGATAAAAACTGTGATCCTACCATCAGTGTTGCGTGATCATAATCAGCTCTGGCCACAAAGGTGAATTTTGCTTCAGCTTTGCTTGCTGCACGCATAGACCTGCTCAACTTGCCTGAAAGTCTGTAATGGATTTTACCATGAGCACCTTTAAAAGATGAAGGCAGACCCCTGGGAAAGAGACATTTGTATGGATGACTAAACAGTCTTTAGAAAGAAACTTGCATCATATGATAGATCAATATTTCAACATACAGGATATAGCACATTAAGGTATTGGCCACATTGCAAAATGTAGCGGAGAATGTTTCAAAATAAGATTGATTTTCTCTCGGGAATCAATAAAGGATATACTGTCTATCTATAAGTCACATCTATCAACCAGAACGAATGCCTGCAGGACAACAAGGGGATGACTTACTGGTAGGGAAGCTGAAAGGCAAAAGGAAAGACATGTCTACCAGCCACAAGAGTTACAGAGCCTAGGGAAAAAGAAATAATAATAATAATACAGATGCATGTTGGCAATGTTGTCTTACATATATTTATTTAATAAAACACTACCATTCAAAAGTTTGGGGTTGGTAAGTCTCTCACGCTGACCAATATTTCAATATTGTAAAGTATTCCTATATGGCAAAGCTGAAATATTTGAAGCCAGTACTTACATGTTCCTTCATAAATCATTTGATAATGATGATTTTTAAATGCTTAAAATAGTTGCACTGCTTAAATGTGAACCATGATTTTTTTTTTGGAATTTTTGATGAATTATTTATTAAAAAACAATATATTTTTGTAATACCTTTATTATATCATAACTCTCACTTTCGATCAATAATATTTCTTCTTGCTTTAAAAAAGACAAATCTTGCTAATTAAAAACGATGAAACCTTCGCCTGTACAAATACACAAACCACATTACACAATCAAAGTGTTGTCCGGAATTTGATGTTCTTCTATTTCTAACCACACAGTCTTTGTTTTGCATTGCTAGAATACATGACATTAAATGCAAAGATAGTTTTAAACAGATACATTTTTAAAACATCATCTGTTGCATCAGATATTACCATCTGTGTTATCCTCCGGTAAGACAGACTGAGTTTGGGAGAAATACTTTTCTTTATCCCAGTATGTCACACTGCTTTCCATCGGCGTCTCAGTCCATTCCACATCAGCCTTGCCTTTCGCCTTGACAGTCAGAGCCTTGATTTTGGTTTCCTTTGATACCTCCATGATAACTCTGCCCACCATGGTATCCCCATTGCTGAAGGTGTTGCGTTCATTCAAGGCATCATACTCAATAGTGAACTTCCGGATCGTCATTTCAGACAGAAACAGGTTAAGTCTGAATTTATATTGCTTCTGTAAGCGTATCTGTACGACAACTGGAGTTGCTATTATGCCTTTTGTTTTCTATATCTGTTTTTAAAAATACACCTGTTGGCATTTTTTCTGAAGGAGGGCTCACCAGACTGGCTCAACAGGTTTTAGCTTGAAAAGACACACCCCTAAACTGAAGGTGAACCACACGGTAACATGAAAGAGCTGGTTGTATTTCTATGGTGTCAGAGACCAAAGAGTCTATTGGGAGAAGCTGTTTTTAGAGCATGGCAGCATAAACAGCGGCCTTGAGAGGCAGGAAACATGAAGAGCTGTGAACATGGTTTCCTTCTGCTCTTGGTTCACCTGCTCTTCAAACCCGAGCTTTAATCAGTATAGTTCATCATGGATGTGTGTTTTGTGGCTGAAGAGAATTCGAATCGCAATCACTTTCTATTGTGCGAAAATTGCCCTTATTTATTTAAGCACACAATCGTCTTCACAGAATTTGAATGACATTTTATATGAAGCAGTTAGGTATTGTTAAGATGACAGTGAATGAGTGCTGTTTAAGTGTTCAATGGAAATAATGTGAGATAAAATTTTGTCAGGATTCCTAAATGGCAGATTTTAGCCATGACTCATTTTCTTCTTTCTGTAAGAATATAATACATGTGTGATGGTAATTAAGTTTTAAACAATGAAGGTAGGTCTCTGAATTAGCTGAAACCTAGTTAAAAGTTACTAATTCCAGTTTTTTTTTCAACAGTTAAATATTGTAATTCTTTTTTGCCCATCAAAGAGTATGACTTACATTTGTTAGCAAGAACACTTGATTTTAAAACACATTTTATAGTTTATTTTTTATTTTATCATTTATTTTATATATATATATAAAGAGAGAGAGAGAGAGAGAGAGAGAGAGACTACATATTTTTTTTTTTTTTTTTTATTACTGTAGGTATGAAGTAGTTAGTTAACAGTTAATATTATAACATTTACATTACCCCCATTTGACATGCTTAAAAAAGAACTAGTCAACAATGTCAGTTGCTTTTACAGTATGTTTAATATCGTATTAACCACACAAATGTGTGGGCATCAGTGGCCCATGACATCAGTGTAATGTATTAAAAGATACTCATCTTATGTTCCACACTGATAATAGCATATTTTTGAAGCTATATGCAAGATGGGTGATATTTGATTCTATAGATTTTTTGAAAATAGCCAGACATACTCACTTACATCTGTAACATGATTCTTCTAAGATATCATCATGGGTTTTTTCAAGGGCAGGGTCATTAGCCCTGCCCTTGAAATGTTTCACATTCAGCTCTTCATTAAATTCAGATTAGAATTGAACAGTTGACCTGATCCTCAGTGGTATGTTTTATTTTATTATTATTATTGATATTATATTCAATGTAATTCATTGAAGCAGGATGACTTGTCGAAATATGTAAGGTTGAAGCAAAATGATTGGATGTTTATAGCCTCTGGGCATTGTAATGATATGAAGTGAACATAGCTATCAGGCAGGAATTTTGAAGGGCTTTGATAGAACACAGCACTGCTTCAGCATTGCTTATAACCTATTACATTTTAGTCTTTATTTACCTGCACTCCCATGTGACTAATGCAGTGCTCACTGTTCTCATCAAGAGAACAGACAGAAGGCTTTCAGTCCATCTTCCCTGTGTTTTTCTAATTAAGGTCTACAGTCTAATCTTAAATGGCCTCCTAAGAGAAACAGCACTGACACACATGAGTGCCAGCATTTTTTTTTTTTTTTTCAACTCTTATCAGTTGGGTCAGCAGGCATGAATGAGGTAAAAGTGTTTCTAGTTGAAGCTCCAATAATTTATTCAGGCTTAAGCTTGAATAAACATTGCTACATCAGAGCCGATTCAATGATGCTGAAAACTAAATGTTCCGCGTAGGAACTTTTGGCTGCTTTTAAAGCATGAGAAAGATAAATATTTATCTTCTTGGATTTGAGTAAGCCCTAAAAGTTTATACCATATTGACCAACACAACATGAACAAAAATATTCCTTGTTGTAGATGTTTGGCAGATCTTTTTTTAAGCATAGTGGTTTTATGGTATTTCAGCTTCAGAACTTCACCAGGTTTTGGCCGGAATATGAGGGGAAAATGAAGCGTAGCGTTAGTCAAGCTTGCATCAGCTGACTCTCAGCTGATCCTTATGTACCTATAGGAATCCAACACCTATCTAAGAATCCATATATAAGGTTCTTCAGTATTATTAGCAGTTTTTGCATTACTCAGTAGCTAATTCCCCTCCTCCATCCACTAACTCCTCCTCTGTGAGTCAGGATACAGCCTTCTCTTTCTTCTTGATTTAGAGTAATTCTTAAATGTGTACTAAAATTGAACTTTAACAATATCTGCAATACATATCCTGGGGGCTAGGCTGCATGGATGCTATGGAGGACAGTTTACTTATAATGATGAGATAGAGACAGCTGGGGGGCCATAGGCGTCTGTACTTGACCTAAGAGGTCATGAGGATCCTAAATAATGGGGACTAGGTTTTCAAGTTCCTGTCCTTCTGTGTACACTTGTTTGGAGTAACCTTGGGGCTGAGAAAAGATATAAAAGTGGAGGACTCCCCTCCCTCTTTGTCACACTCTGCAGCAAACTGTGTGTTTCTGAATGAATGTTTGACCTTCTTTGCAAAGAATAAACCCTTTAAAGACAAAATATTGAGTTTGTCTCTTACAAGGCGAGAGCTGCTTTAAATTGCCAAGGCAGATGCGCAGGGAACTCTTGCCCAGAACAGAACCATACCAGCAATTGTTAATCATCTTTGACAACAGTGGTCCTGACAGAAAAGCACTCTGAAATCTAGACTTTAGACAAATGTTGGCCTATAGTTTTTTGAGGAACATCTAACAAAAAAGATGCCCTTTTGGCCTTATGCCTCTAAGATTGTCAAACAAGCACCATGTAAAATGATGAGCTTACAGAGATGTTATGGGCCAGGTTGTCAACAGAGCAGATCAATAGTACAGTACAATATTTATGGAGCAGACGTCAGGTTTAAAAGGCCCGAGCAGACAGAAACAGTGGAGCAGAGAGACCAGCAATCATGCGGATCTATAAATTGCTATGAATTATAAGTATAAAAGGAGAACATTAAATTAATTATTGTAATTAAATTGATTTGGCATATGCAAGCACATACATAACAGTTAAAAACAAAACAATCTTGCACACTTCTTTGAACCATTTTACCAAAAGGAAATCTTCATACGCATTCATTCAACAAAAAGTAGTGATAACAAGCACTAAATAAAGACAGTAGAGTCCCTGCTATCAGTGTAGCACACATAGAGAGTAGTGGGGTCACAGCTGCTGGTTTAATGAAGCACTTCCTCTGGGAATTCCAGCACCTCAGCATACATTGGCACCCTGGCACTCCCACACTCACAAACACACACATGCATACGTGAACATGTATGTTAATGTAGGAATCCAATTCAAGTATTATGCATTTCAAAACCATTTTGACTGGCTGTGCGTCTCTATCATGTGATTTGACAACTAATAGATGTTTTTTCTTTTTATTTCTAGAAACAGATGTTAGCTTGTTCATGTACAAATGTTTGTGTGACAATGGTTCGTCCACAAAGATACACAGAGACACAGTGCCCTCTAGAGATAGGCTATATTCATGCATACCTGTAAAAAAAAAAAAAAAAAAAAAAACATCAATCAAATAAATAAATAAATATAATTAAATAAGCTAATGCTAATTAATCCAAACAGACCTTTAGACAGTGTCGGTTAGTAGCCGGTAAACAGATTTGCACCCTGACACAGCTGAGATGGAAATAGCCTATTTGTGGTCAAATTTAATGTGTTTGAATTAATGCAGGAGTGCTTTGACATAAAATAGCATCATGACTTCAATTATGACTGATTGCTTCATTATTTCTTAACCCAAAATGTGCCACTGTCTCTTTGTATTTGTTTTGTCACTCTGGTTCTGGAGTTACCTTGTTTTATATTTTTTTTAAAGATGATTATCACTTACAGGAAAGGGCACTCCTGCATATAGGACTGTCAGTATGTGGGAGGTTCGTTAAAATGTGCTGTATGTGGAAAACCAGGAATTTACCAGGATTGTTATGACTTTTATCCTGCAGTCATGATGAATTTCTGGAAATGTATCATTTATTAATTTATAAAAAAATATATATAAAAATATATATAAAAATATATACTTACTTGGTAAATAAAACACAAATATTTATTATTACTTATTAATCATTTCAATGATAATTATTATTATTATAAATTACAAGATTATCAATATTATTTATTACAAAATATGTTTGTATGATGGTTATATAACTCTATACCCCTATTTGCATTTAAAATGCACAATGCAATTATCCGTGTAAATTTATATACAAAACAAATACAAAAGAACTATCCTGTTACCCTTTCAGTCGAATCACTTCGACGTTACATATGGAAACTCGCCAGAGAGACCAATTTGCCTTTGAGCTTTTACTAAAGGCCAATGAATATTGGCGTGTACTGATTGCGCTCA
>JAUCMU010000143.1:10334328-10382810 GCA_032275025.1 Enteromius treurensis
CTGGCGAGTTCCCATATGTAACGTCTCCGTTCCCTCCTTCAGGGAACGTGGGTTACGATAGTAACCTAGACGTTTTGGCTTACAACTGTAAGGTGAATTGCCCTAAAGTGGGATAGTTTTTGCCATTCAGACTTTAGTGAAATAGTGTCCCACTTTAGGGCAGTTCACCCTATAGTTATTTATTTCTTCTTTATAGCTGCGTCCTGCTTCTCTCCCACCACCCTTTGTTGTGTTTGTGTTATGTCAGCACACTAATGTGTGTTTCGTTGGTGTACAACCACATTCTTGCAGGTTGAGTTACAAATTAGTGGTTTAGAAAATGTGCCACCTTAGGGTGATCTAACCTCACTAAACACACACAGAATCGACCTCTCTTTGTCTTGTCAGGGCCTGTACTGTGTAGTTTGCGCTAGCAGCTGCTCCTGACTCAAGCCGAGAAGGAAATTCCCTGCTCCACCGAAAGAAACTGTTGTTTTAAACATAAAGTTGAAACTTGGTGGGGAGGATGATGGTGTTATTTGTGAATAGTTTTGTTGATACTGAACAGGTCAAAGAGACTGTGAATGTTGTAGGTGTTCAGCTTCCTGGTCCCTTAGAAAATCAGTTTTTTAAGTTAAATACCTGTTATTCTCTCCCAGAAGACATTTCTGACTACCATGCCTCTCAGACATTGCTCACAGAGAAAAAAATAAACACATTTAAACTGTTATAAAGGCGTAGTCCTGTGTATTCCAACATGTTAAATAAGCTCTAATTATATGTGGGTTAATCAGGCTTTGTGGTCCATCCCTCTCTCTGCGGCAGTGAGCGATCAACCACAGCTTCACAACTTCTTTTCTTTGCCAACTTAAAGAATCCTTTCCGCTCAAACCGCACTTCTTTCGCTCCAAACTGCCTGCCATTGGAAAAATCCCTCCTTTTTAGATTAAGCCCCCCATCCCACTTTGTTTTTGTTGTTTCTTTTCTTCTCATTTGAATGTGACCTAATTGGCCTTTAAACAGACTTTCTGAAATCTGTTTACGCATCGCAAATAGTTCTCTCTCTTTTTCTTTGAGTGTGGTTTTACTGGAAATGTTAAACCACCGCTTGCTACAGGTCTTGCTAAGAACAGCTTGTGGCTGCTTTGGAGTGACAGTAAATTCTCAATATTGTGCAAAGTTTACAAAGTTTATCGGTTAACGCTAAGCAAAAAACATATGCTGTCTCCTGTTTTTGTGCACACCGCTTTACTTTATCTTCACATGTGTTCCTGTAAACTTTGGCCTCAATTTGTGTTCTTGATATCGCTGACAGACACTAATTTGTTTTTATTATTTACAACCAATGTAAAATGTGCTCTTTGGACTGACAAAATAAATACTTATTTCACAGTTCGGTCGGTAAACAACAGTCATCGTGTGAGAAGTGAATATCTAATTATTCTGTATCTCAAGGCTCTAAAATAAATGAATCATTGCAGTGAGGCCTGTGCTATGAAAAGATTTGCAGAAGTTCTCTCTAGCCAGACGGTAGAGTCACATGGGATTTATCAACCCCAACACTTTGACTCACTGATTCCATGGATTATTTTATGTTGTTTTTCTTTTCACCTAGTTTCACATAGCACCTTAGGGTCTAAATAATAAGGCTTTGCATTTGATTTGTATTATTCAGCTCTTTGTGCGGTGACAAATCACTTCAGTTTTGTGGGACTTCATCTCATGATATCATGATTTTCTGTGTTATGTGTATGGTTTGTTTGGTGGACGAGACTTTTATTGGTTTGGATACTGATCTAAATGCATTATTTTATACACTAGATGACAAACTGATTGAATATTCTTATATACGTGTGCTGTCAAATGATTCATTGCTTATTGTGTAATCGTGTACACACACATACAGTATATGTTTTGAAAATATCTACGTTCATGCATTTGAGACACTGATGACCATTTAGGAAAAACATGCCCATTTGGAATGCAATTATTGTCGATTATTATTATGTAAAAATATTCATTATTGCAGATCAGTGTTTAGAGAGAGAGTAAGCAGCACAACATTACATATGGTTACAAAAGTCCCGCTGCAGGGTATATCCAGAGTAGGTAGAGATGGAAATGAAAGTAGGCTGATTTGTCAGGATGACGGCTCTCTCAAGCAAGGATTGTAGTTGACAGGAGATGGGATAGAGTCAGTGTCAATCCATCTCAATCTGAAACTGCAAGACTTTGATGGATGGTGACTGTTTGGGTTTCCTAAAGGAGGAGAAGTTAAGAAACCTTGGACTCAGCATACTTCCTGCTTAGTAGATGTTGTGTTCTTTCATATTTAGCCTTGGTAATAATTAATGACTTAAGCTTTTTATAAAGTCCCGGTGTTGGTATCTGACCGTTGTGGTGGCTCATATCCTATCCCCTCTCTTTAGCAACAACAAAAAAAATTCCCACTTACCTCCAATAATGTCATGACTACTGCATGTAGCCACAGGAAGTGACTCAACGTCTGATGCAAACATATTTAGTTGCATCTAATGTACTAGTAGCAAAGCAGAAAGCAAACGTCTTTGATGATATAAGCCTAAAAATTCTACTTTTGCTTTTAAAGTAGCTTGGTCTAACAACGTTTTCTTATAGCTGGAAAACCATGTCAACACAGCAGCAGATGATGTGTATAAAATAATTCAGTCGCACAGTATGGTTGTTACTACTGTATACAGCCTCTACGTGGGTGTGAAATTTAGATTTGACTAATGAGCCTGTGTTATGGACTCTTACCGCATCAGTCGTGATAAGACCTTTCAGTTTTATAGATGTCATCATCACTTGCCAATCACAAACCTCACTGTTTTTGTGCCAGCCAAAATAGAACTTAATGACTTAAATAACTTGACATTTTAAATGTGCATTTGTGCAAATTATTAGCTTCACTAGTATAACTAAAAAATCTTGTAGCCTGGCAACCTATAGAAATAGGCAATGCAATAGAAAAAGTGACAGATCGTTTCTTCCATATTGTGACTTGATCTGAGTATAGTCAATTATCAAAAAAGAAAAAAGTAGGCATTATGGGTTGTTGATTGGATTTTGAATTGTGGTTAAAAAGAGGAAGATAAATGGGAGCTTGGTTTAAATTTGGTTTAAGTTACCTAAATTATTGGAGAAGTTCGGAGCCAGGAGTAATATTTATAGGAAAAATTATTTTTCTTCTGTACCAGTTCACTCAGACCACTACTCACTTCAGACCATTACTCAAGAATTAAGTAATAGAAATTCTGTGTTTTGTATATTACAGTACATGATCCTGGATGATGTACTCCCATTCAATTAGCCGAATGATATAAGCATCTTTTCATAGAATGAGATGCAGCCCTTTATTTTACCAGCGGTCATTGGTGATAAACACAAAACGGAATTACTCTCAATGATTTATGAACAGTTTATTCAGTTGTTCAGCCATTCCGTAACACAAATACCATGGGCCAAACATATCATAAAATATTATTAGAGCATTGTTTTCCTAAAAAGCAGCCGGGACAAAGCCAAGTGTGAGGGTTCCGTGTCTGTGTAGGCTTTGGCTGGAGGACCAGGGCAGGGCAGACTATGTAGCTGTGGTTATTTTATTGCTAGCAATCTCTGCCTGCGACATTTAAAACATAATTATTTTCATACTTCGCCCTGAGAGTTTAAGAAGAGGCGGACTCGTCGCGCATGCTCCTTGTTTCTACGGGTGAACAGTACCGTACTGTTTTCACACAGGATCTTTTCAGACCACACGGTGTTATTGCGTAGTCACATTTACACTGACGTCACACGCACACACGTCCTCATCGTCCTAATGCAATAACTATTGTGTGTCTGCTGTGGTTTCCTCTTGTAACGTAACCATGTGGCGTGTCGTGAGAATTGTTTTCTCAAATAAAGGGTAAATTTATTGTTGCCAAACAAGGCAGGTCGATATATTTTGTTTCCAGCAGAAGATGCTGGGGTTGTGTGCTAAGTTTTTTTTTTATATAAAATAGCGAAAACACTGCTGCATTATATGTAGGCTACAACCCTCGAGCCGTTTTTCATTGCTCACTTGACGCCGTACTTAAACAGATACAGATGTTTCCGCATAAGAAATCTGGATGAAATCAGGGTATGTGACAGATGGAAATTCTAGCGCCTGTATGATTGTGCATAAATGATTGTAAATAGATGTCCAGTAAATTAACCCAGCTTATAAATAGTTATAGCAACAGGACTTGATTACCATAAAAATAACAGCAAGTCAGAATATAGAAATACTATATGAAGTGAGAATTTTTTTTTTTTTTTTTTTTTTTTTTTTTTTTAAATTATACCAACAGTGCAAAAACCAAAAACCATCAGCAAATTTTGTTATGCTTTGTGGATTTTGGTTGCTTTCTAAATGTAGCCTGCATTTGTGTTGTTGTTGTTGTTGTTATGCTAATTCATATTGAATTTTTCATATTGAATTGTGTCCAATTGAAATCCCTCCTTAGTTTGACATCCCCTCTTCTCGCAGGAAAGTTTGTCCTGTAAACGGTTTTAAATGAATAACAGAGCTCTCCACATCAAATGCCCACCGTATGTCTCAAAACCATAAACACCAATATATTTCCCTTGTTTTGTCTTTAAATTTAAAGAGTCCCTCCCTTGTTGTCTACTGAGAACGTTGTGCAGAGTTTGTGCATTAAACAAGTCTTGTGGACGTACTCTAGCATGAGCAAACCTTTTTTAAGAAAATGTTTTCTATTATTTCTGTTTGGATTTTATTTATAGATATATAGCTATTATTGTATACATAGGACTAAGCTTCTATTTGCATTTAGGTGATCTAATCTCATACAGAACAGATAAATATAGAATACATGAGAAGAATTGTTTAAGCAATTGCACATTTTAAACACATTTCCTAATAATTTCTTACTCACCATTATTAGAATGACACAACTCAAATTCAAACACACACTCATGTTCCCTTTTGACATTGCCAAATTCAGGTTTTAGTCTACTATCCATGTGGGGATATTTGGTTCACACAATTTAGCATAAATAGTAAAGACACACAAGCATACATGCACAAACTGGTTAAAAAGTGACCTTATTATATTGTAATTTTTGTTATCCTTTTAACAAATCAAATTCATTTTCCAATACAACTCCACCCACAGGATACAGACATTACAGTGGGCCATAAAAACAATTTCTAAATAAAATGCTCTCAGTGTGTTAGAAATTTTGCCATAAAAGTTCACTCTAAATTCAGGTAAACTAGACAAATAGTAGTCCTACATATACAGATGGATTCCAGTTCCAAACCACTTTTTGGTTGTGTATGAAAACATTGTGGGGGTCAAGCATGCAAATGACGAGTGTTTTATGTCATGACACAAACAACTCAAACATGTGTCCCTTGCCCTTGGCGTCCACTAAATTTAAAAATGAGCAAAGAAACAATTTTAGTTAACAACATATGAATCCTCAGGAGCCGACATGGTGCTCATTTATGCATGTGTGACAACACTGACACCGATGTGAGAATGCATGGCAGATGTAAAAAACCTATTTGACCTGAATTGCTGCTATTTCCTGGTTTCTCATGTTGTCTAATTATGTGCAATCAGGCATTTGTGTTATTATGGCGTTGAAAATGATTGATGCCTGTTTGTAATCAAGTTTCAATCCTGATGAAATAATTAAAGAGGATATTGCATTTGTGTCGGAAGTGTCTCAGAGGCAAGAATGTCTTAATACAATTAGGTATTATGCAGTATCTTCCCATCACTGTGTCAGAATCGATTACTAAATGTTTAGATTTGTCCCACTATGGCTTCACAGCCTTATATTGTTCTGTTTGAAGGCATATTACACCTTAACCTTATCCTGTTTTACTAATTTAATTCCTTAAAAGAGCAAAGGCGGTCACCACCCTCACTGTAGCTGCTGATTCATTATCAAGCGTTCATTATTGAGGAAATGAATTTTAATGTCCAAAATAGAGACATGCATGATACTTTTAGCAGTATGCCAGGCGAGATGTCTTTCCTGTAGTAGGTGTCATAGTTTATTAATGTACTGATGCATTTGCTGAAGCGTATAACTTGGAAATAGGCAATGATATCAAATATTTTGTCAGTGTTTTACATTATGTAAGGTGTGTGTAATAGAATTTCTCAAAAAACGGACACAGACCCACATCAGTGACTAGAAATGAGGAAAGTAGCAATTGCACTTAACAACACACTTACATCCTCATTTGCAATTAAGCAACCTATTCTGAACTAAACAGCTGATCACTTCTGCATTTCTTGCAGGAGCTAGGGTAATTTATGGCCATCTATGGTTTAGGATTTCTTTTGCCTCTAGGCACACAACTACTCAGAACCTGTACGTCAACACAGCACGCACGAAAACGCTTGCACAACATTGTAAGTTAACAGAGCTGTGTTGGCAAGACACCTGTATGTATTCGTCACTCAGCTTCATCAGTGCTGCTGAAAAATATATGGAGATTGTGCAATATTGGTTGCTTACCTGACACTATTTCAGCTCCAGGTTTTCCCAATGTTTTTAAATACAGTATGACATTTTTGATGGTAAATTATCCCAAACTTTCTCTGGCACTCATTAACCAGAATATTATATGCAAAATGCATAATATATGATTGTTTGTTTTCCATAAATACATTAACATTCATAAAGCAATTTGCTAAAATTATATACTATTTATTTTTCCTTATTTTCCATAAGTACATTTAAACTTTTATTGATCATTGCTAAATATATATACACATATACACACAAACACAATTTATTTATATTTCTTAAGTACTTTCATACTCATACTGTATAGCCAATTACTAAAATAAATCAGTTGATATAATATTTACTAATATTTTTTTTCCTTTTTTATTACATAAAGTCATATTCAACCAATTTCTTAAAATGATTTATACAATATTTTATTTTTATTATTGATGCTGCTTTATGCTTTAATTAGATGCTTTAATTAATAGTATTTATGAGTCACAATTTATTTTAAGAAAATTGAAGACAGTCGTTGTTTGTTATCTTTTGTGTCCTCAAGCTTAATGTGAGGTTGTTGGAAAGCCCCTACTTTTTGAATGGATGTAAAAAAAAATCATTCCTTTTCAGTGGGCAAGTGCTAGTAAGTGGGAGTGCTAAAATGACCTACTGGAGGTGGATCTAAGTGACTAAGCCCCAAGGACCACATAAATACTCCTTCAGAGCACCAGAGAAGACAGAGAGCAGGAGAAGAGGCAACAACACTGTTTGTACTTCATCTCCTTCAAAGACTTTCTTATAGTTTCCAATTTGACTTTGATCTGTTACTTGAAGCGCTAATCATGCGACTTGGAGTCTTGGCGTTTCTGGTTCTGGGAACATGTTCTTTAAGAGCCTGGTGTGTGCCGCTTAAATCAGTGTATGTGACGTTCCCTGGAGATGTGATCAAGAACATGTCAGACACACAACTGGCAGATGTGAGTATTTTAAGTTTTACTTATAGTTAGATACTGCAGTGTAGTTGATTTTATCCTTGTAAATTAATTGCTCTCTTATTTAAATTTGGACTCCAGGATTATCTGAAGCGTTACGGCTACATAAATGTCCTCCAGAAGAGCGGACTGCAAGCAGTCGTGTCCACTTCTAAAGCACTGATGAAGCTCCAGAGGCAGCTAGGGCTGGAGGAGACTGGCTCTCTTGACCAACCCACGATTGAAGCCATGAAGCATCCTCGCTGTGGGGTCCCAGACATCCGCAACTATCAGACTTTCGCAGGAGACTTGAAGTGGGATAACAATGATGTTACATACAGGTGGAGTATTATCTGTACACTTTGACGACCACACAGATTTGTAATGAGCACACTGTGATCCATTGCATTTTTTTTTGATAACCAGGATTTTGAACTACTCACCCGACATGGAAGCCTCTTTGACTGATGACGCCTTTGCCAGAGCTTTCAAAGTCTGGAGTGACGTTACCCCTCTGACGTTCACACGCCTCTATGATGGCACTGCTGATATCATGATCTCTTTCGGGAAAGCTGGTGAGTTGAGTTTTTGTAATAGATTGAAGTGTTACGATTTAGCACTGTTTGAATGAGTTTGACTGAGCTGCTTTTTTGTTTCAGATCACGGCGATCCCTACCCCTTTGATGGTAAAGATGGGCTGCTGGCTCACGCCTATCCTCCAGGTGAGGGAATTCAGGGAGATGCACATTTTGATGATGATGAATACTGGACCCTTGGCGCTGGACCAGGTGAGAGTGATTTTTGATTCATATTCGGATACACCCCATTTTTACGTCATATATTTAATGTATAAGTACTTCAAACACCACGTAGCATCATACTCTAACAGTGGCATGATATGCACAGTGTAACAATAGCTCCCTCTATAGTTTTGAGTGTATAATGACAGTAGGGAGTCTGTCCTAAAACAGAGTAATATTTTACATAGCTTTGATTATCAATAAAAAAGCCATTTCTTTTGATTTTCTCATTAATTTTGGAAACGTATTGTCTCTATAATGCATTTCATAGTATTTCCAGATGTAGTAGAAATGATTATTTATATATTAGAATGTATAGCTCTGTTTTAAACTGGGCTTCTGTGGTAATATTTTAAAAGCTTTAAGTTCCATACAATAGAAATTTAAAAAGCCAATTACTATTTTTACTTACGTTTCTTATAATATAACACTTAATATGTTTCATATTAATGAGTCATTTATTTTAAAATGTGTAACTCTGTTTTTAAACCGGGTAATATTGAAAGTTTTTGCTTTGGGTCTCATTCAAAAACAATAAAAAAGCCAGTTCATTAAATTTGGAAACATACTGTCTTTTTAATATCACTCTTAATACTTTTCATAATGTAATGAGTTTTTTTTATATTCAAATATGTAGATCTCGCTCAGGTCTGGTCAACATGTTTATGTTGTGTCTATGTCTTAAAATTTGTGGAGAAGACAATAACATTGATGTGTTTCCTTCAGCGATTCAAACCCGCTACGGTAATGCAGAGGGTGCAATGTGTCACTTTCCCTTCCTGTTTGAGGGAACATCCTACTCCACCTGCACCACAGAGGGGCGCACAGATGGTCTCCCCTGGTGCGCAACCACCGCAGACTACGACAAGGACAAGAAATTTGGCTTCTGTCCCAGTGAGCGTAAGTGCTTTAATTTCACTCCTTTGGACTTAATATGTGGACTTAAGGTCACAATAATTTAACAACCGTGAATATTTATTAATATGACCATGACTAACTTTCTGTGTCCCCCCCAGTTCTCTTCACATTTGAAGGTAACAGCAACGAAGCACCATGCGTCTTCCCCTTCGTGTTTGAAGGCAAGAAATATGAGTCGTGCACCACCGATGGACGAAATGATGGGTATCGCTGGTGTGCCACTACAGCTAACTTTGACAAGGATAAGCTGTACGGATTCTGTCCTAACAGAGGTAAGCAGCTGTCATACCTCCGGACTGAACACTGAAACTTTAATGAAGTAAGACATTTGATAATAAAATATTTCCCCTCACAGATACAGCAGTGATTGGTGGAAATGCAGAAGGTGAGCCATGCCAGTTTCCTTTCACCTTCCTTGGAACCCAGTACTCTTCTTGTACCAGTGAAGGCCGTAACGATGGAAAGCTCTGGTGCGCAACTACCAGCAACTATGACACAGATCAAAAATGGGGATTTTGCCCTGATAGAGGTAAGTGAAAATGATCTCCTTCAGACAATATGAAAAATATGAAAATAAATTATTGGCTAACATGTCTTATTTTTCCCAGGATACAGTCTGTTTCTGGTGGCTGCTCATGAGTTTGGACATGCACTCGGTTTGGAACACTCCAACATCAAAGATGCTCTGATGTTTCCCATGTACAAATACATAGAGGATTTCTCTCTGCATAGTGATGATATCGAGGGCATTCAGTATCTCTATGGTAATTATTCAGTTAAATATATATTTGTAGGGTTGCTATGCATTTTCTTATTCACAATTTAAAATTTTTGATGCTTAAACCCAGTAATCTTTTACAATTCTGGTCTTAATCGCTATATTATTTGATTATTTATTTTCAGGACCTAAAACCGGTCCCAGTCCCACTGCTCCAGAGCCACGGTTCACCACTACCTCTCAGATTATGCCAACTAAATCCACCTCGAGTGAGGAAACAACCACTACAGTATCTGTCGACCCTTCACAGGATGCTTGTGAAATCAAGGAATTTGATGCCATCACTGAAATCAAGAAAGAGCTTCATTTCTTCAAGAATGGGTACGAGCTATAACATATATAGCATTATGAACTTACAAACACAGCTTAGAAAACCAGCTTAATTTGTCTCAATTACATGTTTTTAAATTCTCTCTCAAAGGCACTACTGGAAGATCTCAAACAAAGGAGAACGCAAAGGTCCTTTCTTGATATCCGAGAAGTGGCCTGCCCTGCCAGCCGTCATTAACACAGTATTTGAGGACCAGCTCACGAAAAAGATCTACTTCTTTGCAGGTACTTATTTACCAGGTTGTGATATTCCCCCCTTATTATTGGTGAATGTGTTTAAGTTGATATATAATGGTGCTTTTTTTTATTATATCTCATGCACACAGAAAAACAGTTCTGGGTTTACACTGAAAATGAGGTGTTTGGACCACGTAAAATCGAGAAGCTCGGCCTGCCAGCCAACTTGGACAGAGTGGATGGAGCTGTGCAAAAAGGAAAGGGCAAGGTGCTCCTGTTTAATGGGGAGAACTTCTGGAGGTGTGTGAACTCTGCTCAAGGACTGTAACACAAGAGCTGAAAGGAAAGTGTAAAGCTCTTTAACTCGTTTTCCAATAGTAATCTTATCTCTTTTTATTGTCACAGACTTGATGTAAAGGCTCAGCTGATAGACAGAGGATACCCAAAATTCATTGACTCCGTTTTTGGTGGAGTGCCCAATGATTCACATGATGTGTTCCTCTACAAGGGTCAGTAAAAATGAACAGTCTTAAATAGTTGATAAAGCCTGGTGTATCTGATCAAGCAAATGACATTCGTTTCCGCTATTTTTTTAGGATTCTCTTACTTCTGCCGGGAGAATTTCTACTGGAGGATGAATTCCAGAAGGCAGGTTGACCGAGTGGGTTATGTGAAGTACGACCTCCTAAAATGCTAAGATTTGCAGTCGCTGTGCTCAGTGAAAACATCCAACATCCTATCCTGACGACAGAGCTCTTTTTAATAGGGAAACCATTTCTCTTCAGTGTAAAATATAGTGAGGAAAGACACAGACAGAATGTATTAAACTGAAAGTCTCTGTTATGGGACTTTGACTTTAACTGTAACAGGAAAAGAAATGTTTTAACACTGAAATGATCTTACAAATGGAACAGGGTGTTAGGCATATTTGTCTGTCAGCTTCAACGTGGTCTTATAATTTATTTCTGCTTGCTATATAACTGCTTTGTAAGAAAGCACATTAAGAGAAACTATAAACTTGTTCTATCAAACTACAACGAGGCACTAATTCTAGGAATTAACTTTGTTTGTAAATGTATGAGTGGAGTCACCTCAGTAACATTGTAGCCTAAATGCATTTGTTGTCGACAAAGCATCCATTGTCTGTGTATTGACCCCACTCACATGTTTTTCTAAGCAAAAGATTATTTTTTTAGCCTTAAGAGCTAATATTGAGATGTTCTTTTAGCCCAGATTTTGGCATATTGTGGAATCATTTGCCTGGTGTAAATGATAATATTAATATTATTAATTTAAACATTCCACTTATTTATATTTGTATTTGTTTGTTGCAATGTTTATGATTACTCAATAAATTTGCAAACAAGACCATTCAATCCTTGTGTAATCGCTCTATCATTATATCTATTTAAAGAATCATATTTGAAAATGACACTGAATTTGATATGTATTGTGCTTTCACAAGGTTGGAACGCTATAGTTCTTTAATATTCTAAATATAACTACTGCATACTATTTTAAACTGTTGCTAAACTAGTGTTTGGCGTTTAGCAGCTGATTACCATCGAAAGAAAGTCTTTCTTTTTCGTAATAATTAATGTAAACATTTACACAATCACATACATTGTTTGGTATTTTAGCGCTGCTGTAAAAGATTTTTCAAAACACCGCAAGAGAAAATGCAAAAACAAGTGAAAGCGCTAGACTTTAACGTTACATATAAAACCTAAATTACAAGTAAAATATTAATCCAAGTTCACGCGCAATGACAGTAAATGTAGTGGGGTAAACACTTTATCTATATTAACAGAACAAATTCAACAATGTAAACTAAATCGACACATTCAAAATGGGCAATACAAGATAAAACAACCAGTGTCATATTAATCCGCGAGACACTCGGTGGTTTCATCCTCTTACAGCAATTAGTCCTCCGGTTCACAACATTATTTGACAAAACACTTAAAAGACGAAGAGAGATGCTCGATATACATGTTCTCTACACAGAACAGAACATTTTAAATAAATCGTGATATATTATAAAACAGATTAAGGGTATCTCCCTCTCGTCTTTCCCCCGTGACGGATAAATGAGTTCCGGCCAGCTTTGAGGACAGGAAGCGAGGAGACACTGATGGCGCCCGACTAGAAACCATTACCAACTATTCGCTTTCAAAGATCTATTTTATTTTGCCTCGTTCGAGAGCGTGAAGAGCAAAATACTCGTCCACTTAAGGTAAGAAAAAAATCGTAGCTCAAAATAATGGTGTAGAATTGTGTACAAATACAGTTTCTTCCATGATGGGCAAGAGAAAAACATTCGGGCGAACTGGCTCTCTCTCCCTGCTCGCGCAGGCCCTCGAGGTCCCCGAGCGGTTCTTCATATCGCCTGAGCGGAAAAAAATAAACTCGCAGCGGCGGGAGGGAAAAATGGCGCTGCTCGAGCAGGCAGGAGGAAGGGCAGCACATACACGCTCTTAGTTGAGATAGAAACGAGCAAAGAGTAGCCACGGTCCATGAGAAGACTGTGTTGTTGGCATCTAATGTAGTGACATTTTCTGCATAAAATTGTTGCTGTGCGTAGCGTCAGAACGTGATATGTTAAGCAAGGACAAATACCCCTTTGTCCTTGATAAGTCTGAGTCAAGGAAAAGATTTTCATTTCCAACCATATAGCTAGATTTCGTGTTTTGGTGGGAAGGGACTGATGTCAGTTTAGGACCTGTGGGAAATCAAATGTTTAAGATGATGTTTTTTGAGTTTATTTGAGTGAATTTAATGCGGGGCCACGCTTGCTTGTGGTTTTGTTGGTAACGTTAAGCTTATAATGTGCTTGAGCGTCCTAGAAAGGTGCCATCACATGGCAATTGCATTTGTTGTAAGCAGTAAACATAAATATCAGCGTAGAAAACGACAAGAAATATAATACAACTAAAAATATAAAGAAAAATGTACAATAAATTTTGCAATACATATTTAGAAAAGTCTAGCTTGTTTAGAAAACTTGATTGCAACAAGGCTTTTGTGCAAATTCTGCAGAAAATATGCAAGTGGATCTGTCCAGTTGTTAAAACTGATTGAAAGAAAACAGGCTGTTCAGCCTTTTTACATAGGTTTTTACTTAAATAGCTCAGATTACAAAAAATACATGCACACTGCACAATTATATATTATGTTATATATTAGTCTATATATATTATGTATTATTCTACAATTATATATTATAGAATTGTAGAAACAATTATATAAACACAGTGTATTACCCATATATTATGATTTTAAGAAATAGTATATGATATTTTACTGTGTATAGTATGAATTGTTTTAATATTGAAAAACAGTGGATGTATATTTATATATGAATAATGTTATATTAAGTTTTTATTTTTTTATGCTTTTAAAGAATTCTGCAATGCTGCATTTGTTAAACCAAAATACAGTAAAAACATTATTTCAGTTTAATTTAACGGTTTTCTATTCTAATATATTCTAGTATATTATTTCTGTGAGTTTTCAGTAGGCATTACTTCAGTTTTCAGTGTCATGAAATTTCAGTACCTTTTGAAATAAATGATTGGTTGTTCATGAACAAAAATATTTTTGTGGAAACCATGAAAATGTTTAATAAACAGGAAGTTCAAAAAAACAGCAATTATTCAAAATTGTATCGTCTGATAAATCTTACGTATCCTTGCTGAATGAAGGTCTTAATTTCTATTGAGAAATTCTTATTGGCTTCAAACTTTGTGAAACTATCATTAATATAAATATATTTAAATACTAAACTTCCGCAAAACCATGTTAATGCATCAAAATACATTAAACATTTTTTTTTTAATGAAATTATTACTTCATTAAACTTTATGTGCCTGCGATCACCCATGCCCTTGCATGTCATTCAGAATACAATTTCCAACTTAGTTCTGCCTTACTGAGTGGCAGCCACTTTTCCACAGAGCAGAGATGGACTCTGAGGAGATGGAGGTGGAGAGCAGCAGTGATGTGGGGCATTCTGGGATGGAGGAGCCATCAGAAAGCGGCATGGGCATGGAGTCTTCAGAGGCCATGTCTGCCGATAGCAGCGATGCAGTGGCTCCTCCTGCCCCGGCCCCAGAATCAGACTGTCACGTGGGACAGAGCTCTGAGGGACTTGTGGTAAGACAAGAACCCACACATTTGTATCTCTGCATGTTAGTGTGTAAATCCTATGAAGGTTTTGTTTGTTTTTTTGGGTTGTGCTTTAGGTTTTTATCCCAGAGACAAGCTCCAGTACAGATGTGAGAAGAGTTCATCTCCCAGACTCCTCTTCTGTTGCACAGTCAACCAGTGTGTCCAGCGTCTCCACAGTGACACAGTCAGTCCTGGTGTCAGAGTCTGTCCAGGTCCTGGTCCACTCCAGCGCTGTTTCTGAAGGAGGAATGATGGTTTCTGATTCCACTGCTTCCACATCCTCAGATCTTGGCTCAGCTATTGACAAGATCATTGAATCCACCATTGGCCCTGACATCATGAATGGTAGAAAAAGCTCTTACTACTTCTTTTTTATCACAGCCATTATTTAACATTGCAGACATTGTGATCTTTATGTTTATGTAGTATTCAATGTCAGTACTTTGTTTCTGTGCCCATTTTACAGGATGCATTGCAGTTACGAGTGCAGAGGATGGCAGTGCAGAGACCACACAGTATCTGATACTTCAAGGTCCTGATGATGGTGAGAAAGATCTCTAAAGTTCAAGTCAAGGGCTGTGTGTGGCATCACATGCTCTGTATGTACTATATACAGTAGTAGGATTGTAATCCAGTCATGACCTATAATGCCACTTTTCTACATTCACAAATCCTCTCCCGTAGCCTCATGGGATAGTAAACTGTCAATCAGATGCACTCTTCTATTTTATGAATACTGTAACTACTACTCCTTTGACATACTATTTTTCACCTGCACTCTATCGTTGTTGGGAAACAAAACAAACTTTGAAATAAGATCAAATATAACACAATCATAATGGTAAATTACAATAAGGCGTCAGTTGATAACATTAGTTTATGTATTAACTAATAAAAAAAACACAATGAACAATACATTTTTTCAGGAATAATTAATCGTTGTTAATGATTAAAAATCATTCATTATTAATTCATATTGGCTCAGTGCATTGAGGGCAACTAATGTTAACAAACACAACTTGTAATTTTAATAATGCATTAGTAAATGGTTAATAAATGCTATTTTGAAGTATTGTTCATTCTTATTTCTTGTTAACTAATGTTGTTAAATAATGAATGAACCAATGATCCTTATTGTAAAGTGTTACCGTCATAATTTATTACATTAATTCACTTCCAAACTTTTTTCTTAATTTGTGGACAGTGGTGCTTTCAGAGTCAGAAGTCATCTTGACAATTGCTGTACTAAATGATCCTTTTCCACAGAAAAATACAAATGTTTTGAACAACAAGAGCATTAATATTTTATGGCTGATATTCATTTTTGTCCCTACATCCTACATATGGTGCTGTCAGTATTTATATTGTAGTAAAATTTCCTTTTTGTCTTGTTCTTGTTATAATCTGTGTGACTAATCTAGTTTTTAAATAAGCATAAAGTTGTCAATTAGTATATTATTTGACCAAAATGTGATAGTACGACTACCATTCTCAGTGTAGTAAATAACTTTTCAAGTATCCCCTATAACTCTCTATCCTGTTGTTCTAAACCTTTATGAATAAAAATCTTGTTGGTAACTAAACGGTTTTAGTACCCAGACTTTTCATTAAATGGACAAAAATGCAAAAGAAGTCAAAAGGGATTGAAACTTTTTAGTTACCAAAGTTCTTCAAAATATCTTTGTTCCACAGAAGAAATGCAAACAGATTTGAATCAGCATGAGGGGAGTACATAATGCTGAAATAGGGGTATTCAATTGAATGTTCAAATAGCCATTTCATTTCTTTACTGTGTGCAGGAGCTCCTATGGTGGCTCAGATGTCTTCTTCTAATCTGTCAAGCCGCATTGCCATTGAAGCCCTTGCCGATGGACCTACCTCCACTTGCCTGGACCAGGCAGACCTGTCAGAAAACCCACAGGGCAGCGTGGAACCCGACCAGCCTGGACACTCCGGATACCGTGAGCACGATGATGTCCACCCAGACCAGCCACAGCACTCCCAGTACATAGAGTGCAGTGGAGGAGACGACCCGGACCAGACCAGAGAAGCTCGGTACATTGAGTGCTCAGGAGCCGAACCTGACCAGACCCCACGTCATTCAGGGATCACCAACTACAGCGTGGCCGACTCAGAAGAACCTCTAGGGGGTTACGCAGCAGAGTGCAGCGGTACGAACAGTAGCCCTCAAAGACGCTCGTTTTGCTCCTCCCGCTACATCGTAGAGTGCAGCGATGGCTACTTAGATTATGGCCCTGAGGGTGCTGAGCAGCCGCAGCATTCACGTTATATAGACAGCAGCATGGATGACAGGGAACGCGTCTCAGCCTCAGAGCAGGAAGGAAGTGTGGTAGAAGATCCCCAGCACTCCTACTTACCAGAGGGATCGCTATATGCTGATGAGGGTGCCGTTCAGCACTCATTGGCTGACACAGTGGGATCCCAGCTCACTGATCAAATGGACTGCAATGACAACTTGCCTGGCCAATACATAAGTAGCAGTGGGACCTATTCCACCCACCCAGAGCCTGAAGTGGTGGAGTCTGGGGTGGTGGATGAGCCTGGGCACAGAACCCCAGATATAGCTGAGCTAGAGGAAATGATGGAGGTGGTGATCGTACACCAGTTTAAGTGTA
The DNA here is from genome assembly GCA_032275025.1 of Enteromius treurensis. Classification (NCBI taxonomy): domain Eukaryota; kingdom Metazoa; phylum Chordata; class Actinopteri; order Cypriniformes; family Cyprinidae; genus Enteromius; species Enteromius treurensis. The sequence goes on from JAUCMU010000143.1 coordinate 10,351,622, forward strand.
AGATGTGCCCATATAAAAGTGTCTCCAAGGATACGCTTATCAACCACATGAGAGACAAACACTTTAAACCAGCAGGTAAAGTAGGAGACTTATTTTGACATTTTTTTAATATGTAAATGTTTTTGATATCTGTCCTATTCATGGCCCTGTCCAAATGGCACTCTTAAATTAGGGCTGGACGGTATATCAAGGTTTTAAGATACATATATATTCTTTATAAGAGGTATGGCTGTGGCAGATTTAGGCACGGGTGAAATAGGCTGGGGGTTAACCCTGACCCTAAACCTAAGCTTACAGTTTTACGTTTAAGTCAGGTCTTAATTTATGCATGCAGTTCTCTTTAGTTTCTCTTGTTCAGAATGTGCTGTCTCATGTAGGTGGTCCGGGCCAAAAGAAACGTGGACGGGGACGTCCTCGAAAGTCCGAAAGCAGGACGCGAGCGGTCACTGAGGTCAAGAAGGAGGATCCACCAGAAGAGGAAGAAGATGACATCGTTGATGCTGGTGCTCTTGATGATCAAGGTCAGTGGAGAGCAGTTTGCATTCACTATATTCCATTTCCTGTTTTTTAATTTATCTGCATTTGGCATTTAGGTGACAGTGATTATAAGCCAGCTGATGAAGAGGCCAGGTCCAGATTGGCTTCCAGTCACAGCACTCCTCCTCCTTCATGCTCTTCGTCATCTTCCTCTACCTCATGGAAACGGCCCCGCAGGGCAGTGGGGCCACCCCGCAAATTCCTTCCTGACTCAGGTTAGTGTTAATTCAGCTTATTAGGTCTAAGAGGAAGAAGATAATATTATAATAATATATTTACCTCAGGATTTGCATAGGTCTGAGATATTTTATTAACTATTACTATTATTTTATTTACTGAACTATTATTTTCACCCATGTATAAAACAGAGTCACCAGCAGCAAATCAAACAAGCAATGCAGGGGACCCTCAAGCTCCTGAAGAAGCAAGTTCCTCTGGGTTGGAGAATGGATCTTCCTCACTATCCAATGGGTCAGCAGTGGAACCAGCTGTCAGCCAGTCAGATTCAGAAAACAAAGATCCCTCATCGAACACAGGCCCAGACGACCTGGAGTTTTTGCCCAAGAAAAGAGGCAGGCCTTCTAAACGATTCCTTCAAAAGAAGTACAAAAAGTACATGAATCGCAAGTAAGTAGTGCTTACGCTAATATTTGATCACCCACAAAAAAAATTGTAAAAGGTAAAAGTTTCATTTATCCTTTTTTTTAAAGCAAGTACTACAGATCCCTTAAGCCTCTGCTAAGACCTCATAATTGCTGGATCTGTGGCTCTCGCTTTCTGTCGCAAGAAGATCTCAGATTCCATGTGGATTCTCATGAAGGAAATGACCCTGAACGCTTCAAGTGCCTGCAGTGCAGCTACCGCTGCAAACGCTGGTCCTCGCTAAAGGTAAGTAGAGTCCTTCATCTGAAAACCAATAAATACATAAAAACGATATTTTATTCACTTTCAGTTGTTAACATTTTTTTCTTAAGAATAGTTTTTTACGTAATACATGCTCTTGTCAAAATAAATGTATATTTCTACAAAATTGATGTATGTGTGTCTTATAGGAGCACATGTTCAATCATGAAGGTACAAAACCATACAAATGTGAGGTGTGTGATTACTCCAGTGTTTATAAGAAAGACGTGATCCGGCACTCAGCTGTCCACAACAAAAGCAAGTAAGAATTGAGCATATCTCCTATTCAACTTTTATGGTTGTCTGTATGATAGTGTGATTTTCAAAGGACTTTTATCCGTCCTCTTCAAATTGTGAAATATTCAAATTTGAATTTCACATATATGACATTAATGTTCTTTGTTTCTTTTCTTTTAGGAGTCGAAAGACAGATATGGTAAGATTCAAGACATGATGTATCAGGTTACATTTGCTTTGTTTGATGAGGAAAGGTTTTCATGCAACAGCAGTCATCCATTAATCCTTCACAGGTTCCCAAAGTGTCCGAGTTTCCATGCCCCATCTGCTGTCGTGTATATCCCATGCAGAAACGCCTGACGCAGCACATGAAGACACACAGCACAGAGAAACCTCACATGTGTGACAAAGTAAGGTTTTCCTTAACTAGTATTGATGAATCAGTGAATAATCTAAGCTTTTCACTCACATAAATGTTTTTGTTTTGCAGTGTGGGAAATCCTTCAAGAAGCGCTACACTTTTAAAATGCATCTTCTCACGCACATCCAAAACTGTGGCAACAGCACGTAAGTGAGAAGTCAGGACTCTGTTCCTCTTTAAAACTGGTTAACATAATGTAAAGGCAGCTATTTTTCTCCTCTCCTGTGTCAGGTTTAAATGTGAGTTCTGTGACTACACCTGCAATGACAAGAAGCACCTGCTTAATCACCAGCTGTCCCACACCAACGACAAACCATTCAAATGCGAAGAGTGCAAATACTCCACGAGTAAAGAGGATTTCCTGGTGTCCCACATTGCCATTAAACACACTGGTGAGTTATTTAACAATTAAGAATGTTTACATTTTGTGGGTAGAAAGGTTTTCTGATCGTATCTGTCCATCTTCACCCACTCCTCAGGTGAAAAGCCCTTCTCATGCGACATGTGCCACTTCACAACAAGACACAGGAAGAACCTGCGCCTACATGTGCAGTGTCGCCACCCCGAGGCCTTTGATGAGTGGAGCCAATCCCACCCAGAGGAGCCAATTCGCCAGCGGCAGGCATCCGTTTTTACCGTGCAGCAGATTGAGGAACTGAGATTACAGCATGAAACACAAGAATTTCAAGGGACCATTGTATGCACACATATAACCATTTTGATTCATCAGTATTTATCAGAACGGAAGAAAAAACCCAGCCTCAATATATGTGTATATTTGCTTTACACCTAAAGGTAACAGTAGATCCCATTACTCTCCAAACCATGGAGTCCATAGGGAAAACATCTGTATCTCAAGATGCACTGGGAAACACTACCATCATTTATGAGCAAGGTTAGCAGAAACATTATCATTTATTGAAACACACCTAAAATACAGTATATGGTGTGGCTATAAATTCATATGTACATATTTCCTCATTCACCTTATTAATACTTTACCATCTTTACCATCCATCACAGCCCAGACTACAGACCTCTCAGCCCAAAATGCTCTAGATCTGCTGCTGAACATGAGTAACGCCAGAGAACTGCAGGTACTGTTCTGACACACTCACATTGTCTATTGGAATATAAAATATTGTTATAAAAGTCAATATAAAATGTGTATCACATTAGTTGGTTAAAGAGCTACCAGTAAGTGAATTAAGGTCATAGATAAAATGTGTCAGTTTGAAATTTTTGATGATACCAATTTTAACAATAACAACAAAACCATTGGCTAATACTGGTAAGTATGCATCAAATCACTGTTTTGTTCTTTAAAATGTACTTTCCATTGAACATATCTGTATCAGATCTATTAGTTGGAAGTTTAAGGGGCCTAGAAACACACAGTAAAAGAAAAGTAATAAAAAGTTTATGTTGGTACTATAACAATAAGCAATAAAAATGTTATAGGAAACAGTAAAACATTTTGTGATAGTATTACAAAGTATACATTATTTATAAATAGACTGAAAGTTCAGTTTAGCAGAAACTGAGCTCATTTGTCTTTGCCAGAAAAAGGGTCACGTTTTTTTTCTTTTCTTTCTTCTAATGCACGCATACATAGACTTCATGTGTACCAAACACCAGACATGTTTTACACATAGAATACCTTAATCTAAAATAAAATTTCTGTTTTACATAATGTACAATGCAATAAATACTTTAGTAATTAGAAGTAAGCCATAATAATACCAGCATTTTAAAGAGTTTAGCTTATTATATGTGTTCATTTTGTATTTCTAAAATCCTCAGCCTGTTAAACTGAAATGATATGATTAATAAATAAATAAATATTTAAAAAAAAATTTTTTTTTTTTTTGCTTTTTGTGATAAACTGATCACTCTTCTCAGGTGGCAGTGTTGAAACCAGATGGTAAGACTCTGGAGACGGGGTCATGGACCGGAGCTGACTCTGGCAGTGAGGGCTCATCCTTGCAGGCTCAAAAGATTGTAACATTTCATGTGTCAGAGAACGGGGACACTCTTGTGCAGGAGGCGTTTGAGACAGCCACAGGAACTGTGGAGCAAGAGGAGACAACGGATGTGTCGCAAGAGGTGACACAGATTGGCATTGGTACATACGAGGGAGCAGACTTCAGTGTGGTGGAGCAGGCCTCCGAAGAGACAGCACACAGGTTCTACCAAATGTCACAAACAGCTGTTGCAATGTCTTTTTAATGTTATATAAATCCTTTTAAGATGATGCATGTGTGTTTGGCAGCAGTTTAGAGGAACCCTCAGCAGAGCCACAGGTCATGGAAGTGAGCACCGAGCCCTTGTCCATCTCTACACCTCTCAAAGAGAATAAAGAGAAGTTTTATTTGAGCTCAGCCTTGACCGACGGAGTCCTGCAGCAGGTAGAGGTGAGACTTCACAGATAGAATACTTCACAGATAAAATAACCAATGGTGTTCTTTCCCAGTGGAAAGATTAACTGACAAAATGCTCCTCCTGCAGCTTAGCAGCGAAGCTCCAAGTTCCCCTCCTTTGTGTCCATCACCTCCTTCTCAGCAGCTCAACACCAAACGCTTCTCCTGTCGCATCTGCATGGAGGCTTTCCACGGCCGCTCAGACATGGAGAACCACAAGAGGGCGCACATAGACCCCAAAACATTCAAATGCCCTGACTGTGACTATACAGCACCGTCTTGGCCAGAAGTCAAGGTGCGTAGGTCATATGGTTTGAGTTTTATTTCAGTGTTTATAACTTCTTCTGACCTCTACAAAAACAGTTTTTGTTGTGTAAATGCTTTTAATAATGTGTACATTTTTTAAATCCTAGTCTCACATGGCCATGCATGCGTATTTGAGGCCTCATAAATGCAACAGCTGCAGTTTTGCTTCTAAAAACAAGAAGGACTTGAGACGCCACATGATGACACACACCAACGAAAAGCCTTACGCATGTCAAGTCTGTGGCCAGAGGTAGGGGAGAAATTATCCTTAAATGGATTTGATTTCTAAGATAATTAGTGCTGTTTAAATCAATGCTTAAATACACTTCCACTGCTTGATGAAAGCAACACATGTACACTCAGATCTCCCCAGCCACTCAGTGCTCTGAGTTTCTTATTAAGGTTTAATCGTAACGGCCATCTGAAGTTCCACATGGAGAGGCTTCATACTCAAGAACCCTCGCCCCGTAAAACCCGCTCTGTCCCCTCTCAGCAGACCATCATCGTTAACAGTGATGAAGAAGCTTTAGCCACGCTGCAGAGTAAGTGCTGACTCTCACAGTAAGACTGTACATATAGAAATGATAGATTTACAGAGCCCTATTTTAAATATCTGACATTTTATTATTACTTGTGCATATTTCCTTTTCCTGTGTTGTTCAGATCTGCAGGTGGGTCAGGCGGTTATCAGTCCGGAGAGGTTGCAGCAGGCTTTGGGTCAGGAACACATCATTGTGGCCCAGGATCAGACTCTTGATGACCAGGTATTGCATTTTTGCACAACACACATAGTCTTATTCTCATCTTCTTTGTGGTTGACACTTTTTGGCCAACAGAGCAGCTCATTACTATTTAATGTATTAGTAATACATACATGATTTTATATGAGGCCTATCAGGTTTTTGGTTTTGCATGGTATTGACAAAATGTAACATTTTTCAGGAGGAGGCAACCTATATTCAGCAGATTACAACAGTAGATGGACAGACCGTACAGCACTTAATGACTGGAGACAATCAGGTCACTGAGGTACAACATGTTTTATAAGACTTTATTCAGGAAAAACAGTAAAAATCTTACACATGCTATCAGTCAAACGTTTAGAGTTTTTTCAAAGAAATCTGAAAATATACATATATTCAACATTAGTAATAATGGAAAATGTGTCTTGAGCACCAAATCAGCATATTAGCATGATTTCTGAAGAATTTTATGACACTGAACCTGATCATCAAACACATTCAAGACCTTCAGTTGTGTGCTTTAAGCTGTCTTCTCCCTGCATCTTCTCAGGTCCAGTATATCATCTCTCAGGATGGAGTTCAGCACCTGCTCCCGCGGGAATATGTAGTGGTTTCTGAAGGAAACCACATTCAGGTTAGTACTGTATGTGCCTTTTCCATGATTCATAACCCAAGGGTCCAGAATTCCTCATGGTTGTTGATGAACAGTTCTCTGATAGCTCGGAACAGACTCTTTATCTGCAACTGCAGCCTAAAAGGCATTTTAACTGTCATTTGTGGTCTATAGGATGTTATGTCATCATCATCATAAAAAAAAAAAAATCTGATTTTTAATTGCAGATGGAGGATGGGCGGATCGCTCACATTCAGTACGAGCATGATGGGACGTTTCTGCAGGAGCAACAGGTTGAGCCCAGAGCTGATTGCACCTTTTTATGTTACAGCTTATAATAGGCTGAATTAAAGTTGTGTTTGAATAATTACAGCACGATATCTGTGAGATTCTACTTTAGGCTGTTCATATCCTCATACTTAAAATTATTGGATTCTATGTAACGTAATGGTAAATGGATCCATATGCAGCTTTATCATTGACAGCATATGTATTTAAAATGCTAGTTTAATAAAATGACATCAATCAAGAACTTAATATCATGCAAAAATGTAGCATTAGTAAGAAATATTTGTTTTTGATCGATTTAATGCACCATTGATTTGGATCATTTACTTTTTTTGCCTTTTCTAACTAGCTTAAACAGTCAAAATAATTGTGCTGCAGTAATGAGTAAATCTCTTGTGTGTCATGTCTCAGATCGCTCTATCTCAGGATGGACAGATCCAGTACGTCCCCATCACTGGCGAGCAGCAGGTAGTGGCCCCCGAGGACCTCGAGGCAGCTGCCCATTCTGCTGTCACTGGTATGACCTTACACCTCCACACTACCCTTTGAGTTTTATCCACTCAAAAAGCCAAGAAAAGAAAGTGTTAATACTGCAACCTTCTGGGGATGTTTAAGAGGATCAGAGGAGATATGAGCGACGTGTGTTTGTTTGTGTAGCTGTTGCAGATGCAGCCATGGCTCAGGCTCAGACGGTTTACACCGAGGCCACACCTGAACAACTGGAAGAGCTGCAGCAGCAGGGCATCCAGTATGACGTCATCACTTTTACTGAGGAGTAGAGACAAGACACACACACATACACGCACAGATCATCTGAGGCTCGTCTCGGATGACTACACTGGACACTGCGAACTCTGACGATCATAAATAACAACTGTCTTCTTCCAGAGTTATTCAGTAAGAGGGTGAATGTACAGTTTGACCCTCTCTGAAAATTATACGACTCATGCCTTTGTAAATATTTAAAGCAATTTATCTTTGTGTGCCTACTGTGTTTTGCCTTGTAAAGAAAAGGAAACACAAAAGCCAAGAGCTGTCTGTATAGAAAATCCCTGTATTTAATTCTACGTGTCGCTGATGTACTACAATGGATTCTACTTCGGTGACTCTATGTAAACAGTAGACTGGAGGATTGATGTCACATTGTTATGAAACAGTTCCGAGCTGTAGCTGAAGTGCTGATGAAGGAGGGTTGACTATTTGTTTTCATTAGCTTGTTAAGTTTTAGAGATTTGGTTTTCTTTTAGATGGCTACAGAAAGGAACTTAAAACGCTTACCAAATAAATCACCTCTATCTGAACTGATTGTTGGTTTTCTTGAAGTCGTCATGATACAGTTCAGGTTTTGCAAAGCTATCGGACATGATAATAGGGAATAGAATATGAAAACATGTAACATTAATTGCACTTGTGTATATTATCTTATAAGTCATCTTGCTGATTTTTCATTTTGCTAAGGTTAGTATTATTATTTAATAAGGGTGTTTGTCATAAAATGCTCAGAAGAGCCAGTCCAGCTTTTCAGGAACACTTATATTAAAGGGAAATATTGCAAGGAAATTGTATTTTATTTTTCTTGTTTTAATGAATAACGGTGAGAATGATTCTTGTTTTTCCTGTGTTTATTTAAATGAAAATTATGAACTTAAATCTGCTATAGACTATATCGAACATTTTCTAGAAACATTTCTAGAACTGTACGTTTTCCCTATTTAAAATAAATGACAGGATTGCTGTAGATAAATTATTAAAAAAAAAATATGAATTAACCTTAATTGTTTTACTTGTTAGTTAGCTGTACTCAATGTGCCTTTATCAATAATAAAATAATTTTGTAATTCTTATAATAGTCCTACAAATTAAATGTCAAGCAGCAATAAACAATGGGATTATGTCTATCATCTTTTAAGAGACATCAGTGCTTTTTTTTTTTTGTCGTCTCTGCCACACACTGATTGTGTTTCTTCTAAAGACTTGGAAGAAGAAATCCACAGGTTGGTTGAACCAAAATATTCAGCAGGTTTGAATACTAATGTGACTGATTCTTAAATCTAATGAATGGACATAGTATATGATTTTCACACTCTGCTAAATCTGGAACTTGCAGTTCTATGCGTCTGACTCATGACCACATGGTTGAAACATCTTAAAACTCTTGTCCTAAATATAATTCACTGAGGTGGCGTATATTTCGCAGATGGACAGATGGTGGAGCGCCTAATGACCAGACACAGTGAAATTACTGAGGTACTTCCACTTTACTTTTACAGGAATCAGGTTCAAAATGATCACATCACAGTCTGACAGTATTTGTCTCTATCTCGTTTTTCTGTCTTCCATTGCCCAGGTTCAATATGTGAGCTCTCAGAATGAGTTTACCAACACGTTTACAGTTTGTGATGCTCTATCAAACCAACCATATTTAGGTTACACTGTAAAAAAGAAAATGCTTATGCAGTTAGTTATAGCCGCTTACAATTTGTTGAGATAACTATCCATCCTAACTAAAGTTATTTAACTTTTAATTTTAATGTCATGCATGAACAATTTTTTTTTTTCGATTGTAGCACATTTTCTTTTTACAATGACTATGAGAATGATGTTTCTGCAGATACAGCTGGTTGGATAGAAAAACCACAAGAAAGCATAGGCTATTAAATTCTTGATTAATAAAGACAGCCCGTGTCTCTTATCAAACTAATATTGTCTTTAACCATTTACTCAATAAAGTTGATCCCTTAAATGTTCAGTCACCAGAATATTTAATTCTGTAACATTCTCAAATGTTCAAAGGATAACTGGGGGATGAAAACGTGATATGCAGAGACAGGGGCATCATTTATAAAGTGTGCGTGCGTACGCACAGATTTGATCCTAGAGTGTGCGTGCGCTTAAATCCACGCCATAGATTTATAAAAACGGTCTTTGACGTGGAGTGCTTAGCTTTACGTCAGGATCTAACGTACGCATTTTTTTAGTCGGGTTAGTGCAGGTTTTTGAAAACGTAAGCTGTTCAGCTCGCTGGCTGTGAATTATGATGATTGGTGATATTTGAAACCATTTATTTCAAGATCATTTGCGATTCATAATTTAGAGTCGCGAGCTGTACTCACTGATGTCATTTTATGCAAGCATCACATACGTTTGTGGTGTAACTGAGGGTACGATGACACACTCAAGACATTTTTAAGACAAGACAAACGCTAAAGCTAACGTATACTCCTTTCAAGCCAAACACTATTTAAAATGAGCATTTCTACTTGTCATGATGATAGAAATCTTAATGTTTATGTATAGGCTACAATATTGACGTGGTTGTCATGTTTAAGTGTTTGTTTAGAAATCAGTAAAAAAATGTGTTTAAAAGGTTGAACTTCCTTTTTCTGTCAGCTGTTCGTCACGGTCTTATGGTTAGGTCATGACTCAATTCGTCTGGAAAGGAACATAAAGTCAGTTCAGCTTTTTAACATTTGAAATATCAGAGAGGAAAATGAAGCTGATTTTCTTTCTTCTTGTCCTCTTAAAGAACGGTGAGAACGTTTCTTGCTTTTTCAGTTTGCATTGGACTTAAACCATAGGACCATAGTTTAAAATCATTAGCAGACACTTGATCAATTGTAGCTACATAAATGTATTTTTGTCTAATTTTCATAATAACATACAAATAAAACACACTGTTTCAAGCAACAATAAACCAAGGTATTATGTTATCACCACTACTTTTAGGAGACATTATTGTTCAGTAAAGGTTTTTTCTGTTTGTTTGTTTTATAGGAATGAATTCAACGGCAGAGCTCAGTGTACTTTATTCTTCAGAGGAAATGATTTTAAAATATTTATTTTACCCATATTTTAATACTTATGAAATAGTTTGTTGCAAATTTAATCAGTTTGGGTGCTCATCCTTTGTGAATAATAGAAGACAATTTGCCCACCAGTATGAAGGAAGAATATTCATCACTAATTATGATGATGAATTTGAGGTAAAAATTACAAACCTAAGCATAGTGGATGCTGGCAGATACAGATGTGGTGTCAGAGGCTTCCCTGGAACCTATAAAGATGTTGAAGTTAGAATTTCTGGTATGAGGTTTCTAAATTTGCATTCAGTGATTAAAGGTTAAGAAATACACGAGTTACTTGTTCTCACTTGCTGGTTGTATTGTATATAATAATGTATAGTATATGTTAATAGTTTATAATATGCAAAAAATGTGTAAAAAATGTATATTTTCTACAAAGAGAATTAACATATAACAACATATTACACAGCTCTTCTCTCACCAAAATCCTTCATCAAATCAACTGTCTGGCCCTCTTCTTCTCCCTCAGCACCAGTTGTTTCAGAGGACGACAAAGTAAAATTAAGGTAAATTTTCTCACAGTCACGAACCTTTATAGTTCCAATTCTTAAGAGTTATTAATCTGTGTAACACAATATATTAAGCAGTGACAGCTGGAGAGAATCCTACACGCTAGCTGCTGTTTTAAGTGTTCTGGTGTTTGCTGTCATCTCAATGACACTGCTTGTTTACCGTCTAAAGACCAGGAAGAAGAAATTCACAGGTAAGTGAATGGACAGTGATGATGTTCATTTATCTAAAGAATTTTTGGCTGAGCACATTGTCTTTTCCCCCCTACAGATGAAAGTGAAATTTGTGGTTCTCCTAACGCTGCCCTGGTAAGCAATTTATACGTGTTGTTTCTTCTGTAATCATAACCACATGGATTCAGTCCCTTATAGCAAAGACTTACAACAGCAGATGACTTTTACAGATTACGGTTTATTTGTTGTTTGTCATATATAATCCCACTTCTAATAATAAGTGGTCAGCCATGTGCTATCAGTAAGGTAAAATCAATGTTTGGTGAATAATTAGTTAAGCCACAACTTGTTTACAGCTTATTCTTTAATTACTGTCATCATCCTGAACAGGGGAAATTAGTTTCTACATACACTATGGAAGCATGCATGGATGGATTAAATTATTGATTCTGAAATGTAATCAAACCTTGTCTATTCACCATCTCTCCATAGGAGCAGAATGGCATCATCTACACTACGGTGGAGTTTAAGCCCTTCCAGGATTCATCTGAACTCTATGCCAATTTGCTGATACACAACTCAAAAGACACTGATGCTATTTCAAACTGTTCAGTCACAGTAGAGGAAAGTGTATGGTATTCCACTATTATGAGAGCACCAGCATAAACACACGCAATAATTGTGTTCGGCTTTCATTGCTTTGATCTGTTTTTTTGTTGTGGTTTTGTTTTCTTCATGGATTTGTTTTATGAGATTTAACAATATCACTATTATTTTATTCTTGATTTATTGTAATAAATGCTTGAAAATGTCTATAGAAGTAAAATGTACTGTAACTCTTTACTCTGAAACCATATGGGTATTTGACTCGTGTGGGTGATTACTCATTTTATTTTGGATGAACAGAGAAAGTTTCAGTTATGAAACTGATGTTGAAAACTAGTGGAAAACCAAATTTTGCAATGCTTACTTCCTTTGGGTAAAAACAGTTAGACCCTGTTAGATTTTGAGCAATCTTTCATGTTACTTTTGCAAATTTTCTGAACGGAAACTCAAATTAAACCAGTCATACAGGAGTTCAAAAAGGGAATTATATAGTCATCTTTTTTTTATTCATGCATCTATAAATAGAAAATGAATGTGACTGTTGTGTGCACAAAGTATATTTAGATAGCCTGCTATTTTAATATTGACCCCCATTCTCAAAACTCTAATGCATGGTAAACAATAATCATTTATTTTATTTACAATATTTTATTATTGTCTTTTAATATTTTGTATTAAAATGTTTAAAATTAATTTGATTAATATTAAAATATAACATTATTTAGCTGTCTTTACTAGACTTTTATTTTATTAAGCATCAGATATTTCATATGAAATGTGTTTGTTTCACACATAGCACATACTCACATACTGAGAAAAGCACAAAGACCATTCAGACAGATAATAATTTAATTACCATAATTAAGCCTTCAACAAATTCACAGCATGTTAAAGAAAATTCCCCCCATGCACATTCCTTACAAAATGCCTGTTTTGCATGTGTGCTTACATAAAGATGTTGAAACTAACTTCGTTTTTTTTACTATCAAGTGTAGTGGGTGCCAAGGTAAACCAGGGATTCTGAGATAGACCTTGTGCCACGGTGGATAATGTGTGTCAGCATTTCTGGGGCAGCTGGATGGCAGCATTTTTGTAGTGCAAAGTGCATGAGAGTGAAAACTGAACATGACCAGAAAGGTGCTATGGCACTTGTTATTATTCTTCTTGTGCTGTTCCTTTTCAAGTATTCCCCACCTTCATTTATCTCTTTCTCACTAGTTTCCAGTGTTAAAAGTCTATGTTTTTGAAGTCGCTGGTACAGCGATATCTGTTGTCGTTGTACCTGGTGCAGACCAGATGAGGCAGGCAGGGGCAAGTGTGATGCTGTCTCTTGCCGGGGAAAGGAACCTGCAGTCAAAACATGCAGATAACTTCATTAGTCACAAGTTAATAAGCGTTTAGATCAACACATGAAAACCTAAACTTTGAATAATTTACACTTTGTGACTGCTGTAAAGATATCATTTTAATTCAGTCTTTCAGCCGTTGGGTTAGCTAATCAATATCCATTACAAAACTCTATAGGCTTAGGTTTCTGTTTAAGGATCTTGTCAGTTTTTACTAGTCATCAATGAGTCACAAACACCCTCCAAATCCGTTTCTCTTCGCCTCATAACCTTAGCTGAATGGAAAAGATTCTGTATCTCTGTATCAGTCTGAGACTGTCGGACAGAGTGATAAACAGCCCTGATCTGTGAGACATTCGATCAATATCAGTTACTCTTATCAGCAGATTCTTTTGAAGCCTTTCTCAGTAATCTCTGGCAGTCACCCATGTTTACTCCACGATCCGATCAGCTGTTTAAAATGAGCTTGCAAACTTGTTTCCAATGTGTTTCTTTTTACATCTCCCAATGACTGCCATAGTGTGGAGGAAAAGGTCAATGGCTTTTCTTTTGTGTTCAACACAAAAACTATACTCATACAGGTTGGGAATAACTTGAGGGTGAGTAAATGATTTTCATTTCTTTCTTAGACCAAGCTGTATGTCCGGTCTGACTAGTCTTTCTCTTTTGATCTTTCCTCTGTTTATCTCCTGGTTTCTATTTTTTTCCCTTTCAGTTCCCATAACAGTTAGGCCTGGGTTGCCTCAGGTCAGCCAGTCAAATCACTGCTCATATTCCAGAGGGGTTTCTCATGGCTGTATGAATGTGTATACCTTGTGGCTGTACGGGTGGCATTCGTCTCCTTCCAGCCCCTGTGGTGTGCACATACGCAGGCCTCTGAGCCACAGGCTCACAGCACAGCACAGACCCACACCGCACTGCACATCTCTGTCACATGCCTGACACACAAACACTACATCAGTCACATACGGTATGGCATTCATTCCCAATGCATAGATCTAGCCCTACATGGCTTTGTTAAAGTCGTGTGTAAAATGGGAGAGGTCATTTGTATGAATGATAAAGCATTTGCTTTTTTAATGTATCTACATTCCGTTGATTTAGTGGATTTGATTTATGATTAAATTTAAATAATGCTTCTTTCTATTTTTTTTTTATTTGTATTTTTGAACTATTAAAACCTGTAAGAGTCAAGAAACTCCTTCTGAAACTACTTCTTGGTAAGTTTCTTTTCACACACCCTGTAAAAGATTATATATGATCAATAAGGTACACATGCAATAGTAATATTTAATATTCTATGTGAAATGGCAATGCTAAACGATATCCAGAAAAATCTAGGCATTATATAGAAAAATGTAAATTTTTTTTGGAGATTTTGATCGTAAAGAATTTAAGACATAATATTGGCTTATAAGCAAACATGCTTTTTAAACAATTAGCCCAAATACGCAAAATGAAGGCAAATCACAATTGAACTGAATACATTTTAGGATATAAGCAAACCCCTGCTTACTTTTTTCACCATTAGTTATTTAAATGTATTATCAAAACCAACTAAACCAACTTATGTATACTTGCACAAATAAAACATCAATCAATTCAATTAAAACATCATTAAATAATACAATTAAGTTGAACAAAAGTCCATCCTGTGAGATGATTTGTCAGACTTACCCCTGTGATGACGGCACATCTGCACCAGCTCAGGGACAGCAGGAGCACGGACAGAATCAACACCCTGCTCATAGCAGCAGCGGAACACAAACACTAAGAGCTTGAGCGTTCTTTTATGTGTTTTTCTAATTCTCCCTATTATCTCTCTTCTGTGCTGTGAAGCTCCTGGTGGATTTAGTATGGCCCTGAGATGACTTCACTTCTCAGCTGTTTCTGTCCTCCTGTCTCAGAGTCTTTGGTAACTTCTGAAACAAGGTCTGAGGTCTGGCTCTGGCTCTGTCTCTCTCTTTCTTTCTCCATCTCTCTTTCTCTTTATCTCCCCTCGCCCCTCTCTTCCCCCCCACCCACACCTCCGCAGGGACTTCGTCATCTCTTTCTGTATGACGCTGGACCGGATGATGGAGAAGAGACCTCACTGGACGATTCTCTTAAAGCAAATCCTTCCTAATGACACCAGCTAGAGTAGCACATTTTTCATTGGATTTGTGTGATTATAAATCAGCCGAGTTAAATTTAGAACAGCATTATTAGTCTTTTTTTTTTTGTCTTGTATGCCCCCATCAATAAAGCTCAAGCATCCCGTCGTTGAATTCTGATGTGCTCACGGTCATTGTCAACTTGTTTTATACTGAATACAATTTTAAATAAGAGGTTTTTTACAATTTAATAAAATTACAGCTGATATTTGAGTGGTAAATAAGTTGAATGAGTGTCAAATATACATATATAGACAATATGTAGACAAATATATATATATAAAATTCTTAGGCCACTAGTATTTTTAATAACAAAAATGGTTTTAAGCCAGTTATCTCTATCTTTTGCGGTAGCTATCAGTTGGAAATATCAGTTTAAATTTCCAAACATTATTTTTGTCATTAATTGTAATAGTGCAGTGAGATTATTGTCTGCACAAGGAGTCTGACAACAGCCAGTGCTCCACACAGAGATCTGACCTGATAATCTTCCAGTCTGTCTGGAATGACATGAAGAAACAGAACAAACTGAGACAGACAAAATCCAGAAGAAATTTGGCAACGTCTCCAAGCTCCAGGCTTTAAAAAACCTACCTGGAAAGCTACCTGAAAAACTCTGGGCAAGTGTACCTCGGAACAGAAGCTGTTTTTTACCAAAAGCTGTAATACCAAATATTTATTTGATTTAGTTAATAGATGTTAATTAAATCTATTTATGGTATTCTTTTTGCAAAGCATCATCATTTTACAGCATTTTTACACAAGTATCTTAAACTTTGAACAGTACTGTTGCTTTCCAGGTATGTTTTTTTTTTTTTATATATTGGAGATGTTGCCAAATTTCTTCTGGATTTAGTCTGTCTCAGTTTGTTCTGTTACTTCATGTCATTCCAGATGGACTGGAAGATGATCAGGTCAGATCTATGTGTGGAGCACTGGTTGTTGTCAGACTCCTTGTGCAGACAATAATCTCACTGCATTATTACAATTAATGACGAAAATAATCTTTGGAAATGTAAACTGTTATTTCCAACTGATAGCTACCCTGAAGATAGAGATAACTGACTTTTTGTTGTTGAAAATACTAGTGGCCTAAGACTTTATATTTACATTTCCTTTATCATAACTTTATTACTTTAAAATATATATTTTTTTCTGTTTTATAGGTTTAAAAAAATAAATTTTACCTTTACAAATACATTTTAAATATGTGCTATGGTGTAAAAAGTAAAACTCTGTGAAATTTTTTTTTGAAATGAAAAGGATTCAACCTTCATAAAATAAAATATTTCAATATGCATTAATGGAGCAAGAAAATAAGCCTACATTTCCAGTCTTCCAGTAGCAATACATTTAGGCAAGAGATCAAAATTCTGGACTATATAGATATCTAAGTGGTTTAATAATATTTGTAATAATTTTTAATAACTTTGAAATGCTGCAGCTCCTTACTGATTTTTATTAAGATATGTTGCACACGTGTTATAGAAAACAAATAAAGTTTTACATAAAATGAGACATATGTGGATGTATTTTATTGCATTGTAATGTAAAAATAATTAATAAAAAAAAAAAATATATATATATATATATATATATATATATATGACAGGATTTGTAATGATGTAAGAGCTGTGAGAATTCTGATTCATTTGAAAATACGTTTCCAAAATTATTTACTCCATTATGAAAAAATAATAATTCTTCACACCTTCATCATTTAATATCCTCTATGAATCCGGTTTCATGCACAGCTTGTTAAAGTCATTTCAGTTTTTCCCCCCCTTTCCCTCATTGACTTCTCCACTAGGCACTTGTTCATTTTACAGGAGTCCACGAGCAATAATTATCCCCTTCTCATTTGAATCACTAGGATTCATCACCTTTTACAGTGCCAAAGTAACGTCAGACTTGCAGCCAAGTTTCAGACCAACAAAAGTCAAGTAAGTTCATAGGAAATGAGTCATCAGTGCAAGGGGTTGACGAGAGAAACATTTATTTTTGCTTCCTGACAATATGATGCAGCTCGCAGGTAAATCACAACAAATTAAGCACTTGTCAATTCATTTGAGACGTTTAAGCCTACAGTCACTCCGTGATATAATATGCACTGTCATTCACTGACAATTTCCTATTTACAAGTCTTAAATGTGCCAGTCAGGCCCAGACGGTTAAACGCATTGGACATCATGTCCTCTCAAGCCTGAAAATTTCCTTGACCCAGCAGTAACAAGAGTAATTACATCTCATCATAGACACATAAACCCTACTCACTACAAACAGTACGTTTCTACGAAGGGACTCTTTAAAAATAAGAACTCTTCAGTTTCTCATGTCAAATTCAATCTGGTCTCCTCTTTCTGATTTTGCCATTAGGCCATCGGTAGGCCTACAAGGCATCGCTGCCTGAAAAAATCCACAAATCTCTGCAGTTTTATTCAAAATTGGAGCGCCTGCCATTCATAAAAGCTGTAAGCATGTTTGTTTATAAGTATTTTAATTGTGCTTTATAACATACAATTAGGGCATGGCCTAAATAAAGTCTGAAGCAAATGTGGATATAGTCTGTATGAACTGCCTATCATCAAAGCCCTAGGAATGGAGCTACGTGATGAAACACAGCTATACAGAATCAATGAGCTTACTAGAAATGATAGCTTAATAAAATATTGGACCTGACGGCAATTGGAGTGAAGGATAGCGGGGTGGAAAATGTCAGTCCTATATGTTGGGATTTGATTTACGTTTAGCAAGAGCATGAAAATGCCATTGGTTAGTCAGCAGTGCATTACTTGACTGCAGTGAAAGTGATGGATGTCACTGACGCCCAGGCCACATAATTACATTGCAACTTTCTGCCCTGTCAGCAGACCAACTTGGCTCTAACTGCACAGGACTGGGCAGAAATCATCAAGCGTTGCCGGCAGGCGAGAATACAAGTTAACTAAAAGAGTCTGGAAGCTGTTAAGCATAACTTCATAATAATTTGACAACTGAGCCAAAAAAAGAAAAGAGAATAATTGTGTAAATAAAATTGCATTTTGAATTAACTTTTTTTATTATTATTATTACTTAATATTACATTTATTTAGTTCTCTTAATAATTATTTTTGAATTAGGCTATTATGCAGCAGCACACGCTAATAAAGTGTCATTTTTTGCACAGTAAGCACGTCCATTAATTCATGTCTTTCTTTTGCAATAGCAGTGCTGTGTCAAATACACCTCATATCAAAACTGTGATATCCTTAAACAAAAAAAAACTGCATACATTCTGGAGACATTAACATGATCAAACTCTAGAGACACAGAAATGGTCGATGTTGCTCTGCCTCATCCTATTTGCATGTATATTGAGTTCAGTAACTTGATTTATGCTTTACACATAACACATATTCTAGTGGTAGACTGTATATAGTATACAGTAGATATATGCTACACTGTTACTACACTGTTAAAACCTATTTTATATGTTATATAATGGGTAAAAGAGCCTTTAAGAAGCAATTCTTAAACCACAAGACACAAAAGAGAGTGCCTCGCTATCATGAGCTCAAAATAGAGAAAACTGCATTGGTTTCTGATAAAGAGCTTCTTCTCAAATACAATTGATGGTGAGGAGCAGGACTGGCCTTTTGTTCTGCTTTTGGTCAGAGCATGGGGTCGTCTAGAGAGATATCAACAGTGAACATTCATACGTTCCCCTGAGAGTTCTCATTGACAATGACAGCTAAATGTTAACCGGATGAATTTGCCCTTTAAAGAATTTTTAGGAATGCATTATTTATAAAAAGGAGGTAGAGGAAGGAAGATGTTGATCTAGCCACTGGATCATATGTGATCATCCACTAAATAACAATACAGTGCTGCAGCCGTATCGTCAAAACTCCCTCAAGATGGGTTTTTAATAAAGGACCATCCTTAAAGCAGTGCAACTGTGCCGCACTTCAGTTTATATTTCTGGGTTTTGGCTGGTTGCTGTGTTTAGCACATTTTAGCTGGTTTGTGGTTCTACCTTCCCCTGTTAATGTGCATGAAATTAATGTTTATTACAAAAAAATAATGCTTTATAATGCTTTACAGGCTACACGACGAGGGTGAGCCTGGGAGCAGTATCTTTTATTTACTGACAAAGCTGGATTTTGAGCTAGATGGCAGTAAATCATATTCGCGTTTGGTGTTTTTTCCTTAGAGGACGCCGTAGCGTTGGAGTCCCGTGTTACAATGTCAGCTGACATCCCGGAAGTGATACAAATAATAAATATCGCTGCCACTCTCTCCACAATATTTTGGTTAATTTATAGACATAATTAAAGCCGTTATTATGGAGGGTGCACTGGAGCAGCATCTTGATGATACGTAAGTTAAAATGTATATTCCCCCACCCAGGCATACTTATTTTTAGTGTTGCTTTATTGATTTGTTTTCTTCCACTAGAATGAAAAATCCTGCCATCGTTGGGGTTTTGTGCACAGACGCCCAAGGCCATAATCTAGGATGTAAGTATCATTCGGTCTCGTTTATCCACTAACTGTTAGGTCATAATGACAGTGTTGTTGAATTTGCGTGTTTTTTTTCTGCATTCGTTTTATGTTATAGTTTTGTATAGCCAATAAATAAATAACTACGAAAATTCTGAATGAGACTCAATTGGTTATTTTAAGAAAGCAGAAGAAGAAAGGAAAAACTTGGAACATTACTATTACGCTAAATAGACAACTTTACAACCCGAGCGAAAACGTTTGTTATGTTTACTATTAAATTGTCATCGTTTTTTAATTGAACTCATGGGTACTTACGTAACTTATGTGCAAAACGGTATGCAATAATAACATATTGTTTAATAAAATATAAAGATTACAGAATTTTGCTTTTGTATGGGTTTTCTTGAATGTCTGAAATCTTTTTCATTGCTTACCATAATTTGAGCATGATCGTGTACTGTGACTGTCAACTTCTTTAATGTTTTAATCTCAGGCCGTGGCTCGCTTTCTGATGAACATGGAGGAGTTGTGTCTGTTCTGGCTAGACAAGCTGCTACTCTAACCAAAGACCCCACTGACTCTCCTACTGTGTGTCTGGAGTCTGACTCTGGGTAAGAAGGCAGTGACAAACATGAGTCTAGTTTCCTGAAACTTGATTTAGTATTATGAGAGACATAAATAATAATAATAATAATAATAAAAAAAATAAAATAAAAATGTAGGGTTGTAGTTTGATCATTAGAACTGAGGGTATGTTCTCCAACCTTTCACTGTTGCTTTTATCCCATTGAGTACCTCCTGCTTTGCCACATGCTTTTCAAATTGTATCTGAGCACTAAAGTTTATTAGATTATGATAAATAGTGTTGGTGCGTTTTAAGTACCCTTAATGTAATTCTGTCATTGCAGGAACATTTTGGTGAGAACACATGGAACAATTACACTGGCTGTACATAAGATGGCATCATAAATTCTGTTTATTTCTTATTGTCATATATTGAATGTGTGCAGTAAACATTATAAGTTTGAAAAGCTTCAACGGTCTATTGTCAGCAATATAGATGTTTATTGATCAGCAGAGATCATGTCTTCCATCATATCAAAAACCATTGTATATTTGTGTCCATGATTAAGCTATAATTTCTTTATCAATATATGTATTTTCTTTCAACCATGTGTTTACTCTCTTTTTTTCTCTTTTTTTTTTTTCTGTCAAACTATTGTTTCCCATTTAATAAATTGTGTTATTTAAGGAAACAAATTCTGACTGAGTCTATTTTGCACATTTGTGAGAGGTGTTTAGATGAAGTACCATAATGTGTTCAGAAGGGGGCAGTATTTGTAACGTGTTTTGGATTACGTGGAAGATAATCACAATTATTTTACATTCATTAAGTACCTCGCAGAAAATAGTTTAATTGATCATTATGAGTTCTAGTTCATGTGCATGAGTATCAATGGCAAGTTATTAAAGTTGAGACGGTTTAGGTTTTTCTCAGCCTCCTTAGGTTAAGTCATTTCTGTAAAACAGATACCGTTTAATATTGGGCTACTACTGGGCTACTTTTATTTTACAAATAACTGAAATATACTATTCTTGTTTCCTGTTGTGAATGTGTAAGTTTTTTCTAAGAACAAAAACAGCACTGAGAATAGAACACAATATAATCATCAAAGCAAGTTCGTCCTAGCACAATTTCATAACTTTTAAGTGGAAATACAGTTTTAAAAACAGCACACAATTTAGAATATAATGCCCTTTATGGATCTACAACTGAAAAGGCATTGTATTATCTAAATTGCAGCTTTAAGTTGGCCAGTTTTGTGATATGCTGTACATATGGAAGGTTTGTGTGTGCTTTAAACAGCAGATGTGCTCTCTTTGTGTGGTTAACATGTCAGAATACAGCAGATGTGTTTTTAGAACATAAGAAGACATGCAAAGACTTGCATTGCAATGTCTGAGATTGTTCAAATGTACAGGTATAGATAGACCTTGTAGGAAACCCTAGTCTGTTTACCTGTGTTCTAAACATTTCAAAGATTAACCTCCCTTTAAAGCCTTAAGGGCCTGAGCATCTCACATCAGTACCTTTTATATTTTTCCCCCCACGTGGTGGCATTTATCTGAATACCTAAACAGGTATTACTTGCCTCTGAAGCAGTCACAGTGTAGTGCTTTGACCTCTATCAAATAGCCACAGTCCAGGAAAGCCTCTGTAATTAGTTCCACTTCAATACTTAGCTTTTAAGTTCCGGTCACATGGTCATTAAACGCACTAGGGGCAGTCTTTGGCTCTGCACAGCCTGAGCGCATTGCATCCGATCTGTGCCGGTCCGAGGGGTCAGATGTGACCCCCGAGAAACTCAGAGACTGGGGGCAACTTTATCAAGTAGGAGAAATAAAGCACATGGAGTCTAGCCATGGTCAGGGATGACTTTGACGGGGAATCCACGGATGTTGCCCGCAGCAAATGCAGATGCGCGCGTGAGGAGACCTCTGTTCAGATCAAGTCTTAACAAGAGACTCCTGGATTTAAATGATTGATATCGTTTCTGGAAATATGGTAAGCACGTTTTTTTCTGTTTGCGTTTGTGAAATAGTCGTTGACAGGTCACAAAATGAAATTTGCAGATGCAAAGTTCAAAAGTAAGACAAATCCGAAGTTTTTCCAAGGTTAAGTTTTAATTCTCTCTCTCTCTCTCTCTCTCTCTCTCTCTCTCTCTCTCTCTCTCGTCAATTTGATATGAGTTTTTTATACGTTTAGGTTGATTTCAACGGCTTGTGATGAAAAACCTATTATCCTAAAGGGGTTTCTGTGTTCATTAAACCATAATTATATAACACACAATGTAACCTGGCTAGTTTGTAATTAATTTTACTTAGGCTACTTATAAAATATCAAATAAATAAAATACGATGTTCTTAATGTTTTGTTACTTTATTTTTAAATAAATTCACATGTAACAATCTAATACGAACGAGAAGGCTATAAACGATAGCCTAGAAGTTATAATAACTTTTTAACGATTAACTTTTTATTAATTTTTTCTCCCAAAATTGTAGCTAGCCTAAATACAAGAGAGAGAGAAAAAAGCAAATAAAGCCAATATGTTTTATCAGAACACGAAGCAATGATCATTAAAATGCCGGAGGTTTGACTGACGTTTTTTTTTTCTATCGACTGATATCGATAGGAGTAAAGTACTGCACTCCAGTAGCGCGCATTCACATGAACGCCGCTGGGCTCGCTCGATCCACACACGAGCGCTATGCGGCTGCGGACAGCTCGAGACAGCATCGGCTCTCTGACGTTTGAGGTAAGTGCAGAAGTGTAACATCCTCATGATTTTCGCCTCTGCTTTGTGTCATATGAATAGGAACTAAGCCTAAGTTTTTAGAGGTTTAACTACAAAACGGCACGGTTAGTTGTCGTACAGGATGGTTGAGGATGGGGAGGAAAGATAAGGTTGTAGTCTCTGTGGGATGTCCTGAACGGTGCGTTCCCAGTGACAATCTTTAAATGGTTGCAAACCTTTTACTAACGTTTAAGTAGAAGTTACAAGTCACGAGGTTATTATTTATGGCAACGTTGAAGAGTGATACTGGATTGTAAATTGGACACTTTCTCCCAAAGTTAGTTCATGCTCTTAAATTAGGCCTACTTCATCTTAACTAGTATGTTTTACATTGTAAAAAAAATCTAGACTTTAAATGTTTGATGTGAAGACACTGGTAGGGAATGTTTGGAAATGCAGTTCTGTGAATGTGTTTAGAAAACATTGCAGTCAATCAATGGAGAGGTCATTTCCTTCAACTGGCTGCAGTGTCAAAATAACAAGACTACATTTGCAGATTCATCACTGACTGAGATTTAAAAATGTAATGCAATTCTCAGTTAAATTGTGGTTATATAACTAATTAAAAAGGCCAACCTTCTGCACAAACCCAACACAAGGTAAGAGGGTCCACAGTCACAGGAGTGTAAAGTTTCACACAGATATGCTAACATAACTGCTGTTTAAAAAGTTTGATACAAAAACAGCATCGGCACATTTATGAAAGCTTGTGACCCCCCCAGTCAGACAACTCTAACAATGAATGTAAGATTGACTGCGTCATCTATCTCTCAGCATGCATGAAGAATTAGTTATTGAAAAGACACGCACATTGGACACCCAATGACAAGAGATTCTTGTGTAGGGAAGGTTCAGAAGATAGTAATTTATAACAGAGTCTGTGTAACAGGTTTGTCAAAAGCAAGATCTGCAAGTTGAGCTTCCAGTGCAGAAGATGAAAGAGTAACAAGCTGTTGCCTGAAAGGTCCTTCATTCTCCTATGCAACAACTATGCTGCCAAAAGAGCAACACAGGTAAATCTTTTTCAAAGTGTTAATCTCTAACTGCCTATTATGAAACCTTAATTCGTTTTTTAAGGTGTATGTTTCGCATTTTAATAAACGAACACCATATGTGACCCTGGAGCACATAACCAGTCTTAAGTTGCTGGGGTATATTTGTAGCAATAGCCAAAAATACATTGTATGGGTCAAAATTGTTGATTTTTCTTTTTTGCCAAGTAAAGAGCATGCTCCATGAAGATATTTAGTCAATTTCTTACCAAAAATATATTAAAACTTAATTTTTGATTGGTAATATGCATTGATAAGATCTTCCTTTGGACAACTTTAAAGGTGATTTTCTCAGCATTTCGATTTTTCTGTACCCTCAGATTCCAGATTTTCATATAGTTGTATCTCGGTTAAATATTACCCTATCCATCCAAATCATACATCAATGGGAAGCTTATTTATTCACCTTTCAGATCATGTATAAATCCTAATTTCGGAAAAATGAACACTTACGACTGGTTTTGTTGTCCAGGGTCATTAAAAGCGACCAGACAAGTTCTGCATGACTGTCACATAACCCAACAGTGATATGATTTTAAAACAAAGACAGGAATTAACAGGTTGGATGGTAGACCTTTCTGATGCAACTTTCTGCACTTACCCTTCGAACTAAAGCATTCACACTTGTGATCTGACATACATGCATGCATGCATGCCAGCACCCACACATGCACAGACACACTCTCGGGTGGCCCTCCGTAAGCACATGGAAGGAAATGTTTTCACTTAAAACACACTGGCCCAATTCATTGCTCCGTAATCCTCTAAGCAGTTTCTGCAGGCTTTGGCTTCTCCGCTTGTCTGTTTTACTCTTGAAGGAGCAGCCAACTACTTGAACTCATGAGCTTTATGTACGAGAGCTTTACAATCCACATATTTTGTGTCAGACACGGTTATGTTTTCATCAGTGAAGCTATGAATTTCCAGATACGGCTTTCTCTCCTCTGGGGAACACAAAGTGGATACTTTTAGTATTTTCAAGCTACTCTTTTGAAAGTGAACGGATCATGGTTTAGTGAATAAAATATTAGTTCATTCTCATTTAAGGCTATTGATTGTTTTTTTTTTTACTTTCACTGTACATGTAACGGTGTTAATCTAGATATTATGCTAAATGTCTTCTTTTATGTGTTCCGCAAAAGAAAGAGAATTATACAGGTTTAAAACAAAATGAATGTACGGAAATGTACCTTTAAGAATAAAGTGTATATTTTATATAAAAGTGTATATTATATATGTTTCCTGTTCCTGATTCAGCTGGAATGACCTGAGGTGATGAATTTGATTGCTCAGTATTTGTAGTTGAGCAAGCGTTATCAAACGATCCATCATCTCTGCACAGGGGCTCGCCGTTCTGTTCACTTCGCGCCAGGTGTTTGTTTGAACGAACCCGTTGGCCTTTGACCGTTCTTTCGCTCAGTCTCTCTGTGTCATTTTGAACACTGTACTAGACGCACACTGTATTCAGCTCTATCAGGCCCGGATCCAGCACACTTAACCAGTTTAAACCAGTGGCATCCTCATGTTTACTCAAAATTTAACCACTTTAAATAGAACCCATGGTTCTGATGTCATCACGGTCCACTGCATTCTGGGTTTAGAAAATGTTTAACAGATAACACCAGATCAAACCACATTATGCTGGCGATACTGTATTTGGGTCCAAATGTAAATAGGGCAAAGGAGATAGAAGAGTAACAGGAGATCAGATTAAAAATTAACTATTACATTTGCCATTTTTACATTCTTTTTTATCAGTGTTTTAGTATATTTGTGGTAAAATAATTGTGTTTTTGGAAGCCTTTTATCTGTATGTTTCAGATGGTGATGTATCTGTATGTTTTCTCACTGGTTGATGTTAAGTGGATTTTGTTTCAGTGATGGCAAGGCTGCCAAAACCACTTGCTCTGAACAAAAAGCCAAGGCCATGAAGAAGGAAAAGAAGGAGGCTGTTTATGTGGATCCACCAGATGGCGGTTGGGGTTGGATGGTGGTTCTGCATTGTTTCCTGGTATGTCATGAATCCTGCTGTTAGAGACTCTGATTTAGAGCTTCTTTGCTGTGATAAAATCGAGGTGATCTGTGCTGAGCTGAAATCGGTTGAATCTCCTGGTGTTTCTCTCAGGTGAACGTGTTGGTAATGGGTACATTGAAGAGCTTTGGGATCTTCTTTGTGGCACTGCAAGATGAGTTTGGAGGCTCGTCTGAGAGCATCAGCTGGATTGGATCCATCATGTCCAGCCTCAGGCTTTCTGGAGGTACTGTCTCCATAGCAACCATCTACCCTCCAATATGACAGTTTAAAAACCCAGTTTTGTTTGTGCCCCGTTAGGTCCTTTGGCCTCGGTGGCCTGTGCCAAGTTGGGGAACAGGGTTACCTCTATAGTGGGGGCGCTTTTTGTCAGCGCCGGCTTTATCTCCAGCATATTTGCCTCCAGCGTGATTTACCTTTACTTTAGCATGGGGATAGTTGTTGGTGAGTTTTGTTTTATATGAAAAATAAAAGTATAGGTATTATGAGTAAAATAAATTCATAAATCTTTGATTTTTTTCCAGGTCTCGGGTTTGCTCTTCTTTATCAGGCCACATCTGTTGTAACAGTGACCTATTTCCGAAAGAGGCTGGCAACTGCATATTCTATTGGACGCTCTGGCATGGGTTTGACCTTTGCCCTCGCTCCTTTCACTCAGCTGCTTTTGGATCAGTATGCTTGGCAGGGTAATTGGCTTTCAGTGACATTATTATAAAATCTGTAATATCAGTATAAATGTTTAACTAGTATATGATTTATATATTATTGTTATTTCTATTTTATTTTTTTTTATGTGAGGAAAAAAAATACATTTTCAGCAGTGATTACTCCAGTCTTCAGTGTCACATGATCTTTCATGATGAAGTGTGGGAAAAGTGGAAGTTTTTAGGAGTTTAAAGAACAACATTGAAATAGAAATGTAATAGAATTACATTTATACATTGCTTTTACTGTCATTTATTTATTTTTTTAAGTAATATTTGATTTAATAAAGTGATCTCTTTTTTTTCCAAATAGAATACTTTATCTGGAAATACATAAAAAATTCTATGCATAAATATTTTTTATTATGTTTTTTAATTAATTTTATTTCATACATTTATAAGTACGAATTAAAAAATGTCAGGGTGTCCTGATATTACAGTAAAGAAAGTATTATTATAACATGTTAAAATATTATTATATTTTAATAGTTTCTCTACTGTATCTAGGAGCTCTTTTGATTTTGGGAGGCTTGATGCTGAACCTAGTGGCTTCTGGAATGCTTTTGCGGCCCATTAATGTTAGACCTCCAGCTTCCCCCATGTCAAACTGCACTCTTCACAAAGCTGGATCTGAGAAAGATCCTCTTAAAAACCATATGAATGGCAACACCAATGGCACTTCCAAAATAGAAAACTCACCTCCCATTCACAGGGACACACTTGTAATAGAGAACCCTGTTCACGAACACAATACTCTCCCACATCTGGAGCTCAAAAAATCCACCCAGAATGGGGTGAACAGTACAGACAGCAGCCAAATGAAAACTTTCCCCGAGATGAATGGGGTTTCTCCTGTGGATTCGTTACTTGAGAACAGCAGAACAGAAAATCTTCCTGAAAACCCCAGAAAGGTGCTGGACTTCTCACTGTTGAAGAACCCTTTCTTTTGCATCTACACTTGGTCACTGGTCTTCAGTCAGCTGGCATATTTTATCCCTTACTTCCATTTGTCTGCAAGGGCTCGGAACCTGGGCATCGACCCTATGGATGCTTCCTTCATCATCTCTGTGGCTGGTGAGTCATATTACCTTTGATCAACCTATGTAACCCTAGAGTCTTGTTTTTGTATCATCATCTATTTAAAGTATTAAGTGTTTTTTACAGAACTAATTTTGTTTTTGCAAGGAAATTATATAAAGTATTAGTGACAAAGGTTATAAGATGATTTAAATTAAAACGTTACCTATTGCACAACACGTCCTCTAGTCAGCATGTTTGTTATTGCTGTTCTCTGGCTGCAACAGTTCAACTGTACACTAATAATGTGTAACAGTAGAAGAAATCAATAGGACGTAAGCGCTGCTGAGCTATGCAGTGGAAAATTGAGAGACAAAAGGCTGTGTAATGACAGTGCTAGTGTTTTTTTTTTCTGTCTTCATTGGGGATGCATTCCAGGAAAGCCATAAAGCCATACCTGATAGATGCACTGCGGCCACTGTGCTTTGCTGCAAGAAGTGCTCTATTATGGGCTTTAAAGGGCTGATGCAAAAACGCAGCCAACTTCACATTAATTATTTGTGAGCAGTTTAAATTCTGCAGTGTTATGCAATGTGTGCTCTTACATAAAAAATGAACTTTGGCATAGTGGCTAAAACCAGAGGGCTTGTGAATGAAAGAGAGTGTGAATATGTTTACTCAAACTTTTTTTTTTTTTTTCATTTATTTATTTACAAATGATAGTATTATCGAGACATTAATGGTGCTCTTTAAAGAAACAAGAAATAGAAGGCACTTATATTAACATAAAAAAAGCCTTTATTAAAATGGAAACTTTTCAGCAAAAAAAACATAAGCAACATGTTGTCTGGGTTTGTAGAAAACATGTGACACCCTATTGACACACTATGATAAAGGCTCACTTTTTGCAACTTTTCTATTGTTGTTTTTCTTCACCTTTATTTATATAGCACTACAATACAGATTGTATCAAAGCAGATTTGCAGTATTAAATGGGAAAATAGTGTGGCAATAGTGCAAGAAGACAATAGTATTAACACTAGCTATTTAATTTTTTTTACGTTACACCGTGTCCAATTTATTCAAAATTCATGCTTCATGTTAGAACTGTAAATGTACTGTTATTGACATTTTGACCAATATAATGAGTGGTTCGTTTTTTCCATGGTATGGCTGATAACAGAAAAATAAAATGACAAACTGTTTTTTCAAAATAAATTAAATATGGTACATTACATCCCTATTCTTTCTATGGTGGCCCAAAAAGTCACCTTTTGGAGTCACACATAAAATGTATCAATGTCTCTAATTTATATAATTTTTTTTTTTTAAAGCAAACATCATTTGAATTGATAAATCAATGAAATAATGGCTCAGAAAAATGTGGTTTTGTAAGTTAGCTTTACTTATTTACAGAGGCTGCTTTGGTTTTTGTTGTTGTTGTTTTTAATAATTTTTTGTCTTTTTTTTTGCCAAGTTTGCCTGATTTAAGCTGTCAAAAACGGCTTTTTATGGTCTTCGATGCACTATGAAAAGTCACCTTTATTTATATAGCACATTGTGCAATATGGATTGTTTTGATGCAGATTCAATTGAAAATAAATAATACAAATCTAAGTAGAAAAATGTAAATCATGGACTCTACTGTCTAGTGTCTGAACTTTATAAGGCCATTTTGTCACCCAGCATCTGTCTGATAGACCCTCCCCTATTTTCTGGTTAATTAAGCGCTTTAAACATGGAGATTGTACTTTTTCTTTTTGGAATTTTCGCTATATACTTGCAATATGAATACTTAAAAATGGCTACAAATAATGCATAAGTGCACAAATTGAGACAAGCGCAATAATCCGAAATATTTCCTTACCCCCACCCGCACTTTGAAAGCTGTTTTCACAGCAGACAGGGTGAGCAGGGAACGAACGCTCAGTCTCCTCGTGGCAGGTCACTCACTGTCGGCGAGCCGAGAGAAGTCGCTAAGCAACAGCCCAAGTAGCTGCCGTGAGGCCTGGTAGTTCAGTGCCCAATTGTGAAGTGGCTGACATTGTGTGGCGCGCCACCGAGGCAGCAATGCGGACAAAAGAGAGCGAAGAGACGAGCCAAACACGTTTTGTGTTTTAATGAGATGGTAGCGATCGGACATGCATTTGGGCACTCTGTACCTCAGTGAGGACATATTGTCTGTCTTTGATGTAGTGGGGACATTGCATTCGTCCAGTCCTTTTGTGTCCGCTGAGTGAAGTACACAAAGGCACAAACACCTGTCACATGCCCGATTACCCTGGTGAAAATCCTCCTATACACTACAGAGTTTTGTGGACTAGGAACCTACTTTTTGTCACTGAGATTCTGTATTGAAGTTTCATTGTGCAAAGCATGACAGGAACAGCTGTGAAACTCAATGGCCCTGCTGGGATTTAAACACACAAACAACTCGTCAAAATGTCTTTGGGTCCAAGCAAGGCACATCAGGACGTCACCTTTTGCGGCGCACCGAGGACATGCAAACATTGAGCAGCTGTTTTGTTTTATGTCTGGCCAGCAATAAATGACTCCACATGTGCACAAACTGAAGCATCAGTTCAAGCCATTGGTTCTATATGAGCTGGTCAGATTATACCATACCCCTCTGGGTGTTGTGTAAGCATATTCAGTGTGTGATTTAATAGGTTGTGAATGAATATGATCTTGTGTATGTGCTTTTATATATAGGTCTATTCAGTAAACGGTCACAGTCTGCATGTCAGCAGAAAGTGTCAACAGTGGATCTGTTGTGTATGTATGAATCTGCACTAGTGCTGCCTCAGGTCTTTTCCTAGACTGTTCAATAAAGCTCTGCTGCACACGGACATACACAGACAACAGCAAACATAAAGAAGTTCTGAACGCTTTGTACGGCACACCACAAAATAACTAGTCTGTTATCATTACTTCTGTTCCTCTACTGTGAATCTTTGAACTGAAAAACAGGTTGCGCCAGAGGCTTCAAGCAAAGTGTCAATTAACTTAAAGTATGTTAAGCAGCAGTTTGTTAAATATACACCGTGTACGCTTAGTTCAAAGGTTTGGGGTTGTTTAATGTTTTCGAAAGCAGTATTTTATGCTCACCCGGGCTGAATTAATTTGATTAAGAATACAGTGAAATTTTAAAATGCGGATTTGCTGCTATAAGAAATGTTTCATATTCATTTTCGCTGCAAAATAATTATTCATTCAGATAAGTTTTTAGGATTCTTTGATGAACATAGTTCAGCAGTCCAACATTTATTTTGTAAATAAATAAAAACCTATGAAACATAGATTTTGTAACATTATAAAAGTCTTCACTGTCACTATTGTTTACTGTAATGTATCCTTAATAAATAGATATACTCATTTCATTTAATACAAAATCGAATTTTTATCTAAAAAAAAATATATAT
>JAUCMU010000143.1:10382910-10412865 GCA_032275025.1 Enteromius treurensis
TAACTTATACTAACCTGTTCGTTTTCCATGTGGGGAGAAATAGAATAATATACTAACATTTAAAAAAAGTAATATACTATACATTAGCCATTTAGATTGTCTTTGACAGTCACACAGCTTGAACCTTGTAACGTTTACATATTACAAAAAGAGGTAAAACGGGTTCGGAACAACATTCCAGAGTATTAACATAAGGCAGCACTTTTAAATAAGGATGAAACCTCAAAGAATGCAATACTAAATAGTCAGTTTTCAGTCCACCAGTTCAACTGTTTTTCTGTCTCACAGGTATAACAGAGACAGTGGCCCAACTTGCATCTGGCTGGGTTACAGACAGAAATCTGGTTCACAAGTATCACTACCATAAGGCCTACCTGATCTTGTGTGGTGTGGTCAATCTTCTCTCCCCTCTGGCCACCTCATACATCTTGCTCATGGTCTATGCTGTCTTCTTTGCAATCTTCTGTGGGGGGTACATGGCTCTCCTACTTCCTGTGCTGGTGAGTACTGGCAGGCCTGGGCCTTACGAAGATCTTACATAAAATCTGTAAATATAGATAATATGCCTAGTTCAATTAAAAATTAAAATTTCACTAGTTTGTTTTGTTGTTTCACGACTTTTATTCTCAGTGTTACCAGCAGCATAAAAGTATGTGAGCTTAGTTCTGTTCATTACAAATGGGGATATCCATAATGCCGTTTCCTTCACTCCTATTATACTGCATATGCTCATAGAGAGGTCTTCTTTCTAGTACTGATACATTGAGTTCTTGTGCTGCTGCACTGAAAGGGCAGTGTAAGGAGAGAGGGCTAGATTGAGCAAGGGCACTGCAGTACACCCACTCCTCTGGAAGGAATCTTAGGTTTTACCTTTCAAATATTTTTTACAACCTGGAATCCCTCTCAGTGATCCAGATAGACAGAATTAGTGCTTAAAAAGCCCCATGGGGAAAACAGTCTGTTGCCAGCATGTATATACATTGAATATGCTAGTTGAATGTGCGTGTAAGAAGTAGTTATTATGAAAATATCTTTGATAAAGGGATGGTTCACCCAAACATGAAAATTCTATACTCACCTTCAGGTTGTTCCAAATCTGCATGAAATTCTTTCTTCTGCTGAACACAAAATAAGATATTTTGATGGTAGAAACTGTTCTAGTCCCCATTAACTTCCATAAGTATTTTGTCTGTACTGATACTATGAAAGTCAACGGAGGCAAGAATTTCTGTAGTAAAGCTTGATTTAACAAATTGTTTGTAATTTGTTACAAATGTTGTTTGTAAAAATTCATTTATTTCTGGCCCAGTCAGAAAAGCCATACATCTGTTATAAATATTATTCATTTCTCTGTCTGTGTTTTCCAGGTGGACTTGGTGGGCTCTGAAAAGCTGAACAACTCGATGGGGTTCTCAATGTTCTTTGTGGGGCTTGGCTGTCTAACAGGTCCTCCTCTGGCAGGTATGTGGAGTTTGGATGAACTCCTTGACTAGATCATGCAAGCGATAAACATCAGTAGGTGAACACAGCCTTGATGTTTCACCAAAATAACCAGCAGCTTTGGAAAGACTTGGCTGGACATTATAATGTGTAAGACAAGCTTGCTTCTGTGTGTGTGGCTTGAGGGACCCTGCGGTCATACAGTTTCATATTTCTGTCTAAGTGGGTTACAGATGGAAGACATGTTAACCCACCTAAAAATAGGATTACCTGTCTGGACAGATTTAAAGCATTTTTAACTTTAGTTTTTCAAATATGCAGTATAAGGCTCATTTTCATTAGCGTTTATTGCTAAACATATTCTATTAGGCTGCTACTGTAGATATATTTATTTGCTGCTATATTCGGTCATCAACATAAATACAGAATCTCCTTACATAGAACAGTTCTACAGTGAAATACAGTTCTTGGAAAAACAAGTCTTGAAGAGGGGCCTCTTTAGGAAGGCGAGTATAGACCTTCCCCTGAACTCTGTAACACAGTTATGCTAACATGAACCATCTTGTCAGGGCCCCCTTCCACAACCCCCACCCCCCCAAAGAAATACATGAGCAGCCAGGGAAGCAAAACTGATTTTTCTATCCTACCCAAGGCCTTTCCGGATATAACCCGGTGCTGCTTGCATAGTGAAAACAAGCTATGGTTTTAAAAGCATATCCAGTCAGAAAACAGGTGTGGAGGGATTCTGGGGTGGAAAGTGTTCCAGTTTTTTCCACCAGTCCATCATCTTAAGCGTCAGGTTTCTGTCCGATCTACAGTATATCGTGCAAAGAAAGAAAAACAAATCGAATTTAAATAAAGATGTTTTTTTTCCTCCATGTTTCTGCACTGACCTTCATTGACTATTTAAGGAAAACTTTCTATCTGTCAGCAGTTTTATATGCGGCTAATGTTTTGCACTTCGTCCCAAAGGCTTCCTGTACGACTACACTCAGACCTACGACTGCTCCTTCTACCTGGCAGGTGTGTGTTATCTATTATCATCAGTATCTCTTTTCCTTGAGCCTCTGGCGAGGCGCTGGCAAGGCCGGAAGAAGCGGCTAGAGACGCTAAACCAAGAACTGATGTGGAGCAATGGCTGTTTCTGCCCGGCGCCTCAGAGGAATGGTGTTGTATAATAAAGGACTAAACTCAAAGCCATTTTACTTTCCACCATGTCATGCGGTTCACCCTCTGAGGGCTGATCGGAAGAAAACCTGTCCTGAAAATTCGGCGGGACCACAGCGTGGCAAGCAAATGAATGTTCATTTGAATGCAGAGACCACTAAATGAATGCTTCAGGACACTACAATGCAAACTACTTTTGTTTTGAGAATGGAGCTGGTTAAATTGTTTTATAAAAAATCTACTTCTTGCATCTCTCACCGCCATCTGTAATGGCAATCAGATCAGCACGAGAACAAAATGAGGGGCCTTCGTCACCACATAAGCTTTCATTTTGCAGCACATGATAAATCTGGATCTTCCTACATTAGAAAGCTACTCAAATGCTTTCACTGATATGATTGCACATTTGTATCACAGGCCACATAATACTCACTTAGGCAAATATACTTGTAGTAAAATAAGAGTATTTTGTCAGATGGGGATGGGTCTATGCAATAAGCCTATTAAGACTCTGTGAGCCTCCTTCTTTAGCCTTTAATGCGTGTTCATGTCTGTTAATGTTGTTTTTGCTATGAAGCTCAGTACTGTGTAAAGGACAGCATCAAGTCATAATGGCTAACATCGACAGATTTTGTCATTAGTGCCCCAACTGGAAGACATTTTGGGCCAGATTATTCCAGAAACTGACTTTTTTTTTTCTCTTTGGTGCCAAATCCGTCACACTGTCATTTACTGCTGACAACAACCAAGAGATTTTTTGGAACGAACCGCTGTGCGAATACAAGTGAATATTCTTCCGTTGCCAGGTTTTGCAAGAATTAGGTCAGTTGGCTTGTGGCTTCATGCGTACCTGTACAAGAGGCCCAGATGCTGGGCATTTATATTGAGCGTTCTTTAAAGTGCAAATCCTTTATACTTCTTGTCATTTTTATTTTTAGGTTCTGATTCTGTTGGGTACACTACAGTGCACTGTTTATCACCACTCTTTGCCTTTGTATGCAACGACTGTGCTAAATATCCTGTGATGAGAGCCAAAGATGCAGTAGAAATATTATTTATCAATCTATGCATTTGAACATGTCCTGTGTTGACAGAGATCTCGTTGCTGATACATGTTACATGTTGTCAGTTCTCTCTGGTAGCTGTTGCCCTCTAGAGGCACGAGACGTGTACTGCTACTGGAATGTTGTGTCAATTAACAGGCAGTCCATGTTCTGGTATGTCCAATTCTTTTCTTTCATCAGCCAAGTAATGACAAACTAAGTATTTCCTAGAACGAGCAAGACACACACAAATTAACAAATAAGCACATTATAAAGATAACAATACACCACTGAAATCTTTTTTTTATAAGCTTTTCCTTATAACTCTAGCTTGGTGAAAGCAGGGCTTTTTGAGAAATGGGCTAGTGTTTTGAAAGGAAATTGTATAATTTGTTTTAAAGTAGCCTTAAAGAAAGTTAAGGGGACGCAATAACACTATTAATGTCAATGAATGACTTCACCAGCTATACTGTACTGTACTATTTTGTACTTTTGGAAAAATGTAATAGCATGATGCTGGCCTGAGGATTATAAGATGAACGTTTTTTGTTGTCTGTGGGTTTTTTTTGTTGTTGTCATAATTATTATTGTTTTGTTGACAGTGCTCAAGACTGTCAAGATCTACGAGACGGCGATTAAAGATAGCAGTCCAGAAAATATAATCTTTGAAACAGCTCAAGTCCATAGATTACCCTTAATAGTGTCTTTAAAAAAAAAACCATTCATATTAAGATTTTTAAAACATACACTTTTATGTGTAATAACAAAAAACAGCACAAAGAAGTGTAAAAGGATTATCTTTATTGAGAACGATTCATATAGCACACAACAATTTACATAGCTAATGCATTAATTCCAAGACATTCCTTAAATACAAAAATAGAAATCATTGGCATTATTAGTATTAATATAAACCTACTTGATTCTAAACCATTTAAACAAAATCACTTAATAAATGAGCTGGTACTTACGGAAATGTGAGCCGAGATGAGATGCACTGCACTCTTTTCGTGTTTAATCACTGATGAATAGATACTTACAATGCTGCAATGTTCTGCAGACACCAAAAACAGCACATAATAATGTGTAGAAAGTTTCACGTACATAAAAATGAATATTTAAATACGTTTTTTCAGCTGTAGGCAACACAGGCTACTAATCAATAACAAACCGTCTTGAAGGCAGCCCGAGTGTGCGTTCATTACGCAGCAGATACTCACATCTGTCCACCTGGAACACATTCAGATCAGGACATTGGTTAAAAAAACACCAGCAAAGAGTCTCGCAATAGTGGACGTTTGAAATAAAAGGTCACCTATAACGTCAATGCTGTAAACAGATCTTTGAGTTTGAACACAATCACAAGGTATAAGAGTTCAGAGTTAACTCTTTATAGGAAAAATTCGGACTGCATTCAGTTTGTGCATTTATCTTAAGTTTCCAATCAACTTTCAGAGTAGTATGATCATTCCTAGTAAGATCAGAGAAGAGGTAGAAAGCCTATTGTGAGGCCTGAAATAGCTTATAGTCATCATGTGGTAGCTTATGCAGAGAACTAAGCTACAACCAAGAACAATGAGCTAATGTTTGTGACTGTCAGAATGTGCTCTTTTCATTACTTGGAAAAGTGGGAAGGGAACAGTGCATGGACTGCACAAAGAGATTATGTAAATGAGGCCAGAGGAGGGGCTTGAGCATTACCCGTTACCAAGTTACCAGGCCTGCTCCGTAGCATCTGAAGACAAGCCAGTCAGTCAGCACTGTGGTGAAGATACAGGAGAAAACATTAGACCACAGCTGAGCGCCACGGACTGACACATCTGATTATTATTAGCATTCTGACATGTGTAACTGAAAATATCGTTTCAGAAATGAATTATTTCAGTTACACGTGTTAATGCAAATGCATTTTAATGTTAGTTGGATCTCAAACCGTTCTGCAGAGAGCAGATTTTGGTCACATCTGTGCTCCTAGTGAAAGCTGTGTCATTTCAAGAGCTGCGCCCTCATGAGGTCGCATTTGACAGCAACCTTAGGATGTCTCATTTCAGAAAAGTGTTTATAAAAATGAAGTTATTTTTCTCTTAAATTGGAATGGAATGGTTACTTTTCTAAATGAGGCAGTCTTGTTGATGTATGTGAATGATAAATGCGGCCTTCAGAAAGGGCAGCCTTCAAAATGAGACAAACCAACAGAAACAGTCTAAATATGAAACAAAAGCCATTGTTTTTTTAGCTGTACTGTGAAATTTGACTAGGCCATCCAATTGTTTTTCATAACCGAGAGTAAAAAATTGATTGTATTCATATTGACAGATCTATGATTGTAAAGACAATTATTGTTTGTCTTTATCTTTATAAAGTGACCTTCACAGTATACCAGTATTAAGTCCTATTGAGGGAAATGGGGAAAAACAATAAAAAACTTTTATGTCATCTAATATCTTTAGGACATTATTATAAATTATACTAATTCAACCAATCCCCCATAATAAGCACTTGTCTATAATCAATGAAGTTTATTTAGAGCTAAATGAGCAGTTGCATGATTTTCTACAGTCATCTGATAATTCTAAAACTATCTGATCATTTTGAACTATCATTAGAAAAATAACCCAACGCTTGGACAACTTGTGAAACCAGACTCAATTATCTTCCTAATGTTTTAAGAAATCGTAACAATATGACCCGTTACAAACGAGGTGTTAGGATTATTATGCTGACTAAAAGGCTTATAAGGCTAAAAGTAAATATAGTAAAGCTTTAATTGGAATTGAGATCTCTATGACATTACAGACTAAAGGGAAGTGTGGGATTGTATTACATTTCTTGGGTAAATTGTAAATTTAATTGTTTTAGATGTAGTAAAAGCAATCTCTAATACTTATAACCAAAATTAAAATGAATGAACATCCACAACCTTTTTTTAGTATTACTTTGTGTTTCTATTGTTTGAAAGATCTGAATGAAGACAGTTGAATCTATTTGATGATCTAAGGCAGGTCTTCAACCCTGCTCCTGAGGACCCACTGTCCAGCGGAGTTTAGCTACAACCCTAATCAAAGCTCCCCAAGATTGCTTGAATATACAAAGGCAGGTGTGTTAAAGCAGATTGGAAATAAACTTTTCAGGACAGTGGGTCCCCAGGTGCAGGGTTGAAGACCTCTGCTCTAAGGGATATTACCAAAGATTTATTTTAAGTTATTAATAATAATAAGTTATTAGTTTGCCTCTATTTAAAAATACAAATATATAATATAATCAAATTTTAAAAATAGTTTACCTAAAAATGTAGATTTTTCATCATTTTGGAACAATTGTTCTAAACATATGACCTTCCTCTGTGAAACACAAAAACATATTTTAAAGAGTATTTCAACTACTTTTGCCCATTTAATTAAACATAACATTTTTAATAAAACTAAATCATAATGGTTTAGAAAATGAGTGCATAAATGCTATAACGGTCATTTTTAGGTAAGATTTTATCACCGTTACCAATTTATGTGTGTAAAATCACAATAACCACCTACCTAAAATTAGTTACAACCAATGGCAATGTTCCATTGTATTTGCTGACACTTAACTGAAACTTACCTGCACCAGGAAGACTTCTAAAGTCTAAAGACCTGGTATAAAGCAAATACTCCCTACTCACCACCCACACCAGAGGACTGGTCTGCATCCTCACGAGCTGCTGGTGAAGTGATGCAGCTGACTGGACATCTTACTAAGGGAAGTTCATTTTTCTTCCTCCTGATGAGGTTCCTCGCAAGCAAACTCCAGGTTAACTCTGGGTGGGGTTCACAGAGGGCAGCACGTTTTCTTTCAGGGGTTCCTCACAAAACGAAGGGTCAATTTACAACGTACCGATCAAATGTTTAAGAAAAACAGAACTATCAGAACTCGACAATTTCGAAGGCTAAAACGCTTCTGGCTTTTCTAAATCCTCTTCCTTCACTGATTTTCAATGGAGCAAATCAAAATCATATCGGACGAAATCAAAGGATGGGATACACAAACGCCTGCTCCTCTGATATTGGAAATCACTGATTTGAGGTTCGTGCATAGGTTACTGCAAGCCTGGATACTTCCAGATGAAGGACACATACAGGAAGCAGCCGCCAGCCTGGGAGAATGGAAAGATTTCAGTTTAGGTGAAGGTCTGCGTAAACATCATCTCACAGCTCAGCAGAACGGCCCCCCGCTGCCTGATCTGTTTGAGGGTTGGGGAGAGCAGCAGTGCCCTCGAGTTAATAAGCACTTGGGCAACTCCAGGACACAAGGGTGGAAAACACAGATCAACAACAACATCGAGCCTCTCTCGCCCTTCGCTCTCACTGCCATGACTGATCCCGGAGGAGAACTTCTCTTTCCTGAGCAGAAACAAGCAATCGAGCAACAATTCCTCCCGAAACACAACCGAAAAAAAGCAGCGGCAGGCGTTCTTCAATTGATTTCCAACGAATAAACATTTTCTCCCTCAAATGAAACAATTTATTGATAGCGTGATATAATCAAATGAGGGGCCAGTGCACTTTTTTGTGTGTGTGTACAAACAGCCACGTCAGAAGCTGTGCAAGGAGTGAGTGACCGCTTCCTCTTTCTCCCCCAATCAAGAAATTAGGTAAACACAGCACAAATCAAGAGTGTCATTATTTCCGTTTAAATACGGGAACTGTAAGCACAAAAAAAAAATTACACAAGCAGGAAGATGCTCTCTGTGAGAGTACACTAACACTAAATGGAAAGCGCTTGCCCCCGTGTATCCAAAGGGCTCCTGAATCATTTCAAACAATAATTTCTGCTTCCAGCCATGTGAAGTCCACTTGTGAAACGGTCCATTTCCTGTCCTGTCCTGTCGTGTGTGGCCAGGACTGAACGTACAGTATGTCCATTTATTCATGTACACAAACAGCTGCTATGTTGTGAAATCACCAAGCAATCAACTTTTAAAACACAATTTAGTGTGAATAGAAAAGGCATACATGAAAAGATGTTAGTTACGCTTCAGGTCAGTACACTGCAATTAGCTAAACAGACTAAGAACACAAATTTCTACTTCTTCAGGATCTTAGAGAAAAGTGTAGACTGCCGTTTTAAAACCATTCAAATGATGAACACCTAAGAACCACAACATTGTGTAATATTTCAAACTAAAAACCATACTTAAATGTACGTCTATATTGTCAACTAACATTATGTCAATCAAATAAAACATAGGACTGTCTTACAGTGCACAGGAACCAAATCTTTAGGGCATCACGTCTCTATTTTTTTGTACAAATATCTGGGCTTGATATATATATATTTTTTTTTTTTTACATTTGTTATACACCTTAATTTGTTAGTGCTATCCACATGGCATATCTAGCAATTTATGGGCGATTAACACAATAACACATTAATAGGGCACATGCACTTTACATAGATGAATGGAAAAGTCTGTTTTTGTAGCAAATGCACCTTTTTTCTTTAACTTTATAAAGAGACCTTCATAATAATACCATTATTAACAATATCACTGCAACAAGGTTTGACCTGGGAAATTATAACAGTCCTCTGGGGGGGGGGATAAATTAAAACCACCTTATGCAATCAAACTAATTCTCTGAGACCCATTATAATTTAAACTGAGACCTTTCACTCTATCCCACTTTGAAACCAGAATTATGCTTCATTCAAAACCTTTCAAATGTAACCCCAAAAAATATGAAAATATGTCAGAACACCTTTTTCCTTTTTGAATGAACTGAAAGCTTGATGTTACACCTTGGTCTAAGGAGGGCGTAGTAATATCTTCTTTTATAATCAAAATATGTTCAACAAATTATTTTTAATGTGATAAAGGGGTGTTAAAATGCAGCCTATATCCATCGATATAACACTGATGACATTTTTGGCTACATGTATTAAATCTCTGCAACGGCTTAATGTACAACACTAGCATCAACATGCACTGAGCAAAATACTCTGCCTGTTTTAGTGGCCTACAGGACCATACACCTATATTACACTCCCCATTACTGAATGATTGTTCAAAGCATCAAGACACATAAACCAGGTTCCCATTAAATCAGATTAATTGATAATCATGAACATGAACCAAATGAACATTCACAAAAAAAGGATTTCGTACAGGGATGACTGTCTGGAATCTGATTGAAATACATGTTGATAGGAAGTGTTGGAACTAGACAGCGTTTAATGACCAATAGCAAATTAAATTCCTATTCTAATATTCCCAATATCATTCATTCTTTTAAGCAGGGTACAACTTATCACAAACTAGACCTCTGAATAAATTGCAAATGAAAACAAATATATTGCTATAGAGCTAAACTTTGCTATAAGAATGGGCCTTTTTCTCTCTCTCTCGTTTTTTTTTTTTTTTGTACAGGTTTGGCAGAGCAGGAAATAATAACATTTGCCCTTTACTCTAGTACCACTTCTGCTTTAGAAAGCATGCAATTAAGAGACATTTAAAGAAGCTTGCATTTAACAACATTTGAATTTTGTGTATTGTGATTGTTAAGATGCTCCTCGCACAATGATCATGACCAGGAAGTCCTCTTCCGTTTTGGCAAGAGCTTTGGCAGAAGAATCTATGAACTGCTGAGAGAAATCACATGGTGGAAATGCGTGCAGGACCCCAGTGTTGTCCTTATCTCTACTTCCCCCCACGGGTAAACTGATGACCCCGGCGGCCTGCTTTTGCTTCAGGTACGAAACTAAGTTGCGCAGGGGCCTCTGTGTCGACGATGCTGGGTCCGAAGATGAAGTCTCCTCGGAGCTGCCTGGAACTGCCAGTAGAACCGCATACCCGCCTGGGCCTGCGACTTTGATGCGCCGAGACACTTCGTCGATCTTGGGCTGGTCGAGGCGAAGGCGCTGTGTGATGCGAAGCTGTGTGACTTTACCGCCCGCGCTGCCGTCGATGAGGAGACTGTTAGCGACACTCAGGTCCCCCTCCAGGAGGTGCATGCTGGCTGGGAAGTTACTGTTTTTTAGGAGCAGCATGCCATTCCAGGCCATGCTCAGCTTGCCCCCTGCGTCCTGCTTTGAAACCTGGCTGCTTTTGGAGCTGCTCTCAGATCGGTCCCTTTTGGAGGCACCTTTGGCCGACTCGCCCGCTTTGCGTTTTCTCTCCGCAGGACTCGCGCTGACATTGGACTCTGAGAGGCTGCTGTTGCTTTTGATGCGCTTCTCACCAGGGCCTCGGTCAAGGCTGCTGCGGCTCTCTCGTGCAGGGGACACCCGGTCTGCTCTCACTGGCCGCTCTGAGTCGCTAAATCGTCCATCTCGACTACTCCCTCCTGGGCTGCCCTCGAGGGATGGCGGCCTGCGTCGTCGGGCCGCCCACTCGCTGCTGCTGTCAGGTGAACACTCCAGATGTCTCCCGTCCTCCATGAGTCGACGCTTGCGTGAAGCATCCCTGCCCGGCAGCTCCCTCTCCAGTGACCAGGCCTCTCGCCGACGCTCGCGCTCCAAGTGTTCGAGGGGCTCGAATGCAGGAGTTCGTACACGTTCACGGATGGCAGGCGCAGGCCATTCAGCACCAGCATACAGTTCGCGTTCCCTGAAGTGCAGTGGCGGGGGAGTCCGTTCTCGGACCCTGATGGCCTCAGGGGTGGCACGATGGACGAAAGACTCAGCCACTATTTCATAATGTTGCAAGGGGAGGGGCTGCAAGAACTGCTGCTGGTAGCGGTGCTCCGTGTCAGCAAAGTCCACCCTCAGCCTCCTGTCGGGGCCGCCGAGAGGAAATCCACGCATGTGTGTGCAGGCCGCCTGAGCGGCGTCCAGGCTTTCGTACTGAATATAAGCCCAGGTGTCCCCTTTTCTGTAGTCTATAGTCCTGATAGTGCCAAAGCGGTCAAACTCCCTGGCTAGTGCAGTCAGAGGCACCCAAGGTCCAAGACCACCCACCCAGAGGCGTGTGGTGGGGGTGGCTTTGCCATAGCCAATTTTTATGGGGTTTCGGCCCACAACTTTCCCAGACATGCTCATTTTTGCTCTATGGGCCATGTCCAAGTTTTCAAATTTAAGAAAGCCATAGGTGCTGCTCTGGCCCCGGGATGGTCTTTTAATGTCCACCTCTGTGATGGTCCCAAACCGTTCAAAAGCTCTCCTCAAATCATTTTCAGTCACAGTAATATCCAAATTACCCAGAAACAGTGTGCGGTTTGCTCTCTGGTCGTCCTCGGGAGAGATAAAGTCCTCCTCCCGGAAAGGAGCGGCCCGCTCCGCGATGTACGCGGGCCGCGCCCTGGCTTCATAAAAGGCGAACTCTCTTTCTCTTTCAAGCTCTCTCGGTAGCGGCGGGGGTGGGGGAGGAGGAAGCCGACCCAGCGCTAACTGCTGTAACCGGTAGTCTCTGTAACCCAGGCCGGTTGGAGAAAGTGGCCTCTGAGTATGCAAATGTCTGTGGCCTGCTACGACAGAGAAATGGTCCTTAACAGGAGATCGACTTCTCCTCCTATTCAAGTAGACTGCCTCAATTTTCAAAGGACGGTCGTAGAGCACCAGCCGGCCTCGCGCGTGCTTCGCCGCTCTGGCATCATCCGGTCTCCTGAAGTTAACGAATGCGATTCTCTCGTCGTTGACTCGGCTGATTTTAACACTCACGTCGCCAAATTTTTTGAATTCGTGAAAAAGGCCGTCCTCGATATCCTCGTCGCTCAGCTGGGAGCCGAGCTCGCTGATTTTTAAAGTTTTGTACTCACTTTCGTTTGTGGGAAGCGGGGCGCGCGACTCTCCTCGCGAGTTGGTGCGCGCGGCCGCCTCTAAGGACAGGCTCGAGGCGTGATTCTTGCCGCTCGAGCTCGCAACAGGGCTGGTGTAACCGTGGTTGTTTCCAGTCCGACTTGAGATATGTCCGTCAAAATCCCGTCCGTCTCTTTTTTCTCCGATCAGCCCCCGTCGTGCAGAACCCCCTTCGCTTTTAGACGAACTATTGCCGTTGTTGCTCCCACCGCCAGAGATCGAGATAACCCCCATTTTCTTACTGGTCGGATGGCTTCCTCCCCTGTCTCGTATATCATCCAAGGCCCTTGAACGCTTTTTCACCGGCGACCGCTCTTTCCCTTTCATGTTAGATGTCCACTGGCTTTGCGCGCCTAACAAATCACTTTTTAACAGTTAATGCTACTGTAATGTCGACGAATTTACACGAGAAACTGTCTGATTTGTTCAGTGTCCCTGCGGCAAAACAACCGCATACGCCATCTTGTCAAGACTAAAACATGACCCGCCCGTCGACTTTGATTGGCTTGAATCTCTGAGAAACGTCAAGCCCATTGGTCGTTCTGTCTGTCAATCAGGACTTCCCGTACAGCGCCTAGTCTCGGTGTACACCATTTTAGCTTCAAACGCCAAATATTTACCATAGACACAAGAAAGGTGACATTTAACTGATCTCCTCATATGTTGTGAGGACATGCTTTGAAAATATTAGCCTATATCTGCTTTTGCATTCAATTAGATATTTTTATTTATCAAAACTATATCATTGTTTTTATTTAAAAATAGTTGTTGCTTTTCGATGATACCTAAAGACTAGGAAATTCACATCACATTTAATTTTAAATAAGACTGTGTGCATATAATCTTTTTAAATTGTAAGAGGTCAAATAAATAAAACTAAGAACAAATCTCGAAGTTCACTTTGTGTCCAACAGATGGTGATGTTAGCCTGTTTTCACTGAGTTGAAGGGAAGGGTCACGTTAGAGTAAACGTGAAGAGCAGCTTTTTTACCATGTCGGTTCTGTGTTGATTTAGTTTTGTCAGCGAGGTTCACCTTTATAAAATGAATGCATTTTAAATAATAGAAATGTTCAGAACAATTGGGGGACAAAATTGTCTGCAAAAAGCTAATAAAAAAATTTATGTTATAGGGACAACAAACAGACGCTTCAATCCGGAAGTAGATGCAAAACGTGCATATACAAAAACTTAACGGTTTTTACTTGTGTGGTCAACAGACCGC
The DNA here is from genome assembly GCA_032275025.1 of Enteromius treurensis. Classification (NCBI taxonomy): domain Eukaryota; kingdom Metazoa; phylum Chordata; class Actinopteri; order Cypriniformes; family Cyprinidae; genus Enteromius; species Enteromius treurensis. The sequence goes on from JAUCMU010000143.1 coordinate 10,396,550, forward strand.
AAGCAAATTTATCTGCTAGGAAAACAAGTGCTTTTACTTTTTTTTTTTTTTTACTTATACAAATAATTCTGTCTACTAATAAGGGTTAAAGACAAAAATGCAAAATCTGAAATTTGTAGCCATTCTTATATAGTTTATTTACTACCAAATGTCATTCCAACTGCCTAATTTTCCTGCTGCAAAATATTGGTCAATATTTTTTTCACATAGGCATATCTCAACCTAAAGTTTTAGATATTTGAATGTTTATCTTCGTCTTAGATTTTTACATTTCTTGTAGGCCATCTTGTGAGCCTGTTCTTTTACAGCCTACAACATTTAACTCACTACGCTCTCTTTGTACATTTTTTATTTCCTGTCCATTTCATTGTTATTCACATCTATTTAGTAACGCTTCTCTTGTATTCCTGAACTGTATTTCTTTATCACATCCTTTAATCTGGGATTTAATCAGTTTGCATGTGTAGCTGGAGCTGGCTCCATTTTCTTGAAAGATCAGGCTGGAATTCAAAGCTGTGGGTGTGGAGAGAGTTTCTGTCAGCCTCCCTTTCTATCCTCTATTGGAACCACATGTCAACTTTCTCCAAAACACGGCACGGTCCACTGAACTGGCACTTAATGTGATCCAGCGTTTCTGTCATCTACGATGCACAAAGGAAAGAAGCAGCAGGAAATGCTTGCCCCAAAGCGACTGTCAATCTGTTCCCATTTTGAGAATTAGGAAAATGAGAAAAGCTTTGAAAATCCTGTCACTGCAGCTTTTTTCATCTCAAGCAATTTCGTCTTATGTGTCATCTAAATTAAGTGAATCACCCTAAAAGAGTGCCTGGCAGGATTGGCATGCAGTCATTGAACCCAGATGGAGCTGAAAAACCCACACCGGTCCCATGGCAGGGTCACAGAACTGCCCTCCTCAAGGCTGTTTGGCACTTGTATCAACAGAACACTTTAACTGCAGCTATTTCCCACAGGATTGGGATTCCAAAAACACATCAAACACGATCAACTGTATACTGACATTCAGTTGTCTCAGAACGGAATTTAGAATGCTTGTTGTTGTTTAGAAGCCCTGTTCCATGATGGACATAGCTGTCATTAAAAGTCAATGTCACAGGAACTGAATGTTTAAAATATGTAGGTTGTCTCAGGTAGAATTTGAATTTAACTACTTTGATTAGTTATTGAAGCCCAGGTGCATTTCAAACCATGTTTTGTTTGTTTTTGTATCTTTTTTTTTAAATGCAGTACATCGACCACATAACCAGCTTCATAAACTTGGGGTCTGCATTGCTTTTCAAGTTATGTTTTGATTTTTGTCCAAAGCTCTTTTAAACAGTAGCATAACATGTAAGTTGATTCATAATTCATTAGGCTTTGTGGTTCTGTCCAGCTGTCAGACCCCACAGTTGATATGACAGAGTAAAACCTTGGAATCCGTCATCAGTTTAAAAGTGAGGGGTTTGTGGTCACTTGCGTAGTTGGTTTTGTATTAGCAGGCCTGTCACATGCTGCTGATGTATCGGGTGACATTTGACAGCCTTTATAGCCAGCCTACAGCAAAACATACATTTAAAATTACACATTAGATGGCCATGCTCTCTCTCAAGTTAAAAAAAACAACATTTCACCTTTCTTGGAAACTTGTATTATAGCCTTAAGAAATCTGCACACAAAATATTTTTGTTGCATTATAATTTTATGAGATGTTCATATGGGTGCCAAAGTTGCCTGAGCCTGTACAATTCTCTGTGTTATAGTAAACCACATATTCTGGATATTATTCAAGATTAGAATTAGGGATGCATGGATATTTAAATTGTTGTAGAATGCCAAAAATATTTTCAAAATCATATATTTATAAATAAATGAGAAATAAAACAATGAATCCTAAAATGTATTATTTCAAATGCACAAATTGCCTGGGCATTCTAAAAATGACATTTAACACTGTTATTTAAGTTTTAAAAAGTAACTTTAAGTGAGTGTTAGATAATGGCTAAGTTAACTTAAATTTAGAAATTTGAGAAAGAGCTTGTACAAGTTGATATTTAATACAGACCAAAACTGTTAAATAAAATAAAAAGCAAACTGTTATATCAGTCAATATATGATTTCAAAATATTATGCATCCCTAATTAAAATTAGTAATCCATAAGCAACCTGCAACACAAAATGCAATCCATATACAGTAATACTTCATTCCTGCCATGGTTTAGAAGCACACATTTATTAGCTGTATTTAGTGGTGATGTATTTTAATTGACAAATTTGGAAAATGTAAAATCATTTATTGACTGGGGCTACATATATACATGGGGCTAAACCACTGCATACACTGAAACTATGAGATTAACATTAACAATCTTAAATAAACATGTTGCACATCATTGTTGGTAATTAACATTACATCATTTTTGCTATTTAAGTATCCCAGGAAGAATTTTATATTAAGGCAAGTTGTGTGCTAAGCCCATTATGGCTCATAGCACTTCAACAAACACACAAACGAATGAGATGCTTCCAAAGGGAATCAGATTAAGAAATTCCGGGCATCTTTGCAGTGAAAACATCTGAAAGCCTGCAAAAATGAGATGTGTACATGGAGCATTAAAATAGTGTCTTCAGCTGTGTGTTTGTGAGTAGCACTAACAGGCCGGTATGTGCAGGCATGCTAACTGTTTGTTGGCTCAGTGATGTCATCATAATCGCAGTCGCAGCTGCACGGTCATGTCGGCCAGGATAACAGGCTCCCAGGGTCTTTGGTTTTCATGCGCAGGGCCACCAGGCCTGAGGGCTTGTATTCAGACTCTGGTCCGGGCTCAAAGGAATGGGCCCCCAGGCTTCCTGGGAAGCCATGGAGTGAGTATATCCCGTTAATGCTAGGGTGATGGGGTGGGTGATGATGATGATGATGGTGATGAGGATGGCCTGAAGACGCAGACATGCCCATGAGCCCGGGTAGGTTGGCGTGAGGATGGGGGTAAGGGGTCATACAGGACGATGTCATGTTTTCCGCTCCCAGAACACAACCACTGGCCGCTCCACCGGCACCTCCCGTTCCCGCACTGCTTGGCCATAGGTTATTTTGCATCTGCGTGGACAGAAAAAAACACATTTTGAAATCATTTTTAGAATATTTTTTACGTTTAATTAACATGTATACAAAGCCTGTGCCATATGGCAAGATTAATGGCATAACACTTACATACAATATAAAGCTAAATTCAGTCTGTGTTTCTGACAACAAACATAAATCATTATAATATCTGCTATGTCTCCAGCCAAACCAAAGCAACTCCCCAGTGTGTGCTGAAATCTTAGACAAAAGCTACATTTTTTTTCTCAAGCTCCATCTTATGCTCTCTATGTGATCTGTGTTTGTGTATTTGCGTGTGTACCTGGTATGAGTCGGAGCGAGGGAGAAGGGAGATATCGTATGTAGCAGCAAAGTGGTTTCGCACCTCTTGCATCTTCCCGTAACGCTCTCTTTTCCTCCATTTGGCCCGTCTGTTTTGGAACCACACCTAAATATCCAAATATTAAACAAAAAAATCTGTCTTTCAATAAAATCAGTATATTTAATCAATGAGGAACTTTAGGTTTACTGAAAGCATTTTAATTTGTGCAAAACATAAATATATAAAATCAAAAAATATTTTATAAACCAGATGGTTTATTCATAAGTTTATTTTAAAGAAATTAATACCTCACTCAGCAAGGATGTGTTCTGCTGATTTGGAAGGACTTTCACAGTTACAAAAACTATATTTGAAATAAAAGCTTTTTTGAAATGTATATTAACCTGGTAACTGTCACACATTTTTGAGCAAAGACCTTGAGGTGCACTATCCAAACTTAAATTCTAATATGATTTTGATCAATCAAAGCAATGTCTGAATTCAAAATGGGATGAATTTTGAGATTTTTAGTTTTCAGTTGATATATCATTTCTAAAGCGTGACTTTCTGTGTCAAAGGTCTGAACCCCTTTTATTTAGGTGCACTCTTGTCATAATCAAATCTCAACATCAAATTTATTACATTTCCTACCTAATTTTTTCACACAAAAAAAAAAATAGGCTAATAAAATATCTATTTAAGAGTCATAGACCTTAAAATGTAGTTTGTCATGATTAGATTAGGATTTAATTGTAAAATAGTGAAGTAAACTTAGGGCCCCACTAAGGGAACAGTGTAAAAGTTAACAGTTCAAATAGTTTTTCACGAGAAATATTTATTGAGCACTAAATATTATTACAGTCAATTAGTATGATTTCTAAAAACATCACGATTCACCAAGAACTAATAGCTGCTGAAAATTAAGCATGGCCATGAATGGAATAAATTACATTTTAAATTTATTTCTTAGTTATTAAAAATTTAACTATATTTCATAATATTACTGTATTTTTCATCAAATAAATGCAGCCTTTGCGAGAACAGACAAGAATAAGATCCCTCATTTTCTGAATTTTAATAATACCAATTTAAATATATAATCTGAAAGTCTTTCCCAGGAGGTAGAGTCTAACACACCTGCACTCTTGCCTCCGTGAGCTCCGTCCTCAGTGCCAGCTGTTCCCGTGCATACACATCTGGGTAATGTGTCTTCTGAAAGACCTTCTCCAGCTCCTCCAGCTGAAAGGTGCTGAAAGTTGTCCGGTTTCTCCGCTTCTTGTTTTTGCCTGACAGGTCGATAGAGTCAGCGATGGAGTCTACAGGCAGCCCGTTGGACGGCTCTTTGAGTTTTCCACAACACTCCGAGTCTAGAGCGGGATATCCAAGGGCCTTGGGTATAGTTTTATCTTCTGCTGACACCAAGACAGAATGACATTTAGTTTCTAATAAGCAAACATAAATCCTGTGCCCAGACTAGTTAAACATAATTTTCTGTTTAAGCACAGTGCTTTTCTTCTCTTCTAAACTGCAGTTAATGACTCTTTTTATGTACAGTCTGAATATTTTTCCGCACCTGATTTAGCTGACAGGACTTAACAACCTCAGACTAACCACAGACGCATGTCACATATATTACTTTTAATTAGGAAACAGAATCATAGCAAGTTAAATTAATACACATCATAATGCAGGTTTCCAAAGCAGCACAACTTAAATTGCTTAAATATAACTTTGCTAAAAAATACATTTGAATTTGATCAAAATTCCTAGCAATCGGTGTATTTTGCTCATCACCAGTAGATATGTAATGTACTTCCTGACTATCCTGAAATAAATGCAACAGGCACATAAAACTAAAAATATTATTTGCGGTTCATATTAAATAGTAGACCATTAAACCAACATTGCAACATTTTCTCTTTCAAATATTCAGTCTATTTTTGAGTATTTCACGAACTTTAAAAAGGATAATAACACACTGTCAGCAGAGCTTGCTGTTTTGATTAAGCTTGAAACTTGAGATTGAATGGCTTTAGTTAAAGATCATTTTTGTAAGCTTAAACGTTTGCTTGAATAGTACAGTAAAATGCATGTAATTTCAAAATCCACAACTGTTGTGATATGACAGGTTAAAAGGTTGTAAGAAGTGAAAGAATTTTGACAAAAAAGCTCTGTTATAATCACTATAATAATAAACATCATGCAAACAGGACATGTTTGCTTTTCTCAGGAGAATACAAAGAATGGGAAGAGCTATTTTAAAAGGAATAAGTCAGTCATAGTCCTTTACAAGAGGGTATTTTTTTCTTCGTCAGTCCTTTTATCCAAAATAGATTTAGATACAATTTTTTAATTGTAATCAAATAATCGTATTCCTAATTTTCATGGGGGAAAAAGCCATGTCTCAGTGTGTTAATATGTAAGTCTTATTGAAATTTCTGCTTGAGTATCATTGAACAAGAGTGATTCATTTCTGTGCATATTGACAAAATGATGATTTTGCTTTAAGCCATGATCATCTAGGGTCAATAAACTGATTAAATAATTGCTTTAATTATTATAAAAGCATACAAGATTAAAAGCCTTGTTCTTGAGACACACACAAAAAAAATGATTTTATTCATAGTTTTTGGCGTAGTTTGGCATGTATAGAACTGGCTGATAGTATTGTTTGACAATGATAGCGCTGTTTGGTTTCCTCACAAGAACTCCACTGTAATCCATCTGAATTAGAGTGAAATTAGAATTTAGATGTTTCTGTAGATATTAAAAACATCTGACCTTGGGTCATAAAAATCCCAAGGCCGTTTGCTTTAAAGCTCAATGTCTGACTTTGCTTTGTGATTAAGTGGCAGAAATGAATTATGGTTTTCCTAATTTAATTTTCACCAAAACAGAGGAAACCATTTACTAGAGCTCTATAACTTTAAAGTTATGGCATTGTTATATTTGATCTCTTTAAATAGTCTACAAGAACCTGAAAACTAAACGCTTTTACAACAGAATAGTTTTTTTTTTTATCCTATCATAGAAAGAACACAAAAGAACAACACTTTAGTTGAATACCACCAAAAAATGGCTCATTTGGCATCCGAAAGAGCGATAAATTAATAAAGATGAAGTTTTAAAAATGATTGTAAACATGTCAAAAACTGTATTATAAAACTAGCATAATGTAAAAGTGCAATGCCTGATGTAGCCTATATAGGAAACCCCTGGCACATATGGCAGAAATGACCTTGCACTTCATAGCAGAGTGAGCTAAAAGACTAAACAGGCCTCTTCTTATTAAAGTGTTGTCTTCAACACTAGTTCCCACCAATCAAATACGAGCTATATTTGTTCGACACACCCCCATTAACCCAATAAGGTGAGGTCTCCAATTAAAAGGTTGAAGAACAGAGCTACTGGCTCAACACATCTCCTGATCTTTAAATAAATAAGTTATTCTGGAAATGTAAACTTGGTTATTGACCTTCTAAATCTCTACATGATCGTTTATAAATGAAACGAATTTAGGTTCGAGAAACAATGTTCGTATTTAGAATGTGTGATAGAATAGTAAGGCATTTAAACGCAAACAAGAACGGCCGTAACAGGCCTCAAAACGGCGCACGCAAATCCATGGCTATATATTTGAATTCTGTTGGTCTATCTGAACGGAAAGAACATGTTAAAAAACAACAGTTCAAAAGGTTTTTAACCTCCTGTCTAATAATTATTTATTATGCTACCTAAGAAAGTTTTTAAAAGTGAGGACGTTTTATTTTCATTTCTTTTTTGTGAGCAGGCCTAAATTTGAATAAAAACCCTTCAACTGTTATCAAATAATACTTAATAGTATTTATTTGTTTTATTTTAACTTGCCTGTAGGACTTATTTATAATTCATTAATAATAAATTATTTATTATAATTAAACAAACATTAAACTATTAGCTATCTGAGACCAATTATACCAAAAGTTTGTAACTAATTAGAAAAGCCTATAACGGAACCACTTTAAGAAGCTGAAGTGTAAGTAAAATATGTAATTAAATACCATTTTATTTTGTGGTTTAGAAAACATTTTTGAACAACGTATACACTAACCTCAACGTACATCACCATAATGAAAAATAAAAGAGCGTATACGTACTTAAATACAGATAGACATTATTGTATATGTTTAGAAGTGATGTAAACGCTAATAAATTACATATAGAACAGGCCATTTAAAAAGCGTTTAAATGTGTAATTCCTGAACGAAAGACATACTGATTAACCGAAAAGACAAATTTAATAAATAATTTGATTATTAAAATTGGCTTAATTTAATCAGCACAAATAACACCACTTTTCTTGCAATCAGCACAAATAACACCACTTTTCTTGCCTTGATATTCTTTTGAGTCTAAATGTTGTAACATTTACATTTTTAGTTGCCATATATATCATATGTTTTAAGTAATTCTGCGTATATTGAAAACATTAATAGCCTAGTTTTAGTCACATTTCTCCGTAGCAGGCCTTCTAGTATTTTTGAGCCTCTCAGGTGGAGTTTTAAAAAAGTTGTAGCCAATAAATGATTATTGAGAATTATTATTGTTATTTTTAATTAGTATTATTATTTTGCTGTTGTCACGACTTTTCGTTTACAAACGTTTTGGGGGTGTTTCTTTCTGATATTAACCTACTGAACTAGTTTTTACTTACCATCAGAATTAGTCTCATAAAATGACGAGTTCTTCTCAGTAATGGAAGGTTTTTGATCCTGGTTCATATTCTCCAAATACTTTGTATGCTTTCTAGGCGAGGCGCGGGGAGTTGTGGTGCTGACGCCGTGCGTAAAGTCCGCGGAGCCGCTGTCAGTGTAGCGTCCCATAAAAAACTCATGTCGACGCGCCAGAGAAAGGTGCGGAGACTTTTGGAGGTCGTCACACTGAAAGAACGCACCGGAATTTTGCTCCAAACCCGGTGAATTCTCGGGAGTGATCCTGTTTGTTGGCGAGGAGAAAGATAGACAACTCTCAGTCTCCATCACCCCGTCTTGTCCCGAGCACGAGCGCGCAAATAGTGAACCAGGATGCTATTAACAAGGGAGAAGCTAGTGTATAAACGAGAGAGATGGCGACTTTTTCCACCTCTTCTTTCAAGTGGGTGGGATATAGAGGATCAGAAACAAAGACCCGTGAACTGAGAGAGGGCGGTCTGATTCAATACGCCCAAAAATCCATCACGTGCGGCTCCTGTCAATTAACCATTTAGCCTACCTCCTAAACATTTTCTCTATATAAAACAAAATTGTCATGAGAGATAGGAGAATGTGATTATATCGAGCAATTGTGACTGGTTAAGCACTTAAAGGCCTAACTTTACATCACCGAAGTAGTTTGAGTCCAGATTTGATGGATTTTGGTCCTGGCACATTTTACTCGTGAAGCTGTCAGAGCTCAATCAGAACAAATATCAACCTAGTAAATGCGCACTGGCTAAAACTGAATGAATCCGATTAGGATATATTCTTCTGCAAAATTGGGGTTTGAATATAAATATAGTTATATACAACAGCTGATATGCCATTATGGTTTTTATGTGGACAAATTATATGTCGGATATTACATACTCTGCGTTGGGAAAGCATTTTTTTATTATTATCGAGATGTATGCAATGAAACACAATTGTAATAAAATACGAAGACAAATAAATCATTGGATTTTGATTTAAAAGGAAACAAAAACAATAACAAGGCCTAAAGCAACAGCAAAAAATTATAAACTGCCGCTATGATTTGAGAATTTTAGAAAGAGAAAAAAATTACAGACTACTATTGATATGTATTCTATATCTTTTTTATGCGTATTAATTAATACGTTTTTAATACAAAGTAATAGCCTATACAAACCAACGTCATTATTTTATACAACAAGGCAAAATTAAAGTTATGAGATTATTTGTAGCTAAGTCAAAAGGAAGTATTCGATTAGGCTATTTTATTTTAAAAACGCTTATTTATAAACATATACGAAAAACTATACGAAATAAAAATAAATAAATAAGCTGGTTTATGGTAAATGCATCATTAATACAAATTATACAAACGGTGATCCAGTTCTAACAATTACAGAAAATGTGCAATCTTCTTAAATAAAGTTCATTAATATGACGATGACCAACTTTCCATTTCTATTATGTCAAAAGCACAAAACTTTACGCCAATAATAGACAGAGTTAAACATGCAATGGAACCCGCTATAATGTGTATTAGGATACCGACTATTAGAATTACCAACTATTAATTTTGGGAAATCTGCTGTATCCATTACATTTGCTTCTGTTCGCTCGGTGGTTCTTAAAAATATATTTAACGTCCAGATGAAAAGTTCAAGCGTTTATCATAGGATATCCTTTTTTAAAATAACTGTTGTCGGTAACTCAATAACGCAAACTGCAGACTGATAATAAACTAATAGGCCTAAATAAAAATAAATTAAATAAATAAATAAAAACACCCTCTGTAAAACTTTAGTTTAGACATCCACAGATCACAGAAATTCAAATCTGTGGATACTGACGTGGCAGCTCAAATCTCTGCAAAAGATCTCTAAACACAGAGCACTTAAACGACTCTGCTCTCCAAGATGTCTTACAATTTTTTTTGGATATCTGTAAGGCCGCATGGAGCCAACTTGACGGACAAGTGTGTAAACATCCAGTCCATTTGCTTCGGTCAGCCCACATAAGAACCGTTTCATTCGATGATGAATTCACCGAGCAAACAGACTTTGAGAACACGGAAGAGATCATATCACTTCCTCTGACAGGTTGTTTTGTTGCACTGCAAACTAAAATCACACACTTACTTCTATGACACTGACTTAGTCTATTCTTCATCAAAACTAAACATACCCTAAATCTGTTGCAACTTATGAAAAGGCTGTCTTTTTAAAGTTAGTTCCATCGGGACTTAGATAGGGGACATACTTTGTATTAGGTTTATTGCAAATACAGAGGGGAGAAAGCTGCATTTGCACAAAGCCTTCAGCAAATAGCCCACATTCAGACGTAAAGATGTAAAGGAGAGGAAAATCTTCGCCTTCCATTTCAGTGATCCTAAAGGCATGAGAAGGACCCCGTTAATTAAGTTAATCAAAAGGACATGACCGACTTGCTGCTCGTAGATGCAGTGGCCTTTTTGTAAGCCAATTAATAAACAACATGACTTAGATTAGGATGTAACTTGTGAGAGATCTGGAAACATGGGCGAAAATTTGAGATCCATGACCACGGCGCGCATGGAATAAGCAACGGCAGAAAGTTGAAGAAAATGCATTCTCAAAACAATCCAGCTGGTATAATATATCGAGTATTTAAAAAATAAATACTGACTAGCCTATATATACTGCGGGGCAAGTTGTCACAAGAGCTTGTTGAATTCAGTTACAATTTTTGCTATTGAGATGACTGGGGAAAAATGTCCCCTAGGTCCATATCTTATACCAACTGCAGGATTTGGAGTCAATGGAGTCCAATTACAGATATGAAAGTTTTGTTTCAGTGGTTTTGTATGTTGGTTGCAAACTTCAAGTTAAACGCTGCGCGTCGCAACAAGATGTTGTCTAGGCACTATCTAATTTTCGCGTTAGAATTAGGGCAGGCTAGGGCAGTGAGTCAGAAATAGAAATGTACAGCAGCTTTCTGACAGGATTTTTGTGTGTGTCGCATCGCGTCGCGCAGGCAGCATCCAGCGCGGCCAATACGCAACACAATATGTCTCAATATAAATATAATCGCGGCCAGATTTGACCGTTTCTAATAGTAGGCCTATAACCTCTATTGGGTAAGTAAGTGAATGCAAAAAACCTGTCACTAACATAATTCAGACAGGGTTGGGAAAAAAAAGTAATAAATGTCAGATTAGGTGTCATATTTTTATAAATAGGCTACGTAAATAGCCTGTATATGACATAATATATCATAACCCAGACCATTGGGTGTGACAACATGCCCCACGGTGCACCCCCTAGGCAAAAACAGTGGAATTATTCAATAACTTGTAGAATTTGTGTCTTCAGAATTCGACTGACTTTTAAAAATAAACCCACCCTGAGAAATACTTACTATAGTAAAAAGTGTGACAACTAGCCCCACTCAATATGTCTTTGTTAATGTGAATACTGTATATGCAATGCACTCTGGACATTCTTTGTGTGTGTGTGATCCAGTAGCCTCAGCCAGGTTTTGTGATTCTGGCTCATGGTTAAATGGCTGAAATCCCAAACGAGAACATTTCACTCTAGCCTGAGGTGATGGCATGCGTTTGAAGAAAAAAAAAGAAATGTAGAAAATGTACTCCAGAAGACACATTTAGAGAAAATATCAACTTTGGGTTGGCTGAATGGCCTAAGGAACCAGGGCTCTTAACTTTGGTGTTGACAGAATTGACATTCACACAACCACAGCCATATCTTTTGCATCTGCAGGAAAGCAGACTAAGATGCTCTCCTCTGTTTCAATAGCTGTTATCTATACAATATGACTACTGGCAGTAAAGAGAGGAATATGCCCTACTTTCTTGATCAAATGCAGCAGCCATTTCAAGCAAGCACGTCAGAAATATACAGTGTGTTCAGAATATAACATAGTTCAGAAAAAACTCTTGCATGAATGATTGAAGAAGAATGTCTCCTCCTCCTATCAGTTCCGATTATAATCTACAGCTGAATATGACCTGAGTGAGAATTGACTGAATTCTGCAATAAAAAAAATTAAGAAATTTCAATGGGAAATACTATTTCGGTTTGCTTGAGAAAAATACACTTTAAAAAGTTTAAATAAAACAATGAAAAAGCTTTACATGAAAATGCCATTTTCTACTTCAAATTTTCAAGGTTATTTCAGTGTCTTTTTTTTTCTCATTATTACTAAAATTAGCTACAAATCTTTTTCAAAGTAAATTTTACACCAAATGTATTTCAGGGTAAGATTCACAATCAGTCCTTTATTAAAGGACCCTGATAACCTCAACCCCAGTCACACTCTGCAGGTTAAAGGAGGAAACATTGATTTCTGCCCAGCTGTATATCTAGCTTTTTAGATTTCTGGTAAGTCATCAAACGGCTGACCCTCGCTCCTCCACGTGCTGTGGCTTTGTGGCCACTCTTGTTTCCTGAACCTGGGGCGGCTGAACCTGTCCCTGGCATGACCCTACACAGGAAATCAGTCCAGTCTGTGGCTCACGGTCTCTCTGTTCGCCTTTCTCCCTCTCTCGTTTTCATCCAGAAAGAGCAGAGTTGAATGTGACCCTTCTGAAACCTTCAGTTCCTGCTATCATCCTCCATCTCCCTGTCAGCTTTCTTTATCTGTTGTGAAAAATAAACAAAATATATATTATGTTCAGAGTTGCTTCACTTCGTGGGTGTGTCCCATTTAAAGCTAAATTTGAGAACACCCCGTAATTCTTGAATTCGAAGTGTATTCCAAACACGACAATGAACAAACTCAAATTTAAAGGTGGTATGTGAAATTATTTATCTATGTAATTTCATCAAGAGCTTGCAGCATAGTAGTGTTTAAACATGCAGGGAAACCACTGTACTGTTAACAAGCTGATTCACACACTCTGATCATGACTGGAGGTCTTTATCATTCCAGCCTACAGGTTTGCATTGGAATATGTGGAGGGGAAGGGGCAGTAATTCAATTATGTGCCCTGCATGCAGAGAGATGATCCCATATAAAAAGGAAGCATTTTCTTCTGAGGGCTCTTTCTCTCTCTTCCTCTCTCTTCCTCTCTCTCTGTCCAGCTGAAGCTGAACCTCTGATTGACAGCTGCCGACCCCCGGGTCATAACACATGACAGAGGGAGTCTGGGAAGCGAGAGTTTGTGTCAGAAAAGCACTGAAGAAGGGCCAGTCTGTATGTGTGTGTGTGTGTGGGAGACACTGGGTAAGAACAGACTGACTGTCCCCACAGCGACCCCACACAATTTCACTGTTTTTCCAGACTGCATAAGAGATGTCTATATCACCAAAGAAAGGTGATGTGCATGCAATGGTGATGTTCAAAGTCAAATTTAAATACCTTTTTTTTTTTTTTTTGTTAACATGGGTTGTGCAAAAGATATAGTATGTAAAAGCTGCTAAAAAATCTTATAATTACTTCTTTAGATTCAAATTCAAGATGCAAATCTACATTCTGTTTGAAAACTCGGTTAAATTCTGAATGGTGCACATCCTTGTACCCATCTATCCATAAGGCAAACAATAAAAATGTCACTACAGCATAAAAGCTGAGCTTCTTTAGCAGGCCTGAAGAGTAACTTTTGTCATGCAGTGCTCTTATTGTTCCTGAGCGACTGTAATCAGCGACATACCGTCAGATCCTCACTTTCCTCCACTTTGACTGCAGGAATCCGTAAACAGGCTCCTCAGAGAAACCATCTGGGTATCAGTTGACCTGGCTGCCGTGGACGCACGCCACAGCTAAAAAATAAATAATCCCTAAATGTGTTTATACTGAAGGGGGTAGCTGGTGGAGGAGAGTCTCTATGACCTGTGGCTCTGATTCAATTAAAGGTGCTCACACAATGACCATGAAGAAGAATCTGAAGCTCAGATGCTCAGTCATGGGACTTTCATTAGCTGCAGCCTGGGGCAGGGACTCTCTCCTCAGATATGGATAAATCCAGAGCGTTGGCCAAGCACCCTGCTTTTCCTCTCTTTTGTCCCATACTGGACCTCCGTTCTAAGAAGCCAAAACATTACTTGAGCACCCTGTGCCTATAAAATTAATTGTTCTGGTGTGCAATTTGTACTGCACTTTGCCCTAAATCTATAAAGTCCGTTCAAACATGTTATTCTAGATTTCTTCTAATATCCTTTTTTTATTTAGTAATTCCAGTCATTCTTGAGAACGTTTAAGATAGCATGGTCGTCTCTTGTGGTATAGGCTATAATTTGTCTTTTTTTCTTTTTTCTACTTTTTACATCACTAATTTCAGGGGTCTCGTCATGACTTTTCCGCTAAGAAGGTCGGTGTGGCCCTGCGAAAATGAAGCACAACGACAAGAATTATTCTTTTGATCATGCCAAAAATTAATACCATGAAATTTCTGCGAGCTAAAAACAAGAATAATTTACTGTCTTGTCCATGTTGTGGCGGTGGCATCATTCATTCCTTCCTGAATTTTGTTTTCCTAAATAAAGTAGACCCTTATATTCGTTTTATGAGTCATGCGCACGCGGGACAAAAAGAGCCCTTTTAAACTGTCACTGAAAAACGAATTAGTGCTTACATCCCTTCAAAGCGTGCAGTTAAATCCATGCCAACTTTCTGTCTGTGCCGTGGAAGTCACCAGCAAGTCACAGAAACGCGGCCAATAATAGATTTAAAGCTACTGTTCGTGAACTAACAAACAGCTTCAATGTCACATTTTAGCAGCGCAATAGCCAAATACAGAATATTTTTGAAAGCAATTGGGAAATATCGAATCCTATAATGCTTCTTCGTCCAAAAATGCTGGGCAATTTTGGCGTATTTCAGTTTTAATTCATCATATACATCATATAGGCTTTCACATATAGCTTGAATAGGCTACCTTATGCAGCATTCATTTTTTAAGCTATAGCCTACATAACTTTAAATAAAGAGAGATCTTAAATAGAACATATTCTTTATGTTACACATTACTATTCGTGAAATATAGGCTAAAAGAAACTGGAAGTAGGCTAAAAATAAAAAATGTAAAAAAAATTAAAGAATAAAAAACAAAAAGCGCCTTTCTTTAGTCAGCGCACCTTATCTCCTTGCAGTTTCCTTGCCGCCCCATCAAATACAATACAATATCAGCCTTGCCCATGAATTGTATTGTTTTTATTACTCTTTTTTTTATTCTGCGCCTTATTTTTATCATTACAGATTGTTATCCTGTTTTTTCATTTAAAACAGAATTGCAAAGTTGAAATATTTAATTTTTTATTGAGAAAACTACTCATGCGAATTATATTTGACATGTTTCATTTCGTCTAGCATTAAATCTTTTGGTGTAAACTCGACTTAAACAAACGCCCAGCTTTCAGCAATATTACTTCCAGCGCCCCCCGATGTTCTCTGAACGCCCCCGCTGAGAATTGCTGGACCACAGTCGATAATGAAGGACTGATTGGTGGAAGGGGTGAAGGGGCTGTCTCAAAGCATCGTCCACAGAGAACGAAGGCGAGTCCACTTCAAGCCAAACATGGTTATGTTTTTAGATTGTTTTAAATCGTTCATTGCGTGTATATTATTTTTATTTGGTCTTTATTTTCAAGTTAGTTTATGTTAGCATTTCGTGTGGTTGCTTGACAATACAATTTAATTAATAAAGAAAACTTGTAATTTAAAAAAATAAATAATATGGGAAAGCAAAAAGAAAAAGTTTGAAGGTCTAGCCCGATCTTTTCACTTTAAAACTATATCTAACACTGCAAACAGCCTTACATGCGGACAATTCGCACTTCACTATCCATAAAATGAAAAGCTGACAGCCACGTTGACTTTCGTCAGAGGTCTTTTCAGTAAATTTGAAACAATATTGGCTATCATAGCCTACTACATGTCTCTCTCTCCTTTTTAACTTGTAATTATTCTAGCAATTCAAATTTCGATTTAGGCTTATTTTTTTTACAAAAACTTCTAAGGCTTTTTATTTAGTAAACCTAATATAGTAAAATTCTGCTAAATTACAGCTAGGTACGGAAAATATTCAGACGCCCTTAAATTTTTCACTCTTTGTTGTATTGCAGCCATTTGCTAAAATCATTTAAGTTTTTTTTCTTCATCCTTTTGATCAAATACAGCCATGAGTCTTTTGGGGGAAGATACAACAAGTTTTTCACACCTGGATTTGGGGATCCTCTGCCATTCCTCCTTGCAGATCCTCTTCAGTTCTGTCAGGTTG
>JAUCMU010000143.1:10412965-10445802 GCA_032275025.1 Enteromius treurensis
CACAGCAAAGGGTCTGAATACTTAGGAACATGTGATATTTCAGTTTTTCTTTTTTAATAAATCTGCAAAAATGTCAACAATTCTGGGTTTTTTCTGTCAATACGGGGTGCTGATATTCAATGATATTCAATGAATGCATTGGAATTAGAATTAGCCTATATGTACTGTAAGGGGGCGCTTTTACGGCGCACTTTCCAAACTAGATCCACACATAAATAGAATTTCGTGCAATTAAATGTATTTTACGGCTTGCTTTCATTGCTTTTGCACAGAATAAAACTGCATTTTTATGTAGGCCAACTTCCAGATAAATTACCAACTTGCAACAAATCATATTTTCTTGAATATAGCAATAGTTGCAAAATAGCTCAACAGTCACATTATTTTAACAATAAATAGGCTATCTGTGAGGAATACAGGTGTCAAATTACAATGGTTAAGCAACCTTGAAATCTACAGAGCAAGATGGAGGATATTAATGACCTACATTTGGCCCGTGGCCCTTGGTTGTGGGACTGGTTCGAATGCCAGACTGCGGCAGCTGTGCAAGCGTAACTGCACAGGAACAGCTCAGGTCATCTTCACGTGCCCCGGAGCTCATCCTGATGGCCTGAGGCACTGGACTGACCCCTCACAGAACCACCCAGACGCTGAACATAATGCAACCTTTCATATCCATGTCTGTCTATCTCCTGTGTGAGTATCAAATTCTTACATCCGCAGGACTGAAGTTGAATCTTTCACAAAGGATACACAGACACTCACAATAACATATGCACAATAATACAGCCATGTAGATTTCGACACTCAATTGCTTCACTCTCACTTCCAAAAGAGGCCACACAGTTAATGTTAAACCACATCACACAACCTAACAAGAACATTACTACTATTTCACGTGAATTCAATCCCCTCTCTAAAAGACAGCGACTGACCTTGAATTGGACACTTGTGGAATCAAAACTGTTTGGAAATACTCTGCACCTAAAGCAATGGGAAGCAGATGACGATCAAAAGCAAAATAAAATTAATGCTCCATTTGCTGAATGTTTTTCATATAAATGAAAGGATTCAAATAAAATAAATAAAAGAGGGAAAAAGAGATCTTTACCCATTCAGAAGAAAGATACTCGTTGTTTTCACTTTAAACAAAAGCATAATTTAGAAATACAATAATGTAGGAGAAACAAAATGAATAATGAGTTCTCTTTTGCTTACTGTAGTATTAAAATATAAAATCATGATAATACAGATCAAACGTTTCATTATTATCCTAAATTCAGCCATTTTCCCGTTTCTACAAAAATTAGTTCACTTGAATTGTGTCATTATAGATTAGATTTAAAATGAGCATTGTCAGTCTAAAATGATTGGGTAAAATGTACTCTGCAACAAATGTGTAGTGTACACAGGTGAACACACACAGACACACACAGACTCTATGAATTGATAATGGCACTGCCCAACCGTGCTCTGGAGACTTACATCCCTGAAGCAGTGCAGAAAATCTAATTTATTGAAGCACAGCAGCAGCTGGATTTGCACTTCCGAGAGATGGATTTCGTTACAGCCAGCGGATCTTAAACTGGGATTCTGAGAGTTTGGGACTGTTGAGGGAGAGTGAGGAGGTTTAGCCTTTGGGCAAAGTCTACATATCTCCAGCTCACCCATACCCTGCACATACAACTTGAGATGGCCAGCAGTTAATGTAAAGGCCTCAGTGTAGCATGTTGAGAACGGTTTATATAATTTTGCATTATTTTGTTGAATTTTGGATAGTTTATGTTAAATTACTTGCATTGTTTCAAACAGCCGTTTCAACCTTATTCCCCATAAAATGTTAAAAGTTATATGTTTAAAAAGTAATACATTCCAAAACTCTGTGAGTTTATTAATTTGATATTTTGCAGAATGCTGGTAATCAACCAGTTGTTAGTCCCCTTTGACTTTCACAGTTTCTTCCTGTAATATTGAAGTTAACGTGGACCAACTGTTTGGTTCTTCAAAATTCTTCAAAATATCTTCTTTCCACACGTTCAACATAAGAAAGAAACCTATACAAGTTTGAAATTATGTGGGGGTGAGTAAATGATGACAAATGTTTCATTTTCGGGTGAACTATTTGGGTGAACCCAATTTTGGGCTGTTTGCAGCCGATTATAAAGTAGCTGGGATGAGAATCAGCACTTCCAAATCTGAGGTCATGGTTCTCAGCCGGAATAGGGTGGCCTGTCCCCTTCAGGTTGGTGGGGAGTTCCTGCCTCAGGTGGAGGAGTCTATCTTGGGGTCTTGTTCACAAGTGAGGGAAGAATGGAACAAGAGATCGACAGATGGATCGGTGCATCTTCTGCAGTAATGCAGTCGATGTACCACTCTGTTGTGGTAAATAGAAGATCTGAGCTGCAAGGCGAAGCTCTCGATTTACCGGTCAATCTATGTTCCTACTCTGGATGCCTCCCAGGCGCCTCTCTGGGGAGGTGTTCTGCATAGGAGTCCCCAGGAAAGACCTAGGACGTGCTGGAGGGACTCTGGCTCTCGGCTGGCCTTTGGAACGCCTCTGTGTTCCCCCGGAAGAGCTGGAGGAAGTGTCTGGGGAGAGGGAAGTCTGGGTGTCCCTGCTTACACTGCTGCCCCCGCGACCCAAGAAGCGGAAAAAGATGAATGGATAGATGGGTGAGCTATTTTTTTAAATGGTTTATTTGTAACAATTACTATAGTTTGTACAAAAATTTAAAGACTAACTACACTACTTTTTTTTATTTTTCAATGTAAAATGCAACATGCAAAATGTCATGCATTAAAGTGTCTTGCATACGAGTGCTGCATCTTTAAAATGCAAGTTAAAATAAGTTCAGCTTTTAAAAAATGTATTCTAGTGGTCTTGCACTCTTTGCTATGAGCTGGTGCAAAATTTGAGGGTCTTCCATGGTCTTGCAGTTGAAAAACAGATTCCATTTGGAATGGCATCCCAGCAACTGGATCTATATATCCAGCAGATATGCTTCAAATACCCTACTAGGGGAATATTCTGGTGATGATCTTGATTCTGATAAAGTGAATTTGATGAGAGATTATATAGAGCTTATAATATTCACACAGATGTTAGGTTCCCCTAGTAATGAAAATGTTAAGAGAAAATCCTTTTGTGTAGTTCAGACACATATTCATACCAAGGTGTTGTCCCCACTAGAAGAGTCCTGGCTGTGACCCCTTCATGGCCAAGCTCCCCCCCAGACCGCAGCCCCCAGGCCCCTGTCTCCAAATGCTGTATCAGGCCTGCAGGACAGCTGTCCTTCTCCCCTCCGCCTCAAAATCTCTCTCCCTAGTGCTTTCAAAAGCTCCCTATGTCACCAGACTGATTAAAACAAACACCGCTCATATTTTGGTATCTAATCCAATTGTGCTCTTTTTCTTCAAACTGAGCCTGCAGCGCGTGGGGTATTGGGTGTCTGGGCCCCCCATGAGCCCCCCTCTTCTGTAGCAGGGCTTCAATTTCAAACACTCTGGGACATCACATGGGGGAGCCGAGCGTAAATAAAGACTTACAGCGGCTCTTTTGAAACATCCAGGTATAAGTGGAAATATTTACCTTCTTTTCCTTTGTAACTTTATTTGACTTTGATGGCTTAAAATAGTGACCAGCATTTGTAGTGAGACCGGTATGGGGATCGGCTGGTATGGGGATAAAAGGAAGGCCTCTCACAGGGGTGACCCTTGGTTACGTGGCCGACTGCTATGGGGGTAGATTGTGAGACTTACGCCATGTTTATTGTTTTATTAAAAGGGGCATGTTTAGCCTGTGGGGTCAAGACTTTTCCTGATATCCTGACTTAAAGTAGTAGACTTGTGTATGCATGGGCCCGAGCGCAAGGTCCACATGAAGTCATAATTACAGATACGGGACTCAACATGTAGTTGCTTTGTTTACCATCTGTTATGAAACTCTCAAAAGCCAAAGCGTTCAGCTTGAGAGCTCACAAACTCTCCACTTGGCACCGGATCTTGTTCAAATGAGTCTTCCTCTACATGATTCGACCCTCGGATGTTGCCAAGTTATGACAAGAGCATTCTAGCATTCGAACCCCCTCCCTACGCCAAAAGATAAACACATGGAGATTTAAGCTGTAACCAGACCCGTTCGGAGAATTCATTCAAGGGTCAGCAGCACACAGTGCTTTCAGATAACATCCCCATCTCAAAAATGTGGCCTTAGTGGCTCCTTTAGGTACATTATTGGTTCATTGCTCCAAATTGGAATATTAAAGGAGCTGTATATGCTTAAATGATCATAATTAAGATGATCATAAATAATTGGTTACAATTAGTAACAACCGGTAGGCTATTATCTATACTTGCAGTGTATATCTGCTGAGATCATCAACATTGACATAAAAATAGCAAATAGTACTCTTCATTAGTTAAAAACAGGATTTTAGCAATGAATCCTTCAACACAAATCAAGCATGACGTTTTTAGCACCATCTAGTGGAGGAAATACTGACGTCTTATTATGAGTGACGTAATTTCCTGTAGTGCGGACCCTGTCTGGGTTTTTAGAATTTGATTATCCTTTGTCAAAAGCATTTCGATATCTCGTGAAGTGTTTGAATTGCCTATATTATAGGAAGCATTCAGCTTTATTATAGATCTGGGATCTTAATGAGTTTGAATTAGCTCTTCTTGTAAGAACAGGGTAAAAAGACTTTAAAGCTGCTCTAAGATTATTTGCTGGATGGTAAGAAAAATTTAAAACCCTTCCCTATAGTTTTCATATTCAAGTGTGAATCATACATGTGTCATCGCCCAAAGGAAGCTAGCAGAATCATCAAGGACTATGTAAGCAAGCTGTTTTCGGCCGTCTGGCAGATGGCACACTGACTCACAGACAACAAAATTTGCTTTACTCTTATTTAATGAATTATAACACCTTCAATTTATTATGATTTAATAATAACAAATGTTCTCTTCACCCCATTGACTAATTCTGTTTCTCAACACACACAGTGTATCATTTTAAAAACATTTTACAAAAATCTTACAGACCCCAAACGGGGTGCTTATTCAGTTTATTTCATAAAATTCACATTTAAAGCAAAATAACCCTTTGTGAAAGTGTCATTCAGAGAGGCTACTCAGTTTGTGCAAATAGCTCATTTAAAACATATTAAACAAACTAAAACGTTCCCAGGTCTCTGAAGTAACTTTCATCCTTATTTGCTTTTGGCAAACCTGAGATGTATAGCTTGTCATCCAGCATGATGTCTTAAGAGCCAGGAAAATCACACAAAATGCACCGCCAGGCCTATTTATGATATATGGCCCATTACCTTGGACTCCTTTGCGGTAATTATGCAATTCTTTTTTTGCATCCATTGGGCCAAAGCGCACAACTGACCTTAATATACAACTTCAAACAGCAAGAAAAGAGCACTGGACCTGAGAAATACAGCCATAGTCATTCCCTGTAACGACCACGCTGCTTGAAGTTTGAGACCTGACCGGGAGTTTAAGAAGCCCACAACTGTATATCAACTGTGCAGACTGCAGAGTTACAGCCCCTTCCAGCACTTTCGGTGCTGAAGCCAAGGTTGTTTATAGCTATAATGGTGCAATATTGCCTGTTTTCATAGATACGGCAGCTGGCAAAGTCTAATGTAAAAAAGATGACCTACATCTGCCGTAACACCATATCCTCTCCAAAATATCTCCACTTCATTAAATTCCACGTTTTTCAGCTTAATTTTGCAATTAAATGCACTAATAAGCACTGAACCATGTAGAGGCCTGACTGGGTTTAATGTAATTTGTAGCTTGAAAAACAGAGGTTATAGTAACATGGATCATTGCAGGTAGCATAAAATCTTTGACTTTTCTTTGGCTTCATACCCTATGGCCGTGTGTGGCAGATTTGTTCATGTAGACAGTATTCATGTCTTTATCTGATGGAGAGGAGCACAGAATCAATAAAGCAATAAAGACAGGCGTGCAGAGAGAGGAGACATAATCCTGCCCACACCAGAGCGGCTGTGGCACACTCATTTGTCAACACTGTATTTGTGTGTGTGGAAAGAGAGATAGCGAGACAGGACGAGGCAAAACTCACATAGTATTGGACACAGACTATTGATTGTAAACCACACAAACTGTATATTGAGTCACATTTTAGTATTCGTAGCAGATTAGACTAAAAATACCAATATGTTCATTTTTTGTAGAAAAAACCCACCATTATTTACATCGGTGTATGATCATTTAAAGAGCCATTTACTCTGGACCCAGAAGAGGATGGGAGCTATTTCATCTTCAAAAGGTGACCTTTACAGTGCTGAAGGAGCAGGGGTGAATCTCCATCCTCACCAGCCTGCATACATTGTATGTGAGATGTCTAGGGTGATAAAATATTACATTTTGAATAATTTTGATGGATTTGTTATTTTATCCTCATACTTTACTTAAGGTTAAAAAAGCATACACCCTATGTTATATAATTTATGTTATTTATATATTATTTATATAAATGATACATTTTTTATTATATAAACAATCTTGATTTAAATGATAAAAATAAAGATTATTTCAACAGTAGATCAACTATAGAATAGCGATGAACAAAGCAGGACCGTGGAGTAAAAAAAACTACAACAACTAAAAAACACTAATTTAGAAAACACTACTCTGTCTCATGCATATTTATTGTCTTTAACCTTGTCTTTAAATTGTTTTTGTTTCGAATATTAGCCACAAGAGGGTGCTGAAAGTCCACACGGATTGAGCTCAGTTTCACTGCACTGATGCATGATGGGTAAGAGACATTTAGTTGCTTTTATCGAAGAACCAACCAACTTAATTTAAGAATGGGTAATGCTTCATTTTAAGGTGTTCTTGTTACACATTTTTCACATAGGCTACTTACCATTGTAATAACAATAAATGATGCATAATTACAATTAGGTAACTCTAAACCAAACCCTAATCCTAACCCTAACCATCCAATAAGTAAATATTAAGTTAACTGATATTACACAGTATTTCAATATATAATTTCACTGTAACATGGACACCTTAATATAAAATGTATTTTTTATTGAGTTTATGCAGTGCTGCAATAGATTACTTACTTATCTTACGCTGGTTTTTGAAGGATTGGTTTCTGTTGTTTTTATATGCCTCATTCCCTTAGTGCTGTTTTAATATTGCAATAATGAACCTTATAATGATAATGGAGGTTTATATTGGTGGGAACTATTAGTTCTGCTTGTCAGCATCTTACATTTTTATAAACAATTGTCTCAGCCATTGCTATCTTTATGCAAATGAGATTTCTGGACCATACAAGCAATTATCTGTCTCACCTGCAGCATATGCTTTGTTCTTGACAGGTTTAACAGAGGACATGGAGTTAAAACAACATCAGCAACAAAACCGACTTAATCTTAAAACTAGTGAGAAAACAACCATTTTAGTTTAGTTAATGTATAAAGCTTTTACTTTTGAACGTGAGTTGTGTGGATTATTGTGATTTTTCTTAGCAGCTGTGTGGACTCTGACAGCACCCATTCACTACAGAGGATCCAATGATGAGCAATTTCTCCAAAGCTGTTCCCACACAAGTACATTTTGGGAGTAATTTTCCTCAAATTGGAAAGGACATTTATTTTAAAAACAATGTGTGATATTTTTGCATAATGTCTAACAGAAGCCAAAAACACAATGCACACGACTGACATGGTTTCTATCTGAGCAAAAACACATGTATAACATCCAGGAGGTGGCTGTTTTCTCTCAGATGCTTTGTTCCTTTATCAAAAGGCCTCCCCGTGTGTAAAGACCTCCTAGTCATTAAGCTGATGGACGACCACGTGGGGCTTCAGGTTGCAGATTATGAGTGAACTGTGCTGAAGAGTATTCCCTCTAATGGAAATTGCAGTCGTGATGTGCACTTACACGCGTAGAATTTGAGTCAATATGCTCTTGTTCCATGTCTTGTTCTAATTTCGGTGACATCAATAGACGCATACAAAAAAAGCCCTAGGATTTGGATTTATAGACAAATATGTGACAAAGTGATTAATTGCACAATGGGCCATCAAACACAATATAAAATCCAGCTTCTGACTCATCGAGATGTTCTGCTCCAATGTTCGTTTAAATCATAATAACAAAAATAGACCTGCATTACATATGCACTTCTTTAAAATAAATTCAGAAGGGTTCCAGCTGAACAGTTGATGATAATAATAACTGCATCCGTTAGAGTCTTACATAAGCAAGACAAGCTCGTATCACTACACAGAGTGACATCTCCTAGACTCTAGAGGGCCATCTGTTGGGTCCTCACACCTCTTTCTATCTCTGTAATGAAGGCTTAGCAGTGGCTTAACCCTCTCCCATCTCTGCTCATATAGTGCCTTATATAACAGAGAGACATATTAAAAAATGACTAAAGCAGAGATGGCTGGCTGACCATTAATGCGCGTTAGGATTAGTATCTGTGCTTTTTCTGGACACTTCACTCTATGAAGGCATTGAAGCACTGGTTGGTGCACACATCGTCATTAATCAAATCAGTTATTGCGACAGTCTGTTATTATTATTATTATCACTGTATTGTAATCATCAAGAAAACGGAATATTCACATGATTAGGTTTAATTGGAAAGAAAAAAAGGACGGTGAAGGGGTTTTTCCTATATATTAAGATCCTGTTTTTATAATCTCATCCTTCCAATGGAGGAATTAAATATGTTTTTAAATAAATCTCGAAAAAGTTCATGTTGTGGATATTAAATATGTCAGCCCTTATCTCCAAATGAACACGCAGAACATCTGTAAGAACATCTACACTTGCTTGTTCTATGTACAGAACATGAAGTGTTGTAAACACTTATATATTGTTGCATATTATATAAATATAAGACTTCTCCCCTTTATTTTATTGAAAGACATGTTTGCCTTCATTCTGATTTGCATTCTTTGTAGTTCTTAACATCGATACATTAAGATACACAATCCTTGTGAAAATTAAAGTACATTATCATTTTATATCAGTAAGTCTCAAACCATATGCCAGTTAATATGTTTATGGATTTGAGCTATGAAATGTATTTTAAATATATTACTTTCTAACTAGGGAAATGGCAGATTAAATGTTTTTCACTGCCACAGTTCGTCCCAACCTGGATAATATCAAGGCCATTTTTTCCACTTTAAGAGCAAGTGAGAATCTTGTCTAATGCTAATATCTTCATTTCTGCCATTGCTAAATATTATTTGCAGTACAAGTCTTTTTGGTGATGCACAGTAATCTTTTTGTCAGTATGATTTATAGTACATAAATGCTGGGAACCTGTATATTTATTACATTATAGATTTTATATCCCAAAAAGACCAATTCTATAATCCTGGCACCTTATTAGTCTTACAGGAAGTGAGTTGAAGTGAAA
This sequence comes from Enteromius treurensis, assembly GCA_032275025.1. NCBI lineage: Eukaryota > Metazoa > Chordata > Actinopteri > Cypriniformes > Cyprinidae > Enteromius > Enteromius treurensis. The sequence goes on from JAUCMU010000143.1 coordinate 10,422,408, forward strand.
AAAAACTAAACAAAACCACTGTTTAGTTAGAAATCAAAATGTCATGTTGTTTTGCATTCTGTCTTTATGGATTTAGCAGTGCTGAAGAATGCATTAAAATTCTTGGCAGCAGAAATCTTGCCGTTTCTGTGTTAACAGTGCGGGGGAAATGTCTATATCCTGCAGCCTTTAGAGTACAAATGAAAGATATATTTAGTGTTTTATCTCTCACTCATTCTCATATCTTGCTTAACAAATGTCTAATCCTTTCATGTTATATCTGTGATTCAGAATGCTCAGTGCTAGCTTTATATTATGCAGTGTGTGGGTTTTGACATTGCATTCCATCATCCAATCCATCATCAGTCTATCATCTTCAGTTCTGGCATTTGATGAGGAACAATGTGCAATGCATAAATGCATTATTTTTGAAAAATAATAAAAATACTCAACACAACAGAAATAATAATCCAAATTAATATAAATAGTATATAAAAATATATGCATATGTGTGTGTTCTCTGTCTCTTTTTATATATTATCACATACTAAGTACTATCAGTATGCTGCAGCGAGCCTCTCACTGACAGGTTGTGATACAGATGGTGTTGTGCCTTACCATCATGCAATTCCAATCTCCCATGTCCATCATTTTCTGTTTCTTTCCAATGAAATGGCAAGTCCACCGATACCAAAACACACATATAATAATGCATCTGACACCAGTGCAACTTTTAATCATTTCTTTTTTGCCCTCAGTTCTCATGACATTCTGTAAACATGTTCTGTCACAGCACCTATTGAACTGGAATCAAGCCTAAACCAAAAGCATCCCTGTAGCTTTACCTTTGGTATGGACAAAATCTGTATCGCCATCCTGTTTATGATACGTAATACTGCAGCAGGAGATTATGACGTAAGCCGGCCCTTAACAGCAGGCTGTTTATAGTGCTCAGATCAGCTTCAGCCTGAAATACAGTGTAACACACACCCTGATTCATGACACCTGAATTACAGCTGTATCACAGTCATGTCCCTTGTCATGTTCACTGTGGTTAAGGTCATTAGCTGTCAGTTACACAGTGATTGGTCTGTTTTCTGCTCCTGATTAGTGATTCGTTCCATGTAAATGTATAAGTCTGACTTCACTACAGGAGAAAAGGATGTGGTGTGCATATACAATCAGGCAATGACCTTTTCCCAGCCTCAGAGTCTCTGACAGAATGTGCTAAAGGTACTGGTAGCTTCTGTCGGGAACAAGGCTTGAGGAAATACGGTTCATGTCGAAGGCAGTTAAAAGGCACAGAAAGTGAGATAAGACACCATGGCCCATTAAATCTGAGTCTTGGGAGTAGTTAAATCCTGAATGCCATGACATGGAGGGTTTTGAAAAATAAGCAAGTATACCAGATTACGCACTGCTTTTTTCTCTATAATAAGCTTTGCTTCTTGTTCTTCCAGGCTGTGTTCATCCGTGCTTTGTAATGTTTACAAGTCAAGCACGCGAGCACAGACACGGCGACAAAAAAGGGACCGCTTATTTTTGGATCACTCTGGTGCTGACAAATGCACGACAGACTGGCAGCACTGCAAAATCACACTCTTACCGCTGAGTATTTGGCTAGGGATTTGGATGCTTTCTTTTGCAGTTGTGGAAATTTCTCAGCAGTCTCTTTAAAAAACTTTGACATCCATGGGACCAGGTACTGGTTTTTAAAATGTTCTTCACACTAAAAAAAACGTCTCTTTTATGACCTTTTCACTGAAAGGTTCTTTCGGAAACAACGGGGTTTTTTTTTTTGTTTTTTGTTTTTTGCAGTACTTGGAAAAATTTGTTTTAGGCCATATTTAATAGTGTGTATGATCAATGTTTACTTTTAACTGAACATTAAAAAAGCTTAAATTTTGTTCTGTTCATCAAGCAATGCAGGGTTGCCAGATTTTTTACAACAAAACCTGCCCAATTGCTACTCAAAACGAAGTCAATTGCGTTTATGAGGGGATTCCTGAAATAAAAGCACGTTTTCCTGACAAAAGTCGCATTCCAGGGGCTAAATACCAAGTTATTGGGGTTACTTCAACCTGCAGACATGAAAAACGTCCCTCGGAGAGAGTTATAAATTAGCCTAATTCTGCTGGAAAAATCGTGGACTTGGCAACACTGAAGCAATAAGATCATTATCATAAAGATAGCACATTTTCCCCAAATATCTTCTTTCTGTTCCACAAACAAAGGAGTAGCTAAATGAGGACAGAATAATTTTGCCATCTTTTACTAATATCTTCATTTCTGACATTGCTAAATATTATTTGCAGTACAAGCTTGCTGTGTTGTAGTCATGTGGCACACAAAAACCAATGCCATTTGCTGCCTCCAAAGACAAATCCTAATGCTTTCCTAATATGAATCTATTCCTGCATTTCATGGAAAAGAGAACATAAAGGGGGGTGAGTAAAAGTGTTTTCATTTATGGGTGAATAGTTGCTTAAGGATCAATTTGATAGCGCACACCCTACTAGTTTTGCTTAATAACTGCACTTGCTCTCTCTCTACTATCCCCACCATGTCATAATTTCCCCAGAAAAAATTCCCCGTGCGGCCATGTTGTAAATTCAAGCCTTGCAGCATGCCCCATTAGGCCGGTGATAAATATCCCCTCCGCCAGTTTCCCAAAGCCTGTGCGTGCAAATGTGCCTGTGAACACAGTGTGAAGTCTTATCAACTCCGAGGCCGGATGTGTAGTTCATGGGCATCCGAGTGACAGTTTTTAGAATACTCATTAAAAGAAATTAAAAACTTCTCCTTCTTTAGCTTTTATAGAATCAAATGGCGCTTTCTGCACTGTTGAAATCAGCCATAATGCATCAGGCTAGCATGTGTGTGCCAGTGGAGAGCATCCATACAAATGCACTTCACTCAAGGTCACAGTGACGCCAGCAACTTCTCAATAATTAAAGCCTCTCTCTGGGACCACTGTTACAGCCTCACAGTATGCTAAGAACGGCGAAGGAACTGTGCTTCAATCTATGTTATACTCTTACATTGCATAAACGTATTCTGTCTAAACTAGTATTTATTTTTGTAAAATTCATGAACTATTATAATGTTTACCAATATTTTGAATTTGCCTTTATTTTAACTATATTTTCAGTTTTCATTTAGATTTTAGAATTAGAAATGTTATGTGCTTTTGCCATTTTTATTAGTTTAAATATATATATATATATAAAGTTTAAATATATGTATATACAGTAGCTTTTTACATTTTTTTTTTTTAATTTCAATTTAGTAATATTAGAGCCCTTCAACATAATTTTTTTTTCTGTAAAATTTTAAATTGTCATGTTTTGCTTAGCTTTTTAGCTTTTTTTATTTTTTATTAATTAATATAAAAATAGTTAAAATCATTTAGAATAGTTTTAGTTTCAGTTAACAATAACAGGATTTTTAAACTTATAATATTTAATATTTTATTTCTAGTTATGTTTTAGTATTTTGGCACTTTATTTTATTTTCAGTTCAAGTTTTTCAATTTAGGTCCTAATACTTAATTTAAGTTTTGTTTAAATACTTAATAACGGTAAATCGTTCAGTTTAGGTTCTAATTTTTATTTAATGTTCATTTTGTTTATTTCAATTAGCAAAAGCTTTAAAAGTTTTAATTTTGGTTGACAACAACAACTCTGGTCTATGCAGTCTACAAAAGTTTTAGATGCAGAAAGTACTCCTATTTGGGTAAAACTTTTTTTTCATTTTACATGTACTGTTACATACTTACTATAGCAATAGCAATCAATTACGCATAATTACATACAACTAACCCTCAATTATTCAAATGTACAACTGCACTATAACAAAAACTCTTATTGATATATTTGAAGGTACAGTGTATGCAACATTTCCATAGTCCACCATATTAACATTGCTTGTATGTTCAGATGCTGTGTTTTCAGCAATTAGGGATTGTAGCTTCTTCTGCTAGTTATTTATCTTGTGCCAGCAGGGATTTGATGGTTATGGGTGAATAAAAGCCTGGTGTTGTAGTTAATGATGTGTACAGTGTTTGTGTGAAGTAGAAGTCTTAGGTCAGATGACGTGTGCAGTGTGTGATTTCAGATGTCGAGAAGGCAAGCATCCCTTTTCCAATGATCTGACATGCGTGTGCCACCATGCCCCATTCATGCCACCAGAACATAATCCACATACAGCAGCCAATGACTCAGAATCATATGATCTGCTGTTGCCATAGCAACAGATCCCAGCAGTGGGCCCTGGCGAGGTGAGTCACATGAGAAGGGTGAGGAGCTCTCTGTGCTCCATCATAGAGAGCTAGAGCCTCGTGATTCACACACACACACTCGCGCGCTCCAGGGTTGAGGATGCTCCAGCGTGCTCTGAGCTACAAGCTTTAACACAGGGAGGGAACTGCTGGATACTTCAGTCCTATTTTTAGCTGTGCTTGTGCACGTCTGAATGCAGCATCCCGATGACATCTGTAGAAAGGGAGATGCTCAAATCCTCACTGTGCCATACGAGCGTTTACCTAGAGAGGATGCGTGCGTCTGACGGTAGTCACATGGGTTATGACAAGACCCACAATGCACGCCCATCTGTAGATTTCCACAGGAATCCCGTGTTTATTAACCCTTTATCATTCAGCCCAAAAATATTTTGACATGTATGAATTTGTTTTGAAGAGACAAAGCTCATAAGATTGAGTTGTCGGCCTGCCATAAGGTTTAAATGGTAAATCTTGCTTTACATTTGCAGCATTTTTTTATTAAAACAGATATTTAACTTTGTTAGTAGGTTTTATATACATTTCATAATTATCAGGATCCACACAAAGCTAAATGTATTCAATAGAACAGAAATAGTCTGTATATATTCATATGATGTGGTCAGTATAATATTCTCTGCCATTCTTTTCTAGTGATTTTAATTGCTTTTAACACCCATACAAACCAATAATAAAGATAGCTAAAACTAATACCTAAAGAATTATGTAATTATTAAAATAAACTATATAACTATAAATGCTTATTAAACATTTTAGTAAATGTTTCAGCATATTTAATAATTTGCTCAACTGAAACATTTTCTACAACACAAATCTTTGTTCATTTATATCCAATGAATTACAGGTTTATTTTTGCTTCATTTCTTTTCTTATTCGATAAAAAGAGTTTCTATGATAATCAAAGTAAATTAATTAATAACACATCAGCATTTATTAAGCACACAGTCCTTTTAAATGATCAATTTCAAAGAAATTCCAAAAAAAATAGTCTGGAAAATTCTCATCAGTGCAGAAAATGTGCAGCTGATGTTTTATCCGGCCTCTAAAAAGTCTTGTTGATGCGAGACATTAGCTTTTCTGGGCCACATCTGCTGATGTGAGTCAAACACGCACTCGCACATAAACAGACACCTATCCGGCTTATGTATTACCTGTTTGTTGTTCCAGGTTCAAAACAGTAGCCACAGACGAGCAGCTCGGTCTGGGCACTGATCCGTTCACTCAGGGGACTAAACATTCAGAGACTGATCTCTGTAAAACAAGGAGCAAGAACATCCCTCCATGAGGTTTGTAGTTAGTAAAATCATTGCATTAGGCAACTGTAATTCATTAGGATGCAAATCTCAGACTAAAGTATTCTATTAACTTACATTTTAAATCACTCTTTATCCTAACAGTAATGCAGACATGTGATTAATGGGATGGCTCTAAAAACATCTGCTGAAGACATTAATCAGCAATCTGCGTTATCCATCTCAATTCAGGCAGCAAAACTGAAAAGAAACTCAATTGAGCCAGACCAGCCAGAACCAAGGACAGTATAAATTCTCACATGTCAGGAAGAAGAATGAGCCAGACACAATCAGACGCATGTGCAGCGAAATAGCCTTTTTTATAGCAGACACTGTCTTTCCTGGGAGAAGAAAAAGCATCAGCAGAGCTCCAGATTTTAGCCACTGTCATCTCTCACTGCTTTGATGGCTATATAGTGGAGTTTATTGATTAAACTGTGAGAAACAGTCTAATCTGGAAATAAATAAGACACAACTTGACTGCTTTGTACAGAGCTGGACAGCACTGTGCATTGGAAAGGTAGTAGGTAAGAAACCACTTTGCAATCGCCAAAAGGTATTTCATCAGAATTTTAACGGGATGGGATGCGCACATTACGCGTCTGCTGACGTAGGAGCGCGTTCGTGACTCATGCGTACACCTATAGTAATTTGCTCTCTGCCAATCCTGTAAGGAGAAATAAGTTGCGCTTTGAATTTTAACCACTGGAGGACAAATCAAGGAGTGGGTTGGTTAAAAGTATTGTCGCGGACAACGCCCACGGATGTGTCAGCGTGACCCTAAACTTACTATTTTGGGCTGATAGAGAATACACAATAGTGCGCGCTGATAGAGAATACACAATAGTGCGCGGTGGGCTTTGCGTCAGGCGGCGCGCTCACTCATTCTGCGCATTTCTGGACAGGTTCAGTCGTGAGCGAGGAAACGGCACATCAAGTGTCTCAACGAGGAATCAAACTGATTCTTAAGATTATTATCGCTCATTGAGACCAACGCGAGCACATTCGCATCAGATTCTCTCTCTGCAACATCCAATTAGGTGAGTGTTCTCGGATTCGCCTCGTTAGTACACGTCGTGAAGATGCAAGATGCAAGAGATTTTTCATCGATGATTGCGTTGTGGCAACTTATTTGGTATTCCTGTCATGAAGCGTTTTACCATGCTGCACGCAGTTCGTGTCGATAATTCACTAGCGGTTGCCGTTCAGTTGTTTGTTATTTACGAGGTTTCTCGTGTCATCAGAGGCGCGTCAGTTTTAGGTCAACCTGACAAAAATATTTGACCTTGAGGATGCTGCGGGGCGCGTGGTCTCCTTTACATACATGACAACATTACTTGTTTGGGGGTCCACGTGTTTGTGTTTTCAAGCTATCGTAAGGTATCGTGTCAGTTTAGTGCTGAAAGATTCGTGAATGAGGGAGGGTATAGGTGAATGCTATCATTGTCCGTGACCGCAGTCAGGCGCATCCGCAGGTGATGCGCGAGCTGGCGAGGAGTTACTCCCAAATGAAAACTTGACGAAGAGGCACGTGGTTTAATTAATTGCATTACTTTTTCATTTGTGTCTAAAGTAAAATAATTATGTTTGAAAAGTGAATCAACGGTAAAATTGTGAAAAAATGTTACAGTATGTAAGTCAGCACTAGGAATGGTACTTGACGCAGTTAGTCATGTTGCTTGACTGACCTTCAGGGGGGTCGAGTAATTATTTTCTTCTTCCATTAGGTTAAGGTTTGTTTCACCCAAACAAATTGACTTTTTGTAAGTGAGCAATTAAAAAAAAAGTGTTAGACAAAACACAACTTTTGAATTGTGATATAATTGATAAACCTTAATAAAAGTCAAATGATTATTAATGACAGAAGTTGTTTTGTTGTTGTAGGTCTACATCCAATACTGATTACGCTCACGTACGACGTACTGTCGAGGTTTACGTCCGTTCGTGAGCGTCTAATTAGCACACTCTGACTAACAATACAACTTTTGTAATTACGGAAACGTTTTTATGTTTGCCTATGTTTGGAGTCAGTAAGTTTCCCTCTTATTATGCTCTAACCTACTTTTTTTTCAAACAGCTTTTTAAACATTAGCTATATATTGTTGGGCTACTTCTCAAGATTACAAGCTTAATGTGTCCTTTTGTCGTTTTGTAAAATTTATAAAGATGAAGCCATAAGTATATAGGCTACTGATCAACACATTTTGTTGCTGAAAACTTTTGCTTCCATTAGAACAGATAGGCCTGCATGAGCTTTCCATGAAATTAATGCAAAGCCAAAAAATAAATGCAATTCAAAAGATAAATTTGAATAAATCATAATAATAGTATATTTCAGCTTGAGTTATAAACTTAAACAGCTAACATCAGGATAAACTAATCTCTTGCATCCCACATTTGATCTTTTCATGCTCTTGAAATTCAGTTTTGTGGACATTAGGAAATATTTAAAAACATGGTTAAAATGTAGGCCTGTACATACATTTAAATAAATGCATACATCCTTGTTTGTTTTATTTGGATGGTATAATAAATACAAAAATTGTCATCACTATAACATTTAAATAGTTTAAGATGGAATGAACCAAACGACATGATAATTTCCCACATGTCTTTTTTGTCAAAAAATAACCTACTGGTCTTTCTAATCTCTGCAAACTGTTTGTTTTTTCCTTAACATTCTGTTTAGACAAAACATGCTTTATTTGTTCACTTAACAGATTATAGTAGTAAGGTATTCACAATATTGCAGTACAATTGTCGTCTTACTACTCTTCTAGAAGATGAGAGCATGACATTGCAGTCATGACTGTCCTCAAAATTCCCCTGATTCATTTGCTGCAGTCACAACATGACTTGCCATGCTATGATACATCCCTGTATCATATCAGTGTGTGCTCTTTTTTGATCTAGGGAGATTGCTTGCTGAATATGAACTCTGACTCTTGTGACCCATTATGTGTATTTCAAGGGTTCGACTAAATTTGGTTCATGTATCCTCTCAAGCAGTGGATAGATGAGCTGTCACTTACTGTTCTGATACAGAATAGCATTCGGGTTCACAGGAAGCAGAGATGTGAGAATTCCATCAAGCTCTATTGCCTAGCAACCCAGTCAGATAAAATATGTGCATTTCACATAATAACGTGCAGTTGAATAAACAGGATATTTAGCTATACAGACCAATATTACTAAGGGCTCTGATCGGCACTAAATAGTACAAAGTAAATCACCTTTAGGGAGGGTTTTGGTTTGTGTGTGTGTTTGTTGAATTCCTCAGCATCAGCTGATCAAGCACATTAACGTCATTATAAGTGATCAGCATCAGTTTCTGCTTAATGCACAGCAAAATGAGACACACTGTGAGCAGCATTCTTCAGGTCTATTTTGCTTCCTACTGAATATAATCCCTTCCATAATAATGACGTAGAACTGACTGGCCTGCTGCCCAGACAGGCTGTTTTGGACCTGAACACTGTGCAAAATTTCACAGTGGGTGCAAAAGTTCAAACTCAGCGTGGGATGGTCCTTTGCTGGCCTATCACTGACCGTGTCACAAAAATAATGCACATGCTATTATTTCAAAACCGCAGTTAAAACTAGTCGAATTTCTCCTCATATGGTTCTCAGGGGCAGATTTGAGTCTTTTTGCGGTGCGGTTAGTAGGTTGTCATGGGCGGTGGGTGGGCATAGCAACATTTTGTGTCCGCTTGTATTTGAGATAAGCTGTATAGATTTTTTTTTCAGCACCTCAGGCTGCTTCTCATTACCAAAGATAAACAAAGGTGGGAAGAGCAAAGATGGCGGCTCTGTTGCCACATTCCCCAGTCATTCGGGAGATAAAAATCTCAGCTCATGCATCACCTTTCCCATATTTATCACAAAAAGCGGCCCTGTGGTCTAGATTAAATGCTAGTCCGTGGCTGCCTCTTTTTTTTAGTCTCAGGTTGTGTTAATAATCACTCCTTAAGATTCATTTTACTTAAAGTTACTTAGTAAAGAACAAGGGCTTTCTGTGTAAGCGTTGAGTTCAAAAGTTCAGTTGGATGACACATGTAGCAGAATATATGTGCATACTGTATATAAAGACAAGTGAGAGGTTGATTTCAGCAGTGGTGCCCACACACATTGTGTATTCCAAAACTGCATTAAAATGCACACCAAATGCAAACCTTGAACTCAATTCAATTCTGCAACTTTCTCCATATTTTACTTGCATATGCATCAAACACTGTTGTTTGTTTGCCTTTAATTAACGTTTGTATAAAATATGAGTTTGAGCTTTGATGATAACTCTGCCGTACAAAATGTAAATGGATTTTATTAAGCATCTAACATTAATTTGATTTATAGATAAATGACTGTATGATTTATGTATTTATATACACTTCCATTCAAAGGTTCAATGTGTTTTATTTTTGGGGGGAAAAGGAAAGATGTATATAAATAAAAATGTACAAATTTATGTAAATGTATATTGTAAAAAATGTCTAGATGTATTTTCTCTTTCTAATAAATGCTGCTCTTATGAAATTCATATTTACTAAAGAATATAAAAAGTTTCAAAGAATAAAATGATTACATTCCACAAAATATTATTCAACATAATACTGTCTTCAGCATAATAACAACATGATAATAATAATAATAAAGTTTTTTATCATGGTTAGTATTCTGTTCAAAACTACTATACGGAGGGTCAGAAGAATCTTCTCCCATCTGTCCTGCCAGAGCTTGCTTTGGCTTCCATTACAACAGATTGCTTAGCTTCTCATGCAATAAATGCTGTAGTCCAAAATCCAAAAACCAAAAGCAATGATAAGTTTTTATAAATCAGAATAATATTTGGGTTATAAAATTCAACAATTTAATTAATAATTTGGTCTGTATCATGGCCCTATGTCATCTTTTTTTCTCTTGTGGTCTGATGTTTTTATTTTTATGTTCTTTTCGCAGGAGCACAAACCTTTATTGTTCACACCTTTATCAAGCCAAAGGGGAAGTTTTTGTGACCTTCATTCTGCCCTGCTCTCCTTTCACACCTTTAATTGTCAGGATCAACACGACACGGCACAACCATGCCCAAGAGCAGTAAAGTGACTCAGCGCGAGCACAGTAATGAGCATGTCACAGAGTCTGTGGCTGACCTCCTGGCGCTGGAGGCTCCCATGGACTACAAGAGCAGTCAGATGAGCATGAACATGACAGGAGGGGGCCCTCCTCCCATAGGCAAACCAGACATCTCCCCTGACCTAGAAGACGGACGCCCTTCTTGGAACAATAAGATGGAGTACATCCTGGCCCAGGTGGGCTTCTCAGTGGGTCTGGGTAACGTGTGGCGTTTCCCTTACCTTTGCCAGAAGAATGGAGGAGGTGAGTTCTTATAACTGACTTGCATTTGTAACTGTTTTAAGGCTAAATGGAGAGGTTACCAATATTTCTGTCATTGTTCATTCAACCATCTTTACTCCATTTTATTTAAATTTTTTGGTCACAAAAATTGCTGTTTTGCACAAATTTATTCTATTAGTGGAAGACTAAATACTAAACCCATTGAATTTTGGTTTAAAGAGTGTGTTGTTTATTTTTAATGGCATTTTGGATTGTGTCTGAGGACTGATTGGAGGATTTAGTTGATTATATGAGTCACAGTGTCATGGAGAGTTCACAAAAAAACATCTGTAAAAGGATGAAGCGGTACTATAACTAACTGCTGCTGCATCAACCATAAGTAGATGATTTAATAATGCTTTGTCTGGATATGACTGTTTAATTTTGACTATCAAAACACTCACATGCAATAGTAAGAAGTCGTTCATTCGTTGTTCATATATTTATTTGTTTTTTGTGCAAAATAATGAACATTATGTGTAAACCTCAAGGAATTTATTAAAAAATACATGTCATGACCCCTTTAATAAACCAACAGCCAATGAGCTGCTGATATTTAAGTCTTGAAGTCTTGAATTTAGCCAGCCATTCCAACAGGGAGCTGCACAATTGGGGGTTTCATGTAGAAGAAAATCCCCACACAGATCGTATTTAAGTTGGTCACATGAATTTTTCTGACCAACCGAAAGCTGCTTGGTTTGAAATTCAGCTGATTCTTGCTAGTGGGATAATGTGATCTGTATGGTAACTAATAAACAGCCTGATGGATTCATTAAAACAGCATACTGTGTTTAGTTCTGAATTCACTTGGATGACACATTCAAAATATATGTGCATATATAAAGATAAGTCAGCATTCCCACACGTATTGTGTATTCCACAACTGCGTCAAAACTTCAAATGCAAACCCTGAACGGTGAGCATGATTTCATCTAGTACAATATGTTCCTGGAACAACATTGCCAATAAGCCAATCAGATTTGAGGGATAAATGTACGACTTATTATAACAAGTGTTTGGTGCTTCTGCACCCTTGTTATTCAGCATCTTTTTATCATTTCCTTCAGATTTTGGGGATAAAGTATGGGTCAGGTTAGGTTTAGGGGTAGGGATAAGGTTAATTCTGTGTTTCTGTATTCAACAATAATGTTGTTCTAGGGTCAACCAAAAATGTCTGACTTGGCAAAATCACAGTGACCACTGTGTGACAGTCTTATTATTATTGCTAATCTGCAATAACATTCGCCACATATAATTAGGATGTCAGTGTTGCAGAATACTTCCAGAAATTCTAAATGTTTTCTTGACAACTGCATTTCAAGTCTTCTTAGGCAATTTAACTATGTGTGACATCCAGAATGTAAGCTGTTCACCATTGTCACCTGATCCTTGAATCAGTGCTCTAAAACTGGACCAGTCTGATTTATGAACAAATCAATCAGAATTTTTTTTTTTTGTTGTTAAGAGAATGTAATTTAGCACTTTGATCAGTTACGGTGTATTATTATTTGATGCCTTTTTTAAGCTTGATGGCCCCAGTCCTCATTTTTAGCTTTTATTTTTAAAGATTTACATTCTGTGATCCATGCTTGTTTGAAATGGCATGATAGTGAGTAAATTATATTTTTCATTTGCATTTTTGTGTGATCTATCCCTTTGATATTTTCACTCTTCTTTATTATTATCTTAAGCTCTGTAAAATTTCCATTGAGACAGGTTTTTTTGGGTCAGCTGAATGCCTTGTGTGCTGTGGTCCTTGTAAATTTATTAAGCTGGCGGTACCAGTGTGTGTTATTTAGGGCAGGCAATACTATATGGGCTGTTTAAAAACAGTAATGTCAAGGCCTTTACGACCTTCATTCGTAAATTGTTATGTCACTATTTTCTTGCTGTCATTGCCTCATGGGATATTATTCAGTGTCTATATTCTCCTCTAATGCAAAATGTACTATTATGCCATTTCACAGTCTCTAGTCAGAAATGTGGTATAAAATGATTTTAGATAACATAAATTAATGACTTTATGATTTGTTTCAGAAGTCAATGACTTAAGGGAATAGTTCACCCAAAAATGAAAATCCTGTCATCATTTACTCACCCTAGTAGTTCCAGTATGAATTTTGATGACAGACTTTTCCTTTTTGGGAGAACTATAAATTAATAAAGCACAAAAAAAAGAAGAACACTTTATTTTGTTAAAAAATGGCCATGAGGTAAAATGTTACTATTTTGATAAATTTATGTTTGAGTAGTTAATAGCTGAAAAACAAGAAAAATATAAAGAAAGATTTTGCAGTGCATAACTGATTGTAAATTATCTGAAAACATTAAAAATAAATAAATAAATAGCATCATTTAGTGGAAAAAAATCAATAGATAGTTTGATACATTAACTTTATCTGAAAGTGAAACCTGACACCTTAATTAGATCGTCATATATTGTCCTTGCTTGTCTAGCAATTATGAATGTTTCCCAGAAGGCCTTGTTTCCGTTACGCACCCTTGCTCTCTCCATCTTCTCCCTTCCATCTGTGCATCCATCCCTTTCTTTTACCTCCCGTCTCCTCTTTTTTACACAAGACCTGCTGTTTCCTTTTCATTAGTTGTATGCATAAATAAAGCCCAGACAAAAAGCCTCAACAAAGCAAATCGAACACAAAGAAATGCTGTAATCAAACTAATAACAAGTAGTCCGTCGTCATAAACAAAAGGCAGAGGGAGGGCTGTGCTGTGATCATCCCTGGCTCTAATTACACTTAGAGCCTCCCAAGAGGATGGGCTTGTGGTCATCCTCCAGCACTGTGAGCTCCACATCTACAGAAGAGGGGTTATTTTTGGATTGTTCTTTGACTTCAAACAGAGGCTGCTCAGCTCCGCTCAGACCAAACTCTTCGTCACCATGGAGCTAGCTTGACGTCAGGGCTCAGAAGCGTGACTTGCTCTTTTATTCTGTTGTCTGTCTGTTCAATCATGCCTATTGAGGCTGCGACTGTCATTAGCCTATAGCAGATACCATCTGCTGCATCTAATTGGTAGAAATTTTGTAAGAAAATGCAGGGAAGACAAATAAAATCAAAAACAGTATACTTTAAAGCAGAAAAAGAGCAAGTGCAAAGCTTTATGTTTTTCACACATAAAGGTGCTCTTGCTCTTGTTAATTTCAATTAAAGGGTTAGTTCACCCAAAAATGTGTATTCTGTAATGAATTACTCAACCCTATATCGTTCCAAACCCGTAAGACCTTCGTTAGACTTTAGAACACAAATAAATATATTTTTGATGATTTTAGAGAGCAATCTGTCAGATCCAGAAACATAGCAAAAACATTGGTAAAACAGTCCATGTGACATCAGTGGCTCAACCTCACTTTTGTGGTGCTAGGAGAATACCTTTTTGCGCAAATAAAAGAAAAATAACATAATTTACTCTTCTCCCTGACTTTCGTCTCCCGCCAGGCTCAACACACCGTATACACAAGCTTTTGCGTATTTGACGTAATCAGCCTTGTTTACATCTGGTAAAAACACGTGCATGTGCGTTTATCTGCGGCTGTTTGCACCTAGAAGAAAGCATACGTTTAGGCTGTAATGTTCTCTAAAATGGCGGAATTCATAGGAGAATGAAGTATTATCGACGCAAAACTGGAGTTGTGAAAAAGTGTGATGTCACACTTTTTTAACTTTGTTTTTACCACCTTTTTTGGATCTGGGATATTTTCAGTTGTATTGCTGCCTATGGAGGGACAGGTGGCTCTCTGATATCTGAGGTCTTATAGGTTTGGAACGACATGAGGGTGAGTAATTAAGGACAACATTTTCAACCCTTTAATGGACAAGTAGCCAGTGATCTAAATATATTGAAGATATGGAAATGTAGTTAGGTCTGTCCTAATGCACTACTTTTGCAATATTTTGCCCTGAATTAATGTTCTGTTCTATTTATTTCTTTTTTTCCTTGTAGTTTTCACAGTACTTGACATCTTTATAATAAACAAAAATATATATTAAGACAAATAGATAATTATGTTCTTAAATTTGATGAATTAATTCTTATGTTGGTTTGTGTCTTAAATATCTTAAAGTGCCCCCATTTTAAAGGTTGCTAATATTGCTTTATGAGTCTCTTTAAACAGGTTTACATGTATGCAAGGTCAAAAAACACTTTAGTTTTCTCCAAAATTAAATTAAATTTACCCCATTTCTAAATGATCCGTAAACGACTCGTGTGAAGCAGTTTGAAGAATCAGTCTGTGTAAACCCCGCCTCTCCGTGAGCCCTCACTGCTGTGATTGGTCAGATGGCACAGTCCTTTATGATTGGTCTAACTCTACTGCGTGTCTCGGAAAACGAAACGGCCAGTGCCATAACAAACGTGGGCGGACATTATGCAAATATGTTACTTCGTGACATGAGGCAGTAATAGAAAAGGATTCGAATTGCTGATGACTCGTTTAGGCGAATGTGAGCTGACTCTTTTTTTTGATAGACAAAAACTTAATTTAACTGTCGGCGTCACAACTTTGCAGACAGTTTATGTTCACATACAGCTACATGACACACTGCATGAAAGATCATATTTGAAAATGCATAATAGGGGCACTTTAAAATTGATATAGTATTTTGACTCAAGCTCTTTTGATAACTGTCTGATCACTGAAATCGTGGTTTAATTGAAATCAAACGTTAACAAAATCTAAAAAGTGACCTTTATTTGCTTAAATATTTGTGTTAATGTAAATATGAAAATGAGAAAAAATGTTTCCCAGACAGACATACCAAGTATTTTGATTTTCAACACTTAATTTTCAGATATGATTACTGATTTAAATTCCAGCAGACTATACTAGTGCACCATTTAATTAGCTACAAACATAATTGAAGACAATTCGCTATTTGTATATGTATGAAAGACAAAGAATTTCCGAAAGAATAAAGTGTGTTTAGTGTGCAGTAATTTGATTGATCTTGGGTTATTGGTTGGTCATTAAAAGACAATGTTGTAAGGACATTACTCTCTGTGTTTACAAGTGTCCCTGTCTCTCTTTACAGGTGCCTACCTTGTTCCATACTTCATCCTCCTTATCCTTATTGGCATCCCACTCTTCTTCTTGGAGCTGGCGGCTGGTCAGAGGATCCGTCGAGGGAGCATAGGAGTGTGGAATTATGTTTGTCCAAGACTCGGTGGCATTGGAGTATCAAGCCTGATGGTGAGTGAAGGATGTTCTGGAGAAGGTAGTGGACTGAAACACAAGACGCAAATGAGCAGTCACTCAAATGTGTGTTCTCACCTCGACTGGGATCATGTAGGCTAAATGGGGAAATCAGTTGTGTGTGAAAATGGTTGCGTTTAAATTGCTGATTTTAATGACATGGACTTTTGAACGTCTGGTGCATGTCAGCTCAGATTGGGTGATTGATTGATACCGATCGAGATTGTAGTTCGTGTAGTTCCTGGTTTCCGCAACTATTAAGCTCATAGGAGCTTAGTCTGGCCAAGCGTGAGCTCGTTTCTCATTGGTTCCCATTTTTTTTGGGAATAAGAAATGCTCTAAATCGGCAGCTTGGCCAGACTAACTTTGCTCGCGAAAAGAATGTAGCGTCAAAGGAAGTTTGGGGACGGGCCCAGGCTAAGTTCGTATGCTAGTGTTTCGTTGAAAAAGGGTCAAAATACAACGAGAAGCCTGTAAATCAAAAATAATATCCAATTTCAGTGTTCTGAAGGCACAGAAGCATTTGTTTTTGATGAGTCACTAGCCTAAAAGTGCTAATTTACCAACCATTCTGAGCCGACTCATCCATTACTAGACTCTGTCCTTTGATCAGTTTAATACGAGCACAGTCACACAACCTATCAGATGGGTTTCAATCTGAAAACATTGCTCTGTCTGAACATTTAATACATTTATTTGAAGCCCCAGCCACACCTGGACTCTCTAGTTTCGTTTCTTTGTATAAGCAGCTGCGCTTTGGAGATACTTTAGCAAGTGAGCAATATGTAAGGCCTTTTGGGAGGTGATGGTTATATATTCCACTGAGGTGGAAATCTGGTTACTGTGTAAATGCTGTTAAATCAGCAGCTTCTTGAGAATGGCTTTCTCATTAGTTACAGAATGAGCTGAATACATATTATATATATATCTGTATGTTATAGTTGTTATAGTTCTCTTATTACAAAGTACATTATCAGCATAATAATTTAAGTGATTTGATTATATTATTTAATATATTGTTTATATTTTGTCTATGAAATAAAATAATTGTATTTTTAATTAAATTGAATTTAAATTTTAATTACGATTATTAATTCATTTTTCTTTAATTATATACTATTACTTATTAGAATATGATAAATGATAAATCATGATTAAGCACATCCAAAATAAAAGTTTTTGTTTAAATAATATATGTGTGTATACTGTGTACATTTATTATATGTGTGTATACATATATATATATTTTTTTTTATTTATTTTTATATATATATATATATATATATATATATATATATATATAACACACATACAGTATATATTTTGAAAGTATTCACATGTATATATTTATATTATATATATATATATAGATATATATTTAATATGTAAACACAACATATTGTTCTTAAATATATGCATGCATGTGTTTGTGTTTAATATGTATATGTAAATAGTAAATGCACAAAGTACACATACATATGTTATGTACACAAAAACCTTTATTTTGAATGCTATTAATCACGATTAATCGATGCCTAGCACCTATTGTTTAATATTTGGTATTTAGAATGGACTTCAGATTGGGAGTCAACCTTAATCGTGTTAACCCTCTACACAAAGGCAATGCAATAACATGCAAGGAAACCCATTTTGAAACCACTGGCCTTTAAATAAAACAACTTCACAGTTAAAATGACTGTGAAGAAACACTCGTGGACTATATGTGGCAGTTCTGCTGCAGCCGCTGCTATTAATACCCACCAAGCTACTGCAGAAAGAATGTGCTTCAATTATTCACTAGCCTAACTCAACGTGCTGTGGACCTGTGACGTCGCAAAGAACCATTACTGCCCTGTTACAGACCGTAAGGAGAAATCAAGGGATAAATTTGCTGTTAACAGGCACATGTTGCTAAAACCCTGAACATGCACGACTTTTAAGCGCACAGAACACATTCACTCGTATTCGACGTCTGTTTATGGACAGTATAAATGAAGTAAGGCTATTGACTTTAAGGAGTTAAAAGACAACAGATTTTATCCATGAAGTCATCTGATCGTATATCAGACTCCAGACTTTTGACTGTCAGCACAGTCTGGTTCGCATCAGTGCTAATATAGCTGCCAGAAAGATCTACTCGGACTGACTGTACTGTACTGTAAAATGACTAACCACAACTTGTTTTTCAACATAGCTTGTAGGGTTGAATAAATCTGAAATAGACCATGAAACAATACCAAACTGCCATTTAGGCATGTTGCAGCATTTTTATGTTTGTCCATATTTCAAACCCATAAAAGAAAACATTTCCAGAAGGTGCCAGACAGTTAGATTGGATTTTGAACAATGATTTTGCTATTTTTAGTGTACATTATGACTCAGATGTTCAAGAAGGTGGTTTTTAGCCTTAGATTAGATGAGACTTTGCCAGGGGACAGTTTTTGGTCAATATTACCCCTAAATTATTTTATGGTTGTTAACAATATCCTATGTTTTTTATCTTTCATTCTACAGGTGTGTGGCTTTGTGGGTCTGTACTATAATGTGATTATCGGCTGGAGCATCTTCTACTTTTTCCAGTCATTTCAGTATCCTCTGCCCTGGAGCGACTGTCCCATCAGAAGGAATGGAAGCCAAGCCAGTGAGTGCTCTACAGTTTCTCACATAATGACTAGAAAGATTTGAGTAATGATGTTTTATGTGAAACATTTCATTTGGTACAACACTTTGCCTAATGAAATAAATTGTGGCACAGCAAGAAGCTTTTTGCTTTTCTATCACACTCAAAGCTGTAGAAATATGTAGTATCATCCATTAATTGCATGCAAACATGAAGGAGAGAGAGTTTTGTTTTAATGCCCAAAGACAGATGACCTTAATAAAACTGCAGTCTGTAATGTGTCACTATTTGTGGCTTTCATAGCACTGTAGTCGTTCTTAAATGGATAGTTTAGCCAAAAAGTCATCATTTACTCACCTTCATGTCATTGGGTTTCTTTCTTGTGTTAGACATTAAAAAAGATACTTGAAGTCACACAGGTTTGGAATGACATGAGGGTGAGTAAATGATGACAAAATTTTCATTTTTGAGTGAACTATTCCTTTTAAGTATATTTTACTGTATACACATCATGCACCTGGTCACAGTTGCTATGCCACTTTTCATGAGCCTCAGACTCAAGGTCATGTTGTGTGTTTTAGACTTCCCAGCATGCCTGGCAGCAGTGTACTTGGTCAATAAGTGGAGAAAGAGCTAGACAGAGGCTGAGACCTGCAAACAGTCTCGCTCTCAACCACACTAAGACTAGATACATGTAGACATGCAGCTTATGTGTGCACAGCACACTACAAATATCCAAACTAAACCCAAAACTGTTATATTCTAGCACACATTCAAATTCTATTTGTGGCCTTTAGGTAGTACAAACTTTAAGGAATTTCTATGCAGGCTAAATTGTATTGTTTTTAAAACTTAAAATCTTTTAGGACACAATGTTTCCTGGATACAGTTTTACTTATACCCCTCCCAGATACCCTACTATGCCGTTAAAAGCAGTATTTGGAGATTTCCATAGCACTGGCAGTGTCTTCTGCTGAAAATATTGGCAGGTCACCAGCATATGTTGCGTTTTGGAAGCTGGTTTTCCCACCAGGTTTGGATTCGGCTTTTGGAAAAATATCAGTATTCAAATTAATGACTATTTTTATTTGAACAATCCCAATTCACAACCAAATCATTTTAAGATAATAAATACAATAATGCAATACATTTTAATATTTTTTTTAAAAATATAGTTATAAGAGATGAGGGCTGCCCTGTATAGTGGCAGCATTAAAAGAAAGATAATTTATATTATACATTATGCAAGCAAAATCGGAACTGAAGTCAAATCGATTTAAAATGGGAGACTAATGAATCAGATCCTAAGAAGCAATCTTTTCCACAAAGTCATTAAATAGGGGTGCATTAATAGACATGGGCTTAATTTTGTCCCTCCGTTTTCCTTTGTCTGGTTAGTTGTGGAGCCTGAGTGTGAGAAGAGCTCAGCAACCACATACTTCTGGTACCGTGAGACCCTGAACATCACCAGCACAATCGCAGACAGCGGTGGTCTGAACTGGAGGATGACTCTGTCATTGCTGGGTGCCTGGATAATTGTCTGCATGGCTGTAATGAAGGGAATTCAGTCTTCTGGGAAGGTGAGGCAGACTTGCTGCTGTGTGAGAGAATGAAATGACAATTAACTTAGTTGAGAAACACATCAATTTTTGCTTAGATTGAAGGCACCATCACAGATGCTGCGTTATCAAGCTCATCTGCACAATTACACAATCAAGATGTGCAATTATGATTATTTTCTCAGAGCAGAACGTTTGTTTTCACCTTGAAGCAAACTCAAGGTCTGATGGTGCAGTTTTAGCAGATTTTTGCAGAGAAATACCTGTTTACCAGCACCGTCTAAACAACAAGGATACACGTAGTTCTCTAATAAAACAAAATTTTAATCTCATCAAGCCAGCAGAGCTTCACCACCTGTACAGATCATGAAACTAAAAAAGAGCCTCTGCAAAGCCACTTCTTGAGTTTACATTACATTGGTAGTTAATTAATCATAATAATATGACATTGTTAATTATTTGCAACAAAGATGTACTATTATGGTTAAAATCAACCCCCAAAAATGAAAAGAAACACTAAATATCTCAGAATTAAGTATTTATAATGTGCTAAATTTAGATCCTGTTTTAATTCATAATAGCAAAATCATTAATGTACATTTGTTTTCTAAAAATGTCAATGTCGTCTTAAAAAATCACACAAAAAAAAAATTGACAAAAACACACAATTGTTACACCATGTTTTTGCAGGTGATGTACTTCAGCTCTCTATTTCCATATGTGGTGCTCTTTTGCTTCCTGGTGAGAGGGCTGTTTCTTAAAGGAGCAGTTGACGGCATTGCGCACATGTTCACACCAAAGGTAAGGCGAGTGTACACGTGCACTGATTTTAAACACACATGGGATATTTTAGAAATCCGGATTACGTTTTGGTTTTTTTGGAGACTGAGGGACACATTTCGTGCAATGTAAGCAAAGCTTTAAGATAGAAGAGTCAGCAATGTAAAAATAACTTTTCTTCATCTAAAAATTGCGCCCTGTCAGGTTTTTGGACTCCCTCTTGTGGTGTAAGTGGGATACTTAAATTGACGTTAAGAAGAATGATTCTATTACTTCTTAAAACTTATTTTACCTTATTATTGGCACAATATGTACGTTTTTACAATTAGAGGTTGCATTTTCAAAACAATAACAGAGGCGAAGTCGGATGATGCAATGGCGGAGCTTTGAACATTGGGAGATGTTGTTTTAACAAATCATGTTCATGGATGAACAGCTTTTTTATATCTGTTTAATCACCTAAACACCTGCACATGACTATTACTTGTACAATGAATAAAATATATTTGCTTTCCTGTCTATTAAAACACACGCAATAGCGGAGTCTCTGGATTTCGCGATGCTTTCTCCATTTCGGAAACGCCATGCCGAAATTTGTTCTCGCTTTATTTCATTGACTGTTCCAATCTCTTCTTGCCTCGGTTTGTATACACCTATGTTTTCATCAGTGTAATCAAGACCCATGACATCGAAATGCACAGTAAATAATTACCACTTCCGCAAATGTCCACGCGTGTTGCCGTAGTATTTACAGGCGGAAACCGAGGATAGCTCGGATATTGCGTCATTGACAGGCGACAAGGAACAGGGACGGTTCATTATTTAAATCTGGAATTTCTTTGACAGTATACAACTGCATTAAAAATATAACACTCTGCAAGTGGTTTTTGGATATTTTATTACAAAAAACGTACATATCGTGCCTTTAATAATATTATACAATTATAAACATTGAAGGCCTTTAGCTATTTTCATTTGAAGTTTTAATTAAATAATGTAAATGTTTTTTTTTTCTGTATTTAATTTTAGTTGGAGATCATGTTGGAGCCGCAGGTGTGGCGTGAAGCTGCCACTCAAGTCTTCTTTGCTCTTGGTCTGGGTTTCGGTGGAGTCATCGCTTTTTCCAGCTACAATAAGAGAGACAACAACTGCCATTTTGATGCCGTGCTGGTCTCCGTTATCAACTTTTTGACGTCTATACTGGCCACACTCGTGGTGTTTGCTGTGCTGGGTTTCAAAGCCAACGTCATGAATGAGAAATGTGTGGTGGAGTACGTATCATAATGGGATCATTTTTCAGATTGGATTAAGTTACACTTTCCATGGTAAAATAATATCTGTGCTTAATGCTTCAAATCTAAATGGGGAAGCTGGATTCGAGGTCATCCAGCACCCTCATGTCTGTGTTGTTCTCTTTTAGAAATGCTGAGAAGATTCTGGGCTACTTGAACTCAAATGTGCTGAGTCAGGATCTCATCCCCCCTCACGTGAACTTCTCCCACCTCACCTCGTCAGATTACGCCGAGATGTACGGCGTGATAAAGATTGTGAAAGAGGACAGTTTTGCACAGCTGGGGCTGGAGCCGTGTCTGCTGGAGGATGAACTCAATAAGGCAGGTGTTCAGCCTATGAGCTGTCTGCTTTCATTCACAGGTTTCAGCAAAGCCATTTAGCATGGATAAAACTTACATTTAGACTTGGGATTTATATATTTATTTGCCAAGCTCAATAGATAAAAATGGCTATTGTGATAATTTCGTCTACTGAATCGTAACACTATGGAACGTATTGTACTTAATTGTCATTTTATTACAGCTTTCGGGTCCATCTACCCAGTTTCAGCTAACATTTGCCAAAAGAAAACATGACATTCATTAATCAGACCATTTTGGGTGGAGATTATGTGCAGTTCTGATTTAAAGGAGCCGTATGTAAGAAATGGCCAAAACTAGTACTGCAATCACTTTCCAAATACTTCCAACAGAATATTCCTGCACAACTGGAGGAGCAGCAGTTTCAGGACCCTCAGTTTTAGGACCACAGTTTCAGGACCCTAGTTTTTTTGTGACAGCGCCATCTACCGACAGGGTGATGTAATGGCGGCTGCTGTTTCAGGACCCTGGTGTAGTAATGTTTGTATATAGTATCGGTATCAATTTTTTTATGTGATTTTTTATTCAAAATGCAACAGATGTTAATTACAAAGTGTGCAATACCTGCTTTGAGTTACAATTTAAACAAATTAAAAATAATTATAAATGAAAA
>JAUCMU010000143.1:10487137-10505904 GCA_032275025.1 Enteromius treurensis
TTTGAGTTTGAGTTTGTCCGTCAATGTGGATGTTACGTCTTGATGTTAGTATCTTTGAGTTTGAGTTCATCTTTATTAAAGTGACTTTGAGTTTAAATCCAGCTCTTGCCTCCGACGTTCTCCTTCTCGCCACTCGGACAACACCAGGCGTGACACATTTTAAGTCATAACCACCACCCAAAAACCCAATACAACAATCAATCAAGACAAAGAAACAACACCTTTACACTTGCACAATGTGTGTGTGTGTGTGTGTGTATGATAGAGAGAGAGAGAGAGAGAGAGAGATTTAAAATCAACTAAACCACAACAGAAGAACTGTTAATTTGAGAAGCAAGAGAATCATTTGCACACAATTCATTCCTAGTCATTTCTCAAGTTCAGTGAAGTGTTCCGAATCAAGAGAAATTTAATCATACCAACTCTGTTATGTTATATAGAAAATAAAATACAGTTATTGTAATGACTCACATTTAGTTAGAGGCAATTTTTTATGCCTGTATAAATTTAGATCTTCGATAGAACAAGGCATGCATGTTTGACATTATTCTTAACAGCAGACAAACTTTAAACAGTAAACATTATTAAGGTGTTTAGAAAAGTAATACACTTCAAGACTGAATTTGCTATTCAATAAAATCAGAGAATAGTTCTCAATATTTTTTCAAAGCCACGTGCACTGCATTATGGCTGGCTGAGCGATAAAAATTCACTATGATTTAGTTGGCGATATAAATAAAATATATGCCATTTCAGAACAGATACATAGAGTAATATCACAAAAATTAAAGATGTGTTGTTCTTAGCACAGTTGTGATTCGTACAGCAGTTCAACCATGAGCCCACTGTGGAATCTCTAAGCAACACCCTCATTTCATGAAGGGTCAATAGGGTTATTAATCGACATAAATTCGATTTAGCTTAACACAATTATGAAATCACGAAGGCTGCAACTTTTAAAGAATTATTATATATGCATGTTGCACAGTGAAGAACAGCTCTGTGATCAGAGCACCACCTTGCATAAGTTAGCAGTAAATCTGGCTCCATGTGTATTTCATATTAAAGATATGGACTCTGTTTGGAATAGCTTTTGTAAACCTCCTGACAAAAAAGCAAGAAATTGCCGTCACAGATTTTTTGCATGATTTTTGTCACCCATAAAATAAAAATTCTTTGTAAAATAAAATTATTATTATTATTATTATTAGTAATAGTAGTATTAAATATAAATATAAATAAGTTCTCAAATCTTGCAAACCTAGTTCAGTCCATATTTTCTTCACTTGAGCCCCATTAAAATGCTTTTTAATAGCATAAAACCATTCAAAATCATACTACCAGAATGCCTAGCATGACACATCCAGACAGTGTCTGCCCTAGGCCAATTACCCGGTGAGTGATTAATTACCATGACGGTGAGAACGTAATGCGGTAATTATGAGGAAGGGCTTACACATATTACCATGTTTTAACCTCATTTGAAACCTGTGATTAATAAAAGCCCAGATGGCTTTTATTCCTTTCTAACTGTATTAGCTGGCCTGAGCAGCCGTCAGTATATGGTCACATGAGCCCTGCAGCCCATAATGCTCTCTAGGCAGAGATAATTGAGAGAGCAGAAGAATAGCAGGGTCCAAGAAGCCCAGCCATTTGCTCCTTGTCATTTCTGAGCAATTGGAAGATAATGACATCTTGTTTGCTCTGAAAGATTTTTTCTTTAGAAGGTGTAGCTGTTCTGTTTCACCTCTTTCTCCCTCATTACTTGTTTTCTTTCATTCCTATTTAGTCTGGCAGGCCTGTATGATAGAAATCATCTAAATTAATTAAGAAAACAAACAGCTAGCTCAATAATGATGAAGAAATGATGGACTTCAAGGCAATGGCTCAGCTTTGTGTAGATGATAACAATCAAAGCAGCTCAGCTGTGACAAACACACTGCATATCAATTAAAACCTGATGTCTGCACCCTGAAGAAATGGAACACATTGTATGACAGCATTGTTTTTTTTTTTTAAGTGACCTCTGTGCCAAGCAACTAAAGCAATTAATCACCTCGAAATTTCTCAAAGGAAAGAAATTGATTTCCTGGTCTAAATAAAGTAGCCAAACGTCCAGGGTTCAATGCTGTAACAGAGATTTAGCCCTACATTAAAAAGCTTTCACATTACGGATTTAAACAGCTTGTTAGAGCTGAGACATACCCTCTGCCAAGGGTGCTCTTGCTTGTGATGTAATTACAACTGAATCCAACCTTGAAATGTGCCTCGAAACACAAATATGAAAGATATGATTAGCTATCAAATGCACTCACTCACAAAATAGGTGTGATAACAAAATCCCTGGGTTGTTGGAGTAAGAAAATAATACTTTTGTTTCATGCATTCGTTGTACCTGTATTCCTCAAAGACATTTAATAATGTATACAGTATTATGTCTTAATTTCTTTATACTGTATGTTACAAAGGATTTACACTTCAAACAGGCTAAATGCCAAAACTAGGTCTCAAATTCTAAAGATCACTCTGACACAGGCCTCAATACACATCCTCTAGACTGGGTTAAAGCAGGTTTTAATTAATCATAAATCATTCTGTCTCTGAGGCATCTCAGAAAGTTCTGTGAGTGACATTCATCCATCCCAGGAAGAAAGAATTTCACACGTCTGACATCAGAGTGTGACACATTAACACTAGAGCAGGTGGCATCGGGGTGAGTGCATGTTTGCCACTGTGTGAGACAGGTGCAGTTGAATAAACAGTTGGAGCTGGTTGTGTTTCCAGTGGTAACCACAGAGCAAGGATGATCTGATCCTGACATTCGTTTAAAGCTGACTTATTGACTGGTAGTAAAGGCTAAAAAGCTCTAATGGCCATAATCCAACATCAGTGGGCATGCATTAACTTGACATTAATTAATCACACCTCTCAGAAAAGTAAAAAGATTACAAAATACAATTTAGGTAACTGCAACTGTATTCAACAATATTTTCCTGAACATGAAATTGATTTTCAGTCCACTGTCATTTAAAACTATTTTAATGATTGACTTTTAGTTACCAAACATGATTTTAAGTATGCAGGCTTATTTCACATGTTGTTTCTCTTATTAAAAATACTACTATTACTACTAATAATAATCCTTAAAATTGTGACACCCAAGAATTAACATAATTCGGGTTCATTTTGACATCTTAACTACCTTTTTAAATAAAGAACCGTTTTTTGGAATATTAAAACAGATATGAAAGTTTCATCATAGGTTCTTTAAATAATTGTTCTGGCTTTTGAATTCTTTAAAACACCAATATTTGAAAAAAAATATGTTTTTTTTTTACAGGACAAAAAGAGAACCTAACCACATGGTAGGCTATGATGTATAGCCCTTATTGATACGATGAACAGAAATAAAACTGCTTACGTGATTTTCGGCCATTTATTAAAAAAAAAAGAAAACATCAAGTTCTTATTTTCCCCCGTTATTCATGTCATGTGCATTGTCTTACCCGAGCTGCACGCGAAGAATATGGATCTTCAAAAAGCGCCCATAATTTTGGTTGCCAAACTTCGCAGCATCCCCTGGAGCGGTCAGTGCTGTCCTCAATGCCGAAGCGTCTGGGCATGTCCTGGTCATCCTCCGCGTCGTCCGGATCTGGCGGTTCGAATATCTCCAGCGCCTCTTCTGCGTCCCTGTGCTGGCGGTAGGTCATCCAGCAACAGGGCTCCACGTCGGTCTCATCGATGCCCCAAAACGCCAACTCCTCCTCGAACAGAGGGCCGCATACATCAGCCGGGCAGTGCAGCTTACCGGTCCTGTAGTAGTTCAGCACATAGCCGAATATGCCCGGGTGTCGGTCAAAAAAAAACTCGCTGGCGCTGGGCGTCTGTCCCGTGTCTGAATCCGGGTTCACCGGGTGATCCGTCTCGGCAAGCCAGGCCAGTCTCGTGCCCGGTATGGTCCTAAGGGTGCTCCTGTAGGTTTCGTGGCGCGTGCCGCCGACGTTGATGATGATTTTCTCCGAGTTTTCGCCCCTGGCCATCTCTTCCTTCAGACATGATTTGGAAGGAGGTTTGTTGCCTGACTTGCGCCCCCGGTACGACGAAACACACACCGAGCTGATCATAGATTTAGATAGAGAGGCTTTCACCTAGTAACTCTCTTGGCTTTCTAAACCTGCGCAGTTGTCGTCAGTTACGAAAGTTGAACAACTGTAGAGAGTTTCCGCCGTCAACATGACCATCAGAGGCGCGAAGAACCACCTGTTAACGGAGAAACTCTCCTGGATTCTCAGTCTATGGGTGGATGCTTGCGTTGTTCCTCATTCATGGGCACTTTGACACGATAGTAAACATCTAAACACTAGCAAAACCGTTCTCGTATTACGACCGAGTTGGCATTTACGCGCGCTTAGGATTTTCTTACTGTATTTACAAAGAAAATCAGATTAGTTCGAATAGTTCGAGTCAGACTACTCTAAACATTACTCTCCATTTCATTTCTTTCAAAACTCTCGTCACCTTATCGCTGAATTAGTAAATCATACCCGGCTGTCACCTGCGCGCGCATTATTCCTTAATCACAACGTTTAAAACAAAAGCGCAACTACGCCGAATAACGTCTGCTATCTTAACTCTGATTTACATCTCTATGAGGCAAAATCTTATTTTGGCGAAGGATGAGACAGTATTATCAATTTGTTGGAAAAGATCTGTTGCATCTTGTGACAGTCAGAAGACGACACAGCCCATGATGGGAGGATGATGATGATGCTCCAGCGCCACAGTAACCCTTACAGCGCTGCATCACGTATGAACGTGAGCTCAATTTGATTAGTAGGCTACGGGGGAAAGCTTCAGTTTATCGGATTATGGACCCCTTTTCACAGTCGATGATGAAGTATTTCCACATTACATCGTAGCCTAATTTAATTTACGGTGTATTTGTAGCAATAGGCTATGTGTTTGTATTATCATGCTGCTATCTTGATATATTTCTACAATCTGACCCTTATAATTTTTTTAGCATCCTTGGATTGTTTCTTTTATTTGACGGAGCATACTAATAATTTTATTATAGTTTATTAGGAGCTCACCCTGATAGTTTCTAAAGTCTGAAATGTTAAGTGAGAACCACTGAGTATAAACGCAAATAAAAAAAAAATATATATATAAAATTATATTAATGACTGATTATAAGATTGATTTAGATTTTTACAGAAAATATCATTTTAATAGAAAATTATAGAGCATTTATGTTTTCTAGCATTTTTTTTTTTTTGTTATAAATGTTTTTTGTTGTTGTTTTACAAGTGCAATCTTACATATAAAGAATTTATGTTGTGAATGTGAAATTCCAAATAAGTTTTAATTTGTCTTACAACGTCACCTAGTGTACAAGTAAAGTAAAGCAGGTTTAACATCATGCATTTTCTACTTTGGTTTCTTCAATAGAGAAAGAAATCATTGGATTGCTTTTCATGATTTAAAATAGGCATTTATTTTGTTACTCTTATGAATGATAAATATATCTAAGAAATAATAATAAAACATTGCATATTAATTTATTCCACTCCATTAATTAATATCTCAGCTGACACAGCTGAAAGACAGATGTTTTACAACATTAAAATTCATGCACTTTTGACAAACAAGATATTAAACGATTTAGCTCTTATAAATCTGGAAGTATCACAGTGAGTAAGGCCAGCACAGTATTGCACTATAGTAAGACAAATTTTCTCCTCTTTAATCCACCTCTTCAATGGTGGGACCCTGTGATTCAGGCTGGGTCTGGAATCCACATCCACCCGCGGGAGGAACTCCTCCTTCATAGAGCCGAGAGATAATTGGATTACACACACTTTCCAATTCCTTCTGGTGGTGCTCATACTCTTCCTTTTCAGCCAGCTGATTGTTCTCCAACCAGGTAATAACCTCTTTGCACTTATCAATGACCTTCTTCTTTTCTTCTTCACTGATCTTTCCATTCAGCTTTTCATCCTCAATGCTATTCTTCATGTTAAAGGCGTAAGACTCCAGGGCGTTCTTTGCTGCAATTTTCTCTCTCTGCACCTCATCCTCAGCTTTGTACTTTTCCGCATCCTGCACCATCCGCTCGATTTCCTCTTTGCTCAGTCGACCTTTGTCATTGGTGATGGTGATTTTGTTCTCCTTCCCCGTGCTCTTGTCTACAGCCGATACGTTCAGTATGCCATTGGCATCGATGTCAAAGGTCACCTCAATTTGGGGTACGCCTCGTGGCGCTGGTGGGATACCAGTGAGCTCAAACTTGCCGAGCAAATTGTTATCTTTGGTCATGGCCCTCTCACCTTCAAACACCTGGATCAGGACACCTGGCTGGTTATCAGAATATGTGGAGAAGATCTGCGTCTGCTTGGTGGGGATGGTGGTGTTGCGTTTGATGAGAGCAGTCATGACTCCTCCTTCCGTCTCGATACCCAAGGACAAAGGAGCCACGTCCAGAAGCAACAAGTCTTGAACGTTTTCCGAGGTGTCACCCATCAGGATGGCGGCCTGCACCGCTGCTCCATATGCCACTGCCTCATCTGGGTTGATGCTCTTGTTGAGCTCCCTGCCATTGAAGAAATCCTGCAAAAGCTTCTGGATCTTGGGGATCCTGGTGGAGCCGCCAACCAGAACAATATCGTGGATCTGGGACTTGTCCATTTTAGCATCTCTCAAAGCCTTCTCGACTGGTTCCAGTGTGCCTCTGAAGAGCTCAGCATTAAGCTCTTCAAAGCGAGCCCTTGTGATGGAAGTATAGAAATCAATGCCTTCAAACAGGGAATCAATCTCTATGCTGGCTTGAGTGCTCGATGAGAGGGTCCTTTTAGCTCTTTCACAGGCCGTGCGAAGCCTTCGCACTGCTCTCTTATTCTGACTGATGTCCTTCTTGTGCTTCCTTTTAAACTCTTCAGCAAAGTGCTTGACCATCCGGTTGTCGAAGTCCTCTCCACCCAGGTGAGTGTCTCCTGCTGTGGCTTTCACTTCAAAGATCCCATCCTCAATCGTCAGGATGGAGACATCAAAGGTGCCTCCTCCCAGGTCGAAAATCAGGACGTTCCTCTCTCCTCTCCTGCCCTTGTCCAGTCCGTAGGCGATGGCAGCCGCTGTGGGCTCATTGATAATTCGCAGCACGTTCAATCCTGCGATGACCCCTGCGTCTTTGGTCGCTTGCCTCTGAGAGTCGTTAAAGTACGCCGGGACCGTGATGACGGCATTATTGACCCTCTGACCCAGGTAGGCCTCGGCGATCTCTCTCATTTTGACTAAGACCATAGATGAGATCTCTTCAGGGTAGAATGTCTTTGTCTCTCCTTTGTACTCAACTTGAACTTTGGGTTTGTCGTCTTCAGAGATGACCTTGAAGGGCCAAAGCTTCATGTCAGACTGGACCACTGGATCACTGAATTTCCTACCAATCAGTCGTTTGGCATCAAAAATTGTGTTGCTGGGGTTCATGGCGACTTGGTTCTTGGCAGCATCTCCAATGAGTCTTTCTGTGTCTGTGAAAGCAACATAGCTCGGAGTGGTTCTGTTCCCTTGATCGTTTGCAATGATTTCCACCTTGCCATGCTGGAACACACCCACACAAGAGTAAGTGGTTCCCAGATCAATGCCGATGGACACACCTTTAGACATCTTGATTATCGATTTGGTAAATATCACCTGTGATACAAAAGAAAAAATTATAATAACCATTATTATTAATACAATTATTTAAATATGTATTATATTTATTAATAAATAAATATATTAAATACAAAATGTTACTGGCTGTCGTCTGTAAGTAACAACTTGCAAAAAGTCTACTTAAAATGTATAGCTATATTATAATTTTTAAAATAGGATATAAAATATACCGCATATATAAAATATCTGAAATATATTATAATAAATATAAAAATATATATATAAAAAAATTCAATGTTAACTCAAAGAGTCCCTTACAGGTCTTGTGAGTTTCTTCAGAGAGCGGACTCTTCAGCTCTGCTTTGCTTCAGGTTGCCTGAGATTGTCTCGTCTCGACTGACTCGGTCTGAGCGACACTGAGGGTTTTATACCCTCCATGTTGCTTCTAGAACGACTAGACTTCTCTTGACTCTGGCGGTAACTTTAGAGACTGACTGAGTCCTGAAGTTTCCAGGCGCGCACAGATGAACTCGTAGGCTACGTACTTCAAAGAAACACCCGCGCTCTAAATATAGAAACAGAACTCTTAGAACCGTGTTTACTACGCAACAGGTGGGCGGGGCTAGGCGACGTTTGAAACGATAATGTATATATATTTTTAATATTCTGTATTTTTTTTAAATTTGAACTCCTTTGAAGTTTATTTGATTAAACCGCTCTGTCTTTTTAGCCTACAGTTCAAAATAGGCCATTTAACTGGAATCAAGAACTTCAAGAAGTCTTTTTTTTTTTTGAGCCACCAGATGCTCACTTCTTTCTTGTAACGTTAGCTATAAATAAAAAAATTATATTTTTCCACCCAGATTCCTTTTACATGCGGCTAGTCTTATGTAAAAAGCAATATTGTTGCATTAGTGTTAACATAAAACATAATAAGCTTCCTACACCATGATAAAAAATTTATATTAATAGCATAAATATGAGTCAAAATGCATATTGTGACAGCAAGATCTTTAATGCAGGGATTGGATGACATTACATCTGACAAATGATGTATGCAAAGGTAAATCACAAAGTGCAGATGAGGCAAATATTCAAATGACAGCATTCACAGTGATATTTGCTTAAGATATTTGCAGTCCCTTAAAGATGGTGATCAAGATATGTGTGCTTTATGTGAGTCTAGCTGGCTATGTGTGGGTATGCTGGGGGTCATAAGATTCTGCAAAAGTCTCAAAGAATATCCCAAAATCTTTTTCATCTAAGATTGGCCTAAATAACATATAATGGTCTACTACGTTATCTTTTATAGAAGAATTCATAAAAGGCCACAGAGATGATGGAAGTATGTGAGAACGTGAACGGGAAAAGAATCCCTGTTGGTGACACAATTCATAAAATCCCCCAAGCGGGGTATATTTAGCAGCATGTGCTGCCGGGTCGCGGAAGATTCTGCACACAGTGGTGTGTATCATATTGCCAGAACACTCTAGCTTTTAGCAGTAATACACAGTACATTCATTCAAAAAAAGCTTTTATATTTTTTTTTATGCAAGAGCGATAAATCAGGAATATTATGCTGAGTCTAACATTTTAATATTAAAAAGCCACAAAGACAATTTTTTTGGTCATGAACGATTGAGTGTAGCATAACCTTAGGTAAATAGAATAACCACGTTAAAACAAAGCATAGCAATAATTATTAATTATCTTATTTGATCAGTAACTATAACCAATATTTGGCACATATTTAGAGCCATAGACAGTGGTCCTTTTCATACTTTAGGTTAAAAGATGATTTACAACAAATGCTATAATACATGAATTCTAACAATGCACATAAGCCTAAAAGTGACATGAACCTATAATTTGTCACTGGACATTAGTAACACTATTAAATAAGAATAACATTCAGTAGAATCAAGTTCCGTTTTAAGAAATGTATATTAATAGAAAATAAGTCTCTCGCTTCACTGGTTAATGCAGGTCTCTCCATCTTTGATGAAGGCTAAATCCATCCAGTTACACTAATATCTGTAAAACAACAGAAACATGTTATTTTTGTCATAACTCTTCAGTCTGGAATGAATAATACTCTTAAAAACTAAATTTTAATCAGCCATTAGTGAAAAATAAACAGTGTTATCATCACAGGAATAAACTACTCTTTAAAATATATTAAATTAGAGAACAGTTTATTTAAACTGTAATAATATTTCATAATATTACTGTTTTTTTTTACTGTATTTCAGATCAAATAAATGCAGGTTGGTGTGCATAAATAACTTCTTGAAATAGTAATTGTTTATTATCATTGTTTTGTAAAGTTTTTTAATTGAACTACACTAATATGTTAAAAATTATCAGCAAATGCATTGCTTTTGTGAATCTTTCATTGACAACCAGCAGAGGGTAGTAAACAACCAAATATTTCATTCTTGGGCATTTGAAGAGAAGCTGTCCTAAATTAGGAACATTTTACTTTCTTTATCACGCTACATAACAGTTCAAATGTGTACTATGTGTACCATCCGTTATAATCAATATGAGGTGTTTTAAAGCCCCTCTCATACCTGTAGTAATTTGGCTTAAAGGGTCCATTCTTATTCAGGCCCATATATTTGGCCTGTTCATCTGACAGCTCTGTAAGATGAGCATCGAAATTGGGTAGGTGTAAGCTGGCCACATATTCATCTGAAACACACATGCACATACATGATTTAGTACGGTTAATGCACATAAATGTTTGATTTCAGTTGCAGTAGTGATCGGTTCTTACCCATCTTCTTGGGAAGCAGGTAGACATCCTGTTTGTAGCGACCTTCTGGTGCATTATACAGCTCTATCAGGGCCAAAGCCTAACATTAAAATAAAGAGCACAACAGCCTGCGATTAGAGATGTTAAATCGGGCATTATAATCATACAGCTGTGCAGCAGCACTTAGAACCACTAACATAACTGGATAAAATGTGATCTGTACAGAGGATGCAGACGCAGATAAAGCCCAAATCATGACAGGTCAAATTACCTGGGTTGTGGCTGTGATTGATAGCACAAATGAGGGGACTGTTGAGCAGCTCAAGTTCAAGAGCCGGCCCTAAAAAAAACAGCAGAGGGTTACTGTGATCCACCAGGACACAAAGATCTTTTAGGGAAAACTAAGGCTTTTCATAAATCACAATATATTATGTTTTCCCACAAAAACAGTATGGGTTTAACTAATAGAAGAAAATAGCAATGCCTTTTAGGCATTAAGAATCAAATTTGTATTATTATTTTATTATTATTATTTTCCTTTTTTTCTCACTTTTTATTTGGGACCGATGCAAACCAAAACATATAACAATACGTAGCATCAAGTGCTTAAGCTGCATTAAAAAAGGAAAACTAATATTATACTTTATACTCCTGTTTAAAAGTTTAGGGACAGTAGGTAATTTATGTTTTTGAAAAAGGATGTCTCTAGTGCTCACCAACATGGCATTTATTAGATCAAAATTAATGTAAAAACAGTAATATTGTGAAATATTGCAGTATGTGAATGTAATTTGAAATTCCTGTGATGACAAAGCTGAATTTTTATCAGCCATTCCTTAAAAACTAATTTGTATCATTAAATGCTGATTTGGGGCAGTCAAATGGGGCAGTCGTGGCCTAATGGATAGGCACCATGACTGAGGTGAGCCCTTGAGCAAGGCACCGTTCCCCCACCTGCTCACCTGTAAGTCGCTTTGGATAAAAGCGTCTGATAAATGTAAATGTGCTTTATGCTTTATTATCTAGCCAAAGCACAACTGAAGAAATGTCGTGTGCAATAACTTAAAGGATTATTACGATTTTTGACTGCTATTATAATCGTTGATGAAGGTATCTCAAGCAGTTCTCTTTTTTAATTTTGCACAGTTGCACATTGTTTAACGTTTGTGGAAAATGGTATATAAGGTATAATTTTATTTGATCAGTAGTTTGTTTAAAACCTTAAGTGTCACCATCCCGTATACAAGACGCCTACGTTTATTTCGCTATATTACAATTAAATCTTAAGGTAATCATGACAAACTATATATGTCGTTGGAAAGGTCTAAGACTCCTGAATAGATATTTGACCATTGTTTTATGATACCAATGACATAATAACAGTAATAGAGCAATTTATGAAAAGAATGCACCTCAAAAAAAAAAAAAAAAAAAACTACACCATAACTGCAGTTGTAACCTTTTCCACAGAAAGTCAATACACACGCTTTCAATCATTCAGTTTTTTTTTCCACACTGAAGGTCCATTAGACATCCATTATAGTATTTGTCTAGAAAT
Source organism: Enteromius treurensis (assembly GCA_032275025.1). Classification (NCBI taxonomy): domain Eukaryota; kingdom Metazoa; phylum Chordata; class Actinopteri; order Cypriniformes; family Cyprinidae; genus Enteromius; species Enteromius treurensis. The sequence continues at coordinate 10,499,107 of JAUCMU010000143.1, forward strand.
ATGTATAAAATAATATTGTACACATACACAATTTCTATCTGTATATTCATATTTCATATTTACTGTCTTGAATGAGAATTATAATGTTGACTTTGTAAAAACAGCAAGGCAAATGGGGCAGCCAGAGCTGTAATAGGAATAGAATGTAATACAATATAATATAAATATGAATATAATATGAATAGAAAAGTATAAAAATATGTGAATATTTTGTAGAAAAGTAAAGAAAAAGTAAAAAAAAAAAACACAGTCTCAGTTTATGGTGTCAGATGTCAGCTCAAGTAACTACTGTATGACCTTTAGGGGTCACAAAAGGAGCTTTGGTGACTCCTAGTGGCCTTTTGTGTTGTAGCTGCAAAATGTTTCACAGAAACCAAATTTTTTAAAGATATTTTAAGATGAAATTTGAAACACAACTTGATTAGACATATGGGTTTCAGATTTTACTATTTTTTGTCTAAAACACATGTTGTTAAAAAATATACAATTATAAGAATAAAACATATTTTTGTAAATGTTCATAACAATTAACTTAAACTTTAATAACTTTTTTTTCCAATGCAGCAATAATCTTCTAAGTTTCCTTTTTCAAAAGAGACCAACCTTATGTTTATATTCTAAAGCGTTCATGAATTACAGCTATTTAAGCTTGCATAGTACTTCTTCACATGTTTCCCCAAAATTGGGGGCGACAGTTAAGGGGTTAAAAAAAAAGCTATTGCCATCTTATAATAAAATCTATCACTGGTGTTATAGCTAATGCTTTCTTTTGTGAAATAAAATAAATCAATAAAATTGCCAATTGCCATTTTTTTATTAATAACCAGTGTTGGGGAAAATTACTTTTAAAAGTAATGCATTACAATATTGCGTTACTCCCTAAAAAAGTAACTAATTACGTTACTTAATTACTTTTTATGGAAAGGAATGCATTACGTCACTTTTGAGTGTTTTTTAAAGAAGTAACTCGGTTTTTATTCTTCTAAAATTAAAAAGTAATGCGTTACTTTACTCGTTACTTGAAAAAAAGGGATATTATTACGTGACTCGCGTTACTTGTAATGCGTTACCCCCAACACTGTTAATAACAATGTCATGATAATAAACATCATCAGCTATTGGAGATATCTATAAGTTATTGAATTGTGGTTGGTCACTTTGCACATCAACTAGATGGCCTTTTCCAGGTTGTTCCTGTCAAAAAAAAAGTGTCCAGTTATTCAGTCCAAAGTTAAAAGTCAAAGGTATACTAAATGGCCACTTTAAAACATCAATATATTTTTATTCACTGAATTAAATAAGCCCCTCTGTAACAATGCTACCGGTGAAGCAGAAGTGTTAATTCATGTCTTGCTTTGCAGTTTTTTTTTTTTTTTTTGGATTTCATCATTGAATGCTGAAAACATGGTCCACTAAATACCAATAATCTAGAGTTTCACCCACATAGGGAGTTTTAGGCCTACATAAAAGGCTACATAAATTTGATTTGAATTGTAAGGATGGCTGTTGGCCTATCACATTGTGACAGTGTTATTCACATTTATAGTTTACATTGTTATCATGTAAAGTGCTGAAAATATAAGCTAAATGAAAACAGAGTAGGTTTAAAAGAAGAAATCGAAAGTAACTACCAATATTAAAAAGTATTTAACTGAAGAGGAATAAAATACTGAATAATTAAATGTGCACATACAAAATAATCTAAAGAAATAATACAAACGAATCTTTAAAACAGAGAACTTAACAAGAAAACTTAAAACTTAAAAAACTTTAAAAAGATTTTTAAGGCTTTTCAGGCAGTCTCATAGTTCCAATTTTGCGTATCTATACCACGAGGTTTCGTTTTAATTTGGCGTACTATTTATACGCACATTCATGAGATCTGTTAGTAGGGATAATGTTCAAAAATGTTCTGGGACCTGGCAACTCTGTTTGGACAGATCATGGCTGAAGCAGAGATCGGTCTGATACAGTATTTTAATAGTTGTTAAGGTATATGGTCCAGGTGTTGTGCTGAATTTTCACTCCCTGCCGAATTATGACTCCCCTCGTTGAAATTAATACTAATCTTAACCCCTCCCCTAATCTTAACCCCTCCCCCACACCTAACACTAAACCTACCAATACTCAGGAGTCATAATCTGGCAGGGGGTCAAAATTCGGCATTACACCGGTTCGGTAGTCGTTAATTCTAAGCATAGAGATCGCTTATAGCACATTTAAAGTGTTATGAAATTAACTTAGTATAATATAAATGTATAATCTGTTTGGTAGGGGTGTACAGTCTATTTACATAAGAAAAGTAAAATGAAAGTGAAAGCGTGTTTTCTCGTCACATCACAGCTCAACTTGGCATAGACGGCAGTGAGGAAGTGAAATTCTTCCTTTAAAGGTTGGTAATTTGCCTTTTAATCGCCATTTTGTGCATATCATTAATTTAAAGCCGCTAAAACATAGTCTGCGTGAAGGTTGATCTTGTAAGAGTTATCTGTTGTTTACCGATAACGTTAGTGGATAGGCTACTCCGAGGTACTGGGCCTCGTGAATCTTGATGTTTTGTTGCAGCCAAACACACTTATGTTATGGGCCAGTCACTCTCATTTAAGCGAAAGCCATATATTTATTTTTTAAATTTAATAATAAAAAAAAGTAATGCAAATATGTTTCGTATTATATTTACTAAGCTTAGTTCTATATTGGCTATTTAAAAACGAGTGTTAGCCCACTTAAAGGGATAGTTCACGCAAAAATCACTATGAATTTGTTTGTTCTGCCGAACACAAAGAAGATATTTTGAAGGAAGTTTGCAATTAGGCTGTTTTTGGTCACCATTGACATCCATAGTATTTTTTTCTTCCTACTATGGAAGTCATTTTTTTATTTTTTTTTTCTGTGAAATATTTCTTTAACCACTTTATTGTTTTGTTTTACTTCATCTCTTAAATTCATAATTTTCTTTCTTTCCTTTTTTTTTTTTTTTTTTTTACATTTTTTGTAGGAACTGCAGTCTTTTAGAAGAGTGCCCAAAGTTCACTACAGTCTTGTTCTGTAAGTGACAAAATGCCAGTGCAATTCAATGGATGGGAGGCGTACTGTGATAAATCAAAGCACCTTAAACCAGGTCAAGAGCCTAAAAAGAGCCATGGCTATATCATGTACCATGGGACACTCAAAACCAATGCCCCAGCTATCATAACATCAGGGTTTCGGCCCTCTAGTGGGGGAACTCTGGGCCCTGGTGTCTACTGTAGTAGGAATATTAACAAAGCAATGGGTTACCCATTATGTGCTACCAATGATAGAGTCGTGTTAAAGTTGCGAGTGAGAGTGGGTAAAGTCAAGAGGATTGACACACAAAGCTGGAACCTGCAGACCTCGTGGCATCAGCAGGGATATGATACAGCCTGGTTACCTGCCGCTGTCACTGGGGGACTTGAGGAAGATTGTGTTTGGGATCCAAAGAGAATTACTGTGATTGAAATAGCCCATTGCACAGATTCCAGTGCTAAGAGTTCTCTGGAGAGTCTGATAAAGCAGAAAAACCAATCGCAGGACACAAATGGCAAAGACCTGAAGCTGTGTAAAGGGTGTGGAATGCAAACAGAGCATAAACACACAATGGAGAAATGCTGGTCCTGTCAGGCATCCATTTGCCCCTTCATGAAAAATCATGTTTGCAGAAAGAAAAGGAATTAAATATTCCAGAGTAATTGACAACTAGTTTATTGATTCTTTTGAACTTTTTAATTAAAGTGCCCATATTATGCCATTTTAAAGGTTGCTAATATTGTTTTATTAGTCTCCTAAAACAGGTTTACTCATATGCAAGGTCAAAAACACTTTAGTTTTCTCCAAAAATAGATTTAATTTTACCCCCATTTCGTGTGAAGCAGTTAGAAGAATCAGTCTGTCTAAACCCCCTCTCTGTGAGCCTTCACTGCCGTTATTGGTTAGATGGCGCAGTCCATTATGATTGGCCTACCGCCCTAGCAAGCCGGTCCAAATAAACTGGACGCCATCTTTTAAGAACAAGCAGTCATCAGTAAAATGAGGCGAACAAGAACACAAGAGTGTACTGCTGCTGAGGTGTTGTTGAAAAAATGAATGTTAACCACTCATTCTTTGTAGATTCATCCTTCGGAAGGGAATATAAAACACATTTACTCTCACAGGGTACAGCGTCTTCTTGACATGATATAATCCACACAGAAATTGTACTGTTTGTGGACGGACTTTATGCAAATATGTTACTTAGTGTCGTGGATATGAAACAGAAAAAGATTCAAATTGCTGACGACTCGTTAAGGCGAATGTGATAGACAATGTGATAGATTTTTTTAATAGACAATAACTTTATTTATCATACACTGTCGCCGTCACAACTTTCAAGATTTATGTTCACATACAGCAACATGACACACTGCATGAAAGATCATATTTGAAAAGGCATAATAGAGGCACTTTAAATAGAATCTGTGAAGTGATGTTGAGATACGCTAAAGCTGCTGTAATTAACAAATGTAATGAAACTCTGCTAATCACATTAATAAATGTAAAGACATCTCAGTACATATACATGTTTGAATTTGTTGAGATTGTGTGCCAAACATTATATTTGTTTGAAGTTGGAATTTATCAGTGTAATGTAATATTTTGAACTATGAACATACATAAAAATTTATTTATCAAAAGATGTTTTTGTGTTTGTTTGTTTTTAGCTCTGATGTTGAATCACAACATCAGAACTGCTCCAAAGTTTTAACAATATTGATTTACTGATCAATTCTTTCATTGAAACAGTTATGTCAAACCATACGTAAAATTTTGCAATTAAACATGAAAATGTTGGGGTATTTTTGCTTTGTCATAGTTCCTTCTAAAGACATTTCACAGATATTTTTACTTTTTACCTTTTATAATTTGTAAATATTTTACATTAATTTGTAAAGAATTAATTATTTTAAATTAATTTTACAAATGTCACAATCTGGTACATTGATTCCTGCTGTAAGCCAATACTTACTGTAAAATCAACACTTTCTGAAGTCTGAAAAACTAGTCAGTACAAGTAAAAAACAAAACACACACACACACACACACACACATTTTGGGTTTATTTTGTTTTATGGGGACATTCCATAAGCGTAATGGTTTTTACTGTATACTGTACAGACTGTGGTATTGTCCTACACTGACCCTACACCTAAACCTACCCCTTACAGGAAACTATGTGCATTATTAGATTTTCAAAAAAACTTAATTCTGTGTGATTTATAAGCTTGTTTTCTCATGGGGACCTAAGAAATGTCCCCACAAGGTCAAAATGTACTGGTATTCCTATCATTGTGGGGATAATTGGTCCCCCTAAGGGAATAAATACCAGGTGCACACACACACACACAAATACCCAGCAAAATGGTTAACTTTATTTCATTTTCTTCAATTTCTTTTATTTTCAGTATTTGAGTATTTTTAGAAATACTTTTCGATGTACTGTACATGCTCTGGCTTTACTGTAAAGTAAGTACCGTTTGCTGCCTCTATGAAGCCTCTTTTTTATTTTCATGTCTAGAAAAAGCTGTTCGGCATTCTGACAAAAGTTAAAAGTCAAAGGCTCATCTACTAGTTTACAAAAGAGATGGCTTAAAGGTGCTGTAAACTATGTTAAGCTATCAGAAGTAAGCCTGCATGTTTAAGAAAAATTTAACCAGGTAGTAGTTTAGTTAACAGACAACATTTGCCCATCATAGCATAGTCTTGTATGCTTGTGATACATAATTGTTTACAGAACAGAGTTTTTATTTTATTTGAAATTCGAAATATAAAAACATTACTCAAAAGTATTTCAATTAAGTATGTTTAATTTTTTCACACTCAGCTTCAGGTTTAAAACGTGTATTATTTTAAAGCCAATGCAGTTACACAATTATTACATAAAAAAAAAAAAAACATTTTAAAACTAATAATGCCACATTTCATGGGAAACCACACTTCATCATCCATTAATCATCATCCATGACACCTTGCACTGCCCTCGGGCGAATTTCACCAATGACTGTGATTCGTTGTGGATCCCAAACACAGTCTTCTTCAAGACCACTTCGCACCATCCCACAGTTTGGAGGACACCAGGCAGTGTCGTACCCTTTATCATGCCAGGAGAACTGCAGTGGATGACCTTGACGGTCAATCTTCTTCACTCTCCCAACATTTACCTTCACTCTCAGAACCACTTACTTGTGCGAAGGTACCTCCTTTCCAACAGGGTATCTGGAGGCTTTCTTCACATCTCGGCTGAGGTAGACACCACGGCCAAACATTCCACCTGAAGACTGTCGAAAACCCTCCAGTTTAATTCTTTCAGCAGCCTCCCTGGTTGTGCCATGGTACATAGTGTAAACTCTACCATCCACAGTTTCAATACAACTCTGGAGGCATGGTGGAGCACCTGGACCCAAGTCATCTTCAGCCCACATGTTTGTACCTGGATAAACCACAATCTCATTAACCTCAAAATATTAGAAACTCAAATTTACTAAAAAAAATTGTATTAAAGTATTTCATTTTTACATTACAAATTAATTTAACTAGTTATTATTGGCTTTTTTTGATGACTTACCGTTGATGTTGTTTCTAACGCTATCTGTAAATCTTCTGAAAGCAGGTACAGGATATATATGGGACACCATTCAGGGTGTGTCCACAAAACGTTGTAGTGACTTTTAGTTACCCTTTCAGTCGAATCACTTCGACGTTACATATGGGAACTCGCCAGAGAGACCAATTTGCCTTTGAGCT
>JAUCMU010000143.1:10524088-10546206 GCA_032275025.1 Enteromius treurensis
GTAATATGAATTATTAATATAGAAATGCATATCTTAATATAGTGTACATATCTGTAATTAATATAATACATATTATTAATGCATATTATCAATTTACATAGATATATTCATTCTAACATTTACTTTATATTAAAGCAGACAACTATATGAAAAGTTATATATTCAGATATACATTCATGTATTCATATTTTATCCAAATGTTTCCTGGATAAAAAAAAAAAAGCTTTCAATAATTCATGTTATGAAATCTGTGTGTCTTTACATTACAAACAAAATGAGACAAGAGCTGCATAAAATATTTTAATTTTTTACTGCACACAAAAATAAAACTATTTACAAGTCAAAATGTCCTGTATGTTCAACACGGGACTACATTTAGGTCCTTTGAGAAAGTTAAAACAAGTCAGATCATCTGCTCTTTCTCTTGGTTTTGCATAGAATTAAGGATTGAACCGGCGTCAGTAGCGAACTGTGACATTTTCCAAGGACGTGTACTGGCCAGGATTTCTATATTGCTTTAATTCGAAGTACCACCAGAGCACTTCAAAACATGAGTAACTCATGTCATACACCAATCGGTCTGCACAGGCAAACAAAGCCAAAACCTGGGAAAATGGCACGTATTGTCAGGAATCAGGGGCGAGACAGGCGAATCCATATGCAAGGTATTTAATAAACAAACTCACAAACACAGAGTAGACAGGCGATGGTCGCCTGTCGTAGTCAAGAGGCAAGCAAGATCGGCAACGGGGAGTTTAAAGCTTAAACAGACAATGGGAAACAGGGAAAACCGCTTACAAGGATGGGACGACCCACATGCAATGATCAGCGAGGAACATATGAAGATCTGGAGTATTTATACCGGACATATGAGGGGTGGAGAACATATCAGTGACCATGGTGACACATGAGGTGGGTGGATACAAGCGTTCATTGAATGATTAGTCCAAACATAACACACCAAAACACAGACATGGTCCATGGGTGACTGGAGTGTCATCCGAACTGGATTGACATCTCCAGCCGACCGTGACACGTATGGTCACTCTATCTTATATTTATATCACATGATATAGTTCAGCGATAGCTTATAACACGAGCAAGGAGAGCGATATCAAACAAGTGTTGCTTGTACTCACTTACTTTTCAAAATAGATTTTCAAACGATCTTCTTTTATGTTCCACAGTTTATGTTGGGCCATTTAGCCTAAATGTTCATGTATAATCAATTTTATGCAAAATCTTTTTTTTTTTCTCTAAAGATACAATTTATAATGTCTGCTTGAAACTTTCTTAGGCCTATTTAACACAGAAATAGCTCATGTGGTATTTTCACAGTCAAATTTATTTTGTGATTACTTACCATTGATCGTTCTATTTTCTTGTGCTTTTTTTATTAAAAAAATAGATCACTAAATTAATACTTCACGTGAGCCAAAAAGTCCTGATATTATACACAACTCACAGTGTCATAGTCTAATGATGACCAGACTGTGGCAGAGTTTTACTATTAACAAGGCTTATTAACTAAACAGCGGATTGAGCTAGTTTAGCTTTCAACCCAGTTCTTTTTTGCAAAATTCAACTTGATGAATCTAAATTGCCCTAACATGATTTGGCATAACAGCAGTCTGCTCAAACCAAGTCAAATAATCGCCCTGCTCAAACCACTTGAGAGAATTAAATAATTGGGCTCTGAAGTGCCGATGGTCTAACGTGAAGAAATGAAACGTGATCTAAGCTCTCTCAGATGACTGCTCGGTGTAAAGAGACCCTAATGGCAGCTCAAGCAACGAAGCAGGAACATCGGTCTAAAGTCTCAATGCATCCATTCAGCAGAACTGGACGTGCAACCAATAGCTTCCCTGAAAATCTCCGGAAATTTGATCTAATCTCCAAAACTATGTCCATTACATATAACAAGCAAGAAATAGGAAACAAAAGCAGTCATTTCATTATGACGGATGCACCGTTGTGAGTCAAAGTACACATAAGAGCAATAGATCTATTCAAAGAGATGAAGAAACTAATCTCCTACTAAAACTAGATGATGACAGGCTGAATGTTTGATGAGAAAACAGAGAACAATCACAATAAGGAGAGTCCAAGGTCAGCGCTGGGCTCTCAGCAGGTAGGGCTGGATCACGGTCCCATGCCAAGTCTCGGTCCGAGAAACAGGAGAAAATGTTCCTGAGCGACTCAGTCCATGTGTCATATTTCTCAGCTCAATGCAACTTTCTTTTACAATGTTATCAGAGCCTCCTGCTCACAGAGGGACAAAGCTAGCGGAGGTACAGAGAGAGAAACTTTCTCACACCCTCAAACTGCGAGGAGAAGAGGATACAATTACACACAAAAACTGTGATTACTAGAAGAAAGAACTGCCAGCACATACAAAAGAGGGAATTCACAAGATCAGAGGGGATACTCAAACCATTGAGCATTTCTCAAGAGATTTCCCCTCTTATCGGGCAATTTGTGAGGGAGCACTTTTGTTATTCCAGATTATATTATATGTATATTCTACTTAAAAATGATACTCGTCTAATTCTTTGTAATCATCCGTGAAATTATTTTCTGCGAAAAGGTTTGTTCAAAAACACACACACACAAGCGCAAAATGTTGCTGTCGAAAGATTTCTATGAATACTTAGTTACACACTATCCAAAATCCGATTTCTGAAATATTAAAGAGTAAATGTGAATGTCAGCACTGAATTTGATTTGCCGCTGAGTGTAATGCAGCTGAAGAGAAGCAGCAGAACAGCCCTTGGCTCTGTTGTATAACCAGCTGACAACTCGATGAGCGAGTGGGCAGAGTAGTGTGCCTCTTTTACCACCCACTTACACAGACACACACACACACTTCAGAGGGCCACACTTAATGCATTTTTACAATCTGGACTATTTCTTTTCCAGAGTTAATGATCTGTCTATCTATCTATCTATGCTACATCTTCACTCTTTGATCTTTGCAGTGAAGTGCAGATGTCCGACATGCAATGGGTTGATTTAGTCTTTCTAGGAAATATAAGACATTTACAAAAAAAAAATTCCACATTTCCTTTATATTTTATATTAGATTCCAGCGTTCACTAATATGCAAACTGCAGTGAACTAAGGTCGGAGAAGCTTAAATTACAGGATGCGGCGAGAAAAAGAAGTAAAGAAACGCTTGAATTATGCGTCACGTGACTCTAGTAGGCTCCAGCACACCTCTAGTTCAACTCTCGCCAGGGATAATCTTTCTTAATGATCCCAGTAAACTGAGCAACATGTCCCAAACTCAAGTGCGATGTTTTCGGGACACACATAATGTGTTTTTGGCCCATAAACAGCGAGTTGGAGAAGAGATATACGTCCCCCTTACCTTTTTCATTGATTTGTGGGTCGGGACCGCAGTGAATGCGGCGGACAGCTCGCCGACGTTCATGTTCACGTCGCTGTTCTTCGTGCCTGTCATCGCAGAGTATTTCTCGGCAACGTTTTCGCTCTCTTTAAACTCTTTGCTGGCCTGTTTCACCTCCAGCTTTGCATCCCCGACACAGTCTGTCATGGCAATCTATGTCTAACGTACGCGCTTTCCGAGCCGTTGCCGGTATTTTTTCGCGATAGTCCTTCAGCTCGGTTACTGTAACCTTCCGATTCGTCCTTATGTTGCTGGAGCGCTTCAAAAGCTCCGACTATCTCAGAAGCGGAAGGAGTGATTGCGCAAAAACGTATACAGGAGAAGAACAAACCGACGAACGCGGATAGAAAACGGATGCGGATGCTAGTTTATTAGAATGTAAAATCAATCAAGCCGCTGTGGACCACAGATTATTATATTTGACTGTCCGGTTGACGGCCAGCAGCAGCATCAGCGGTGGGCGGGGCTTAAAGGCAAGCACCTGCACGCAGAGGAAGTTACACGAGAACTGTATTAACGGTGCATGTACCGTAATCTGTCGCTTTTAAGACCGTGTTTTAAACAGTTATTGATGATGTGAGGTTCACCTCGTGAAAATACATTACAATTCGTATTTAACATTATGTATGCGAGTTGGGTGTTTTGAGAAGTTTGTAATTCAAAATTATAACGGAAAACAAATACGAACATAACGACATGCATTATTCAAACTGGAAAAAACTGGTCAAATTTACTCAACCAATGTTTTTTCTAGACTTACTTTCTTCTGAGACACAAAAGGTTGCGTCTTTTCGGCGAGTGCAGGTAACATCTCTTTTTGGAAGAGAGTCGTACAAATCTGCAACAACATAAAGATTAGTAAATGATGGTAGCTTTGTCATTTTTGTGCAAACTATCAATTTAAGTCCCATATAATGCGGTCTTCTGGCTCCAATGGGCGTAATGTCCTTTTAAAACTGCCTCTTAACATTTTGTTCCTCAAGAAAGTATTCCTCTTACCTAAGCTGATATGTAATATATTTGTTGTGTGTGTGTGTGTGTATATATATATATATGTATATATATACATATATATATATATAAATTCAAATAAATGTAAATAATTGTAAGAATTACTGGGCCCCAGCCCCATAGTTGAGAGCCACTCCTTTGAAATATCTGATTTCAATCACAGCTAAGTAGATTAAAACACTGAACTGTTTGAATTAGGATCATTTACAGCCTTCTTGTGCTCACACAGATTATAATAATAAAGGCGAGTTCACAAAGCATGATGTTTCACGATGCATTTGCACACAATTTTTATCAAAATACAGGTTAGATGACTTCAATATCCAACATAACTCAAGAGTACTTGCATTTCCAAGTAAGAACTAGATGAGCCAGAAAGACAGTGACTAGATACACAAACCTCACTAAAATTACATATGACTGTTGTATCAAAACACTCATGTAAAATGACTTCATGTTATGGGTGAAACCTGTATAAAAGCTTGGGAAACAAGAACACCCTATACGTTTCCTTGGTGGCGAGGGCTGATTTCCAAAAAATGTTGCCCTTTTTGTCTGTATTGTTTTCCCAATGCTTTTCCCCCCACGCATAACACGTACTATACACTGAACACCACCACAATTAGTTTGTAAGAGATAAACCTACATCATTTCCATGTAATTTGCCACTTATAAGCTCATAAACCTGACAAGAACTGTCCATAAAGAAAAAAATCAAACAGCTCTCCTTGGTCTTCACGCAATTAATTGCCAAAATTCTTATTCGTTCTACTGCCACCTTTTTAAAAAGCATCACGGTAAATGAGTCGTTACTATGTTTTCTCTCTCTCTCTGGGTCAATTTTAGTTTTGCTATTTAATTGCTTTTTAAACCACAAGCTTAATTAATTACACTGTACATTACAGTAATGGCTCTACGTGTGTCCTCTGAAGCAATACAAGACCACTGAGAGAAAACAGATGGGCCCCTCCTTTTAGTAGAAGACAGGGACAAGAACAACACAGGCCATGATGAATTAGGGCTGTCTGTAAGTGTTGCGGTGGGGACGGTGATTCACAATAGTGAAAATTTGGGCCTTCAGAGTCACTTAAAAAAAAAAAACACAGTAGATGCTCTAGTGCTATGACACCCGGATCATCTGGGCCACGGCCTCGTCTCCGGCCTGGTTCTGCTCTTGTTGCTCCTGCTGGGGAACGGGAGAGGAAAAGGGTCAATCATTACCCTCACGTCCAATTCAGATATGCTTCACTCAGCAACTCTAGAAAACATTTCACACTCAAGCATTTTCACTAGGGTTGGGTAACCGTGATTTATAGCATCAAGAAAAGCACTGAATAACCAAGGGAAAACAGTGAAAGGTTTATGTTTAGCAAACTGTCACCTGTTTAACTGTTTAGCGTTAAATTAAATAAAAATGACTTGAACAGGAATAGGAAGTGTTTTTTGTTCATCAAGGCTGCTTTAATTTGCTCAAAACTATGAAATATGAAATACAACGAAACGTTAAGTTTTTTTCCCCTGTGATTGCATCAGCAGCCTTTATTACACCCGTCTTCAGTATCATGTGACCCTTCTAAACTTATTCTAATATGTTGATTGTTAATATATTGAAAAAGTTTATATTTGATGGACTTATAGATTTTTCAGGATTTTTTGCTGAATAAATATCAGCATTTACGTGAAATAGAATTTGTAACATTTACTGTTTAGTGTACCAAATATAATCTTACTGATCCTAAACTTTTTAACAGTAGAGTAATTTATGTACAAAGTGTCATTTTTTTTGCCAGTGAACCTTTTGAAAGTCAGTCAGAACGTTTATTCAGGAAAAATAAAAATAAAAATCACAACATGTGACAAAAATGAAGACAGTGATGACACTGTATAGGTATGAAATCCAAACACAAGGACAGAACCAGATCCAATCCAAAAGAAAAAAAAAAAAAACAACAGAAATGCTTCCTCAAAAGAAATGTAGAAAAACATATATTCAAACAATTTTTCTTTTAAACTGGTTCCTTAAATTCATTTTCGTATTTTTTTTGCAGTGATTTCATAACTGAAAGTGACTGTTTGCCAATGACAAGCATGCATGCTTTCTTAAACCTCCATCCTGGTAATAATAATAGTGCCTGGATCAAACAGACAATCGCGTGATAAAGTCAGTCACATCGCATTAGTCTTGAAGAGCCACATCAATGGAATTCAGGAAATATCAGTGTTTTCATCCGGATTATGTCATGACAGTGAAGAGATTATCCTTTTCTGTTAAATATGGCAGAAATGGAAATCCAAGTTCAAACAGACAGGTCATAAAATACAACACACAGTAAATTTAGCAGATCATGCCGTCTGTACGCACGAATGCTTAACTAGCAATGAGACATGATGGGACAGACTCAAGCAGCCAACAAGCACTGGAAAAAGCAGGAGGTGATGCGTGCAAGAGCGGCCAACGACAGCATGTCACACAAAGACAGGAGCGAGAATGAATCGGCTAAGAAGCTCAGTGATTGCAGAGGTCTACGCGAGGGGCGAAGTGTGCTCGGGTAGCCAATGCGCGCTCGTGAGTTCTGTGGCATTGCGTAGGTCTTCCTGCTTGACATGGCCCTGCGCTCTCACCTGCATGGCCAATGCCATTTCTTCTTTCTCTTTAGGCGAGAAGAAGCGCCCGCCATCACCACGCTTCCGTTGCATGGCATGTTTGTGCCGTGACTCGTGAAGATATTTCTGTAGAAGAGAGTAAGGAATCAGCCTTGATATGAGGTATAATTCATGACAAAATGCCTATTTTGGCATTCAGAGGAGGAAGACTCACCCTTCTTTCTTTAGGGATCTTGCCCTCTGCCTCTAACTTGGCTCGTGCTTGCCGTCTCTTTAGGATTCGATGATATTGCTTGGCATTAACATACAGAGGCTCTTCTTCAAGCATCTCGGCCCCTGGCAAAGGGATTCGCTGGATGGCTGGCACAGCACCGCTACCCGGCACCATCTGGCAAGAAAGGGAAGGAAAAGGGCATGGAGAATTAATTCAGTCTGCTATGTCCAACACATAAAAATGTATTTACTTTTATCAATTAAATCAAATCAAATTAAATTATCCGTGATCAATCAGGTGAGAGCTAATGTAACATCGACTGAAATATGATGACACACTAGTGTGAGAAAAGGACACCCACAGAACAGCTGAGTGGATCATTTGTGAAGAGATGACAGGCAGATATCAGCCTTACACTTGAATCAGCGCTAAACATTAACACACAGCGGATGGAGGTCGCCACCTTCCACTTGCTTCTGAGTAAATCATCAAATTCTAGGAAGATTCCTGAAACTAGGATTTTTTGTAAGACACTGAATACTATTATGTATTAAAATACTAGTTTGCATACACTGTGTATTCTCTGTCATTATTAACAACACCCTCATGTTGTTCCAAACCAGTGTGACTTTATTTCATTAGACACAAAAAAATGAATCCTATCCCGAATTGGAAAAACATTTGGGTGAACTATCTCTTTGTGGTGAAATCACTGGTATGTCTGCATGTGTAAAGGCGAGCCCAAAAGCAAGGTGATTGAGACTTATCACAGCATGCACAACCCCACACCTGTGATGATGAATTAAGGGGATGGTTTAAGTTTGTTAGATACCTCATCAGGAGGTCTTACCATGACCATTCCCCCAGTGTTCACCATGTTTCCAGATACTGGCAGGGTAACGGTGACTGTGCCCTGCCCGCTGTTGGTTGTGGAAGTGTTAGCGGCCCCTGCTGCCTGGACAATCTGAGTGCCTGCCAGAGTGCCTGCTGGGATGGTGATCATGCCTATGGAGGGAAAAGAACAAATAGTTCTAACCTGAATAACCTTCAGTACAAGTGTGTAGAAAGGTATAACGTGCTTGTCCAACCATGACTCCATATTGTGTCAGATTTAATGCGCATTAATAGAAGACAGATATATATTGTGTGTGTAAATAAATACCCTGCTGCAGAACTGTGCCATCAGCATTCACAGGCTGGTATACAATAGTCTGTCCTTCAGCTGTTTGGGCAACCTGCTGTCCCTGAACTGTAATCTGCTGCCCCTGTGCATTACAACACAAGTTCATTTATGCAGGTAATACAACAAACCTGTGTGAAGTAATAATATCTCCCTAATTGGCTGCAGAAACTATGTCAGTAAGGCAGCATTCTCTCTCTTTCTGGGAATGCAAAGCATTAATATTACCAAATTCAATTAGAGTTGGACAGAGAAGAGAATAGTGTGTTTGAGACCTGGTTCTGGCCCGCAGTGATGGCAGTCTGAGGCTGCTGTATGATGATCTGTTGAGCCTGACCCTGCTGACCCTGCAGCTGCAGAGTTTGACCTCCCTGCAACTGAATCTGACCCGGCTGAACTAACTGGATCTACATAAACACAAACAAATCAGAAATAATACAAACAGATATTAATTCCAACGATACGATTGATAAACACAATTACCAAAATATTCTCAACTATGAGCATTAATAAGATGTTAAGATCATTGCAGTTTTAAGTATAGGGCAATCTATTGACCTATTAAAATAGCTTTGCCCTTACCTGCTGAAGACCTTGAGCTCCAGACACGGGCACCTGCATGATCGTCTGGCCCTGTGCTCCAGACATGGCCTGTACCATGATGGGCTGACCTGAGGACGTAATCAGCTGTCCCCCACTCACCTGGACCATCAGCGGCTGACCCTGGACCTGAGCGCACACATACACTGAACGTTAGCAAGGGGCCAAAGGGTTAGATATAGATATGCAACACAACATTAGACTGAACATGCATCTGTACGCATTGCACATGATATATGACGACATTTAGTATTCGACCTGAAAAACCCAGCCTTGTTTTTCAGGTTAATTTATAATAAATAATACTTATTAACAGAGGCCCTATTATATTAGCTGGTGGAAATGGCTGTCATTAGGTAGATAGATTTCCATTCCATGTTTGTATTTTTACCACAAACATGATCATAGTGAGAATCCAATTAAAAGACATCATGCAGTTTATCAAAATCCATACAGTGCTGTGAACGCGTGTGTTTGATCAGTGTGAAGAGGTTATGATTACATGCAACAACACACACTAAAGACAAACACAAGTAATCTTATAGTACGGTCTCCACAGCTATTCTAAAGGCTCTTCTTTATAAATTCTGTTCGACATATTAAAAGAGGTAAATCCTTTAAAATGTGTCCTGAGCAATGGCTTTGAAGCCTGGGCAACTTGGACAATGGATGATCCTGATTTGTTGCAAGTAAAAGCAAGTCATGCCGGATGGGCTCACATCCTCACAGACAGTGTGACATGATGCATGCAACATCACAAGCCTGAAGGTCGGAGTTCACACAACTACCTGGAGGGTCTGCACTTGCTGGCCTGCAGCTGTAGCGACGGGTGCTTCTGTTTGCAGCTGTACTGCTGTTATGGTGCCCTGAGCCTGTGGACATTCCCACATCACACCTTGCTCTGCATCATCAGTACTACTAAATGCACTACTAATATTTGTTATGACTTATTTTATGCTTCCTAACAGTTTAGCAACTTTCTTAATAGGAGGAGCAAAGCCTTCCCTTCTTATTTTTATTTTTTATATTAAATACATTTTTTCTTTTGTTTATTTTATATTACATATAAAATATATAACAGTGAAACCAGTAACATGCTTAGAAAGAAAAGCAGTGTCAATCATTTCAATTCATTTTAATTTCATGTCGACTTCATGGGGACCTTTGTAGACTAAACAATTTGTGGTCCCCATTTAATTTTGATTTTAAAAAATATTGATAATATAGACCTCAAAGAAAGGCAAATGTTTTCTTTCTGACTCATTTGTTTAAAAGCATGTTCCAAACACACTGGGTGCACTTGTGTCACATAAACATTGTCTTTATCATGAGTTCATTTCAAAGGAGAGAGATTGTAGGCCACTACAAGAACTGTTTACTCAGTTCTTTCCCTGAATTGGAAACCACTTCCTGAAGCCGATTACGCTCCTGCTATTTTAAAAAATATATCACTGCACCTTATGTACAGTAAAATTCACAATTTATATAAGTTTAAAAATGCATGGGAAAACTAATAAAAACCACAGGCAAGGTATTTTTTCCATATTAAAAGTAACTGATTAAACAGCAACCTGTTTACATTGGCTCTTACCTGCTGCTGGATTTGGCCATTGGCAGCTTGCACCACTATCTGATCCCCACTGGTTGTAGCAGTGTATTGCTCCATCTCTTCTTCCTCACCTGATTTGTCATAAAACATTTTTATTACTCACTTATTATTCAGTATAACCACAACAAGTATACTGCTATGAAAAAAATGAGGTCTGATGTTGTGCCTAACTGCAGCTTTGGGCCAGAAGCCAGGTGTATTTTGAGACCGAATCTGTTTCCTTGTTAAAGGTGCTTCACATTATGTACATCATCTTATATTACCTACTTAGGGTATAGGCGATGTTTTTTAGCTCCACATACACAGTTAAGGGCTGGAAAGTTAACAAGACGGTCTAAATAATTTACATACTCGAATCATTTCACAAACCGATTTGTTTGGCAACCGACATTTACGTTACGCCCTAATTATGAGAAACCCAAGGTAATTTAAATGGGCTGAAATTCAAGCTGCTCTTGAATTAGCACAAACAGCCCCATATTTCACAAACATTAGCAGGTCTGTCTTTGTTTTGAACAGTATCATTCATGTCCAGCGCTCACTCCCTCGCGCATTAACCGATTTGATTCCTGTATTTGTGCAGAATTAGTCATTTGGTTGGTCACTGACAAACCAATCCGTGTTGTCAGCTACCATTTCCCTTAGAGCAAGCGCAACCCTTTACCGTTTCTCCGGTTGTCCGGTACCCTTCTGATTGGCTCCACTACAGATCTCAAAAACCCAATCAACACAGTGGTGCGGACAAAATGGCGCAAAATGAGCCACACAGAGAAGAAAGGGGGCAGGCTTGACGCATGTGATCGGCGAACGAAGCCGAGCTTTGCCGAGTACGAACGATCTGAGTCGGAAAGAATCGAATGACCGGTGCGCATGCGTGGTCAAACTAAATGCTTCCGGTGTAGTGTCACCGTGAAAGAAGAACAAGAGGGACATGTGAGTGTTTTACAGGAACTGTTTACAAAATTTGTTCACTTAGTATTTGACATTATATGGTTGCATAAGACCAAAGTTCGATTTATGAAAAGCAATACGGTAAATTTGACCTTTTGAGCATACATTTACAGAAATCAGAATTTTCATTGTATTAAACTAGGTTTAGAATTTTTGTTTTAATTTGGCAAAGGTATAAGGTTTTTTACCGAGGGGTTACTGGATATCTCTTTTTATCACTTAATGTCAACAGCCGGTATCAGTGCATGAGAAGAACTTTGACAATGTTGACAATGTATTGTAATTGAAGTCTACAGATGCAAATTCAAAACTAAAAAGCGCACGAAAAGAAAAACCCCAATCCTGTTCTTTCAGTGTACTCTTTCTTTAAAACTCTTATTAGATATTATTTGATAAATATTCCTTTTTATATTGAATTCAATTGCAATTTTAGGTGTCTTTGTGTCTCTGACAATACAGAATGAGCACCCCGTGGAGAATGGCCCATATGTTGGTCACCAAACTGGCCCCTCTCCCAGGACCTGCCGCTTGCCAGGTTTGTCGGCATTCCAGTCGAAACGCATACGGGTGGATGTCACAGAGGTATTCTGAGTCCAATCCAAAACCGAGACAACAGGAAGAAGTGTTTGAAGACGACCATGATATGGATGCAGTAGAAGCCAAAGTGAACTCTATTATTAGGTGAGTCCTTATACAGAAGCACAAAAGCTAATACTGCTGACTTCACACATTAACAATTTCCTGTGCAGTGAAGAGAGGAAAAGGCGTAAATCAGCAAAGTTTCACATCATCAAGAGGAAAATGAACAATCCTGGAGCCCCAGAGAGAAGACTCAGCTGGGATGCTATTCAGCAGATAAGGTATCAGTATGAATATCTCTGAAATACCTGATTCTGATTGGTCAATCACACAGCAGTCAAACATTTTTATACAACTGTATGTTTATAACCGGCATTCAATTGCAAGACATGCCTGAGACTATATTAAAAATTGCCCTGCAGGACTTAGGAAAATCTTCTGAAATCATTCTAATATGCTGCCCAAGAAACATTTTCTTTATTATTTTAAATTGAAAACAGTTGTGCTGCAGTTGTGCTATTGTGGAAACCATGACACATTTTTCAGGATTCCTAGATTAGAACATGCTAAAGGACAGCATTTATTTGAAAACTAATTTTTGCTGTGACAAAAATTAAATTTGGGATAAATTTCATGCATCCTTACAGAATTTAATTTTAATCAATTTCTTTAAGAAAAATAATAAAAACTAAACTTTTGAACTGCAGTGTATTTTGTAAATAAATTGTAATTTTAATATAATCTTTATAGAATTTTCTAACAAATTTTAAAATTGGGTACATCTCTGCTTATGAGAACATAATAAAATAATGTATTTAGCTGGATATATTAACATATTTTACATCCAGCCAAAAATGTGGTTGTTTATCTGCTTGCTCTTCTTTTAACAGGTACTTAAAACAAGAGTCCCCAGAGGAGTGGACACTAGAGAGATTAGCGGAGGGTTTCTCTGTAAGCCCTGATGTCATTTTCAGAGTCCTCCGCAGCAAATTCACCCCCTCAGCAGTTCGAAAGCTAAAGCAGGACTCAAAAGTGTTAGATAGTACTGGGCCACGGTCTCTCAGAGATGGCAAATCTGAACAGTCCAGACTGTCAAACACTGCAACACCAGCCATACTCCTCCCCGGAGACACTGGTGCCCTGACAGCACTGAGTACAGGAGCGCTTGCCGTGAGGGAAACCGACACTAGACTCGTGCCCTCTAGTGGTAAAACACTACCATCTCAGCCATCTCAGCTATCAGCGACTCCTGCTTTACAAGAGAAGCCTGAATCTACAGCTGATATGGACATGAGGGATGATACAGAGTTCGAGGAGGAGTGGGATAGAGTGATTCTGACCGAGGAAGAACTAGAAGACATCGCACAAACACTGAAGGAAAAGCCCAGTCCAGTAGAACAGAATGGAACAGAGTTTTTTGACAGTGAAGGTAACTTTCTGTATAGAGTTTGAGTAGTTGCTAAGTCATACATGTTTATCAAAACACTTGTTGCTTAAGTCTAGACCTGGGGCCTGTTCCATAAAACAAGTTTACCAAATAAGCCAGGCTTACGGCAGATAGTCCGACTTATTTTAAACCAAATGAACAGGCAATAAGTCAGACCAACTGCAATAAACCTGGCTTATTTGGTAAACAGGCCCCTGTTCTTTTATGAATGTTACTTTGATACAGTACAAAGACAGTACAGTACCTACCCTTTAAATATTAACGTTCCCATTACGTTTTTTTGTACAAACGAAATAAGACAACATCAAGGGGACAAATCAATTTATTTCTCAAACAGACAGTTCTGTTCTAAATATACAGAGCAAAAATAAAAGATACAAAGTCAGAATTGCTTTATATGTACAGAGCTTCACAAGTAATATATACATTGATTTTGCACAGCAAGAAAAGTGTAACCTCTTATAAATAAAATCACTGTCACATTGGATATCATTACAGTATATTTCATTTGCACTGCATCTATTACCCCAAGCATGAAGAGCAACTCAATTTAGAAAGAAATGGGTCATTTTGGGCATACTTGTTCTTATTTTGTTGTATAAATTTATTCACATAAATAATTTGTTAACTGAAAATCTTGTAAATCTCATTATGAACCGTGTTAATTCTTTGTGAAATGAGACTGATCTCTTATTATAGAATTGCTGAAGATGAGATTACATTTCATTGGAAGGCATAAGCTATGCCTCCTTGCTAGGCACTTGAATCAAAATATACACTAGATTTGTATACCTATTAAACACTATGTGACTCATAATCTGAGTCTTTGCATTGGAGATTGTAATCTTTTAAGAAAATATGAGACTTTTGTTTAGCGATTTCGAGAAATTTTGAAAATGGCTCCAAATGAACTGTAGAACTGATAAATAAACACTTAATATAAAACTCACAGCATCAGACATCAAACATCTAAGCAAACAGGAAGTACCAGTGATAAGCTGTTCTATTGCATTTGAATATTTAAAATAAAATCACACGGTCAAAGACGTCGGACCACTGGAACTGTATTCATCTCACTGAACATTTCTGCTCACACATGAAAATAATGAACACATGCAAAATTATTTCGACTAATGGTTTGTCACACAAACAGTCACGTTTTATGCGTTTCTGGTTTAAAAACAAAAGTCACACTTTTTTTTCTGCTTGATAACATGGGACTTTCCTGCTGTCAAGACAAGAACCAAGAAACGGCACAAATGTTGAAAGCTAATAAAACTATTTAACTACAAATTTTGATTCAGGCAAAGTTTGTACACAAACTACAACTGTACTATATTGTACATGCATTTGCATCATTGCTTAGTTCATAAAAATATTATTACAAAATTTTTCCTAACCATCGCAGAAATCACATTTCTTTGATTTGTGACAGTAGCTTACAAATTAATTGTGCAATATGCGAAATTTCTCTCCGTGTTCTACAGTTATTTGTCCAAATATTAAATTCTCCCTTTATTACATTCACAGCCTATTACATAGCTACACAGTTTTAGGTAAATGTTCATAAATCCTAAATTATAAATATTTTCCCTTTTTGTGAAGCCAGATCTATTGCCTAAATGCTCAGCATTTTATTGCTATTTTCAATAATGCACCTGATAACTTACAGCAAAGTGGACATTGACAGCAGTTATGATCACATTCTGGTGGCAAACACAGTCAGGGTTCAGTTGCACAGTATTTAAATCTGGGATGCTTGCATCACATGCGTGTGATATGATTAATTGTTTCCTGTCGCTGAATAAAATTTCTGCTCAAATAAAAATCTGATATGACCATGAGGATAAATAATACCTCTAGTTCTCACACAAGGGCATCTGTACATAAAAAGAAAGCAAGTATTTTACACATACCCCACTGACAGTCTCATCAAATAAAGGTTTGATGCCTAAAATCGCGCCCAGAAGACCCCAAAGTCAAAAGCAAGAACTGAAACTCCCACAAACAGCATCTTAAACACTTCTTCACTGCTTTCGGCAGTTACATTCAAAAGCCCCTTCTATCATGAGAACACCTTCCTATTGGTGGAAAAGCAACCCATTGGTCGAGAAGCAAGGAAGTGCATGACGTTAGCTGGTAGATCAAGTCTGAGAAAGCCGACAGCTGGTTTGTGCTTTAGGAAGATAAGAGACAGCAGCAGTAATGCCTGAATGACAGGAAATGTAGCTTCTTCTGCTCACCTAATGCACTCTACTCAAGTAGGTCCTGCAAAACACACAATCGTTGAGAAAGATAAGTACAACCATTTGAAATGTCAAAGTAGAATACATATATTAATACCTTTTAATTTTTCAATGGCCTAAAATGTACAAGTTTTGGTTTTGTTTTTTTCATACTGAAGTAAACAGTAGATTGACCAATAGCGAGCAGGCATTATACATAATCAACCAATCATGACATTCAAGAAGGTGAGATCTACAGAGAACAGTCAAAGCAATGTAAATGTGTGTACACTTAATGAGCGAGAACTGTAGAGGGAACATCAACAGCAAAAAAAAAGTGCCCCGTTACACCGTTTTAAGGCTCCCAGTTTTATTTTGGGAGTCTCCTACAATAGGTGTACATGCCTGCATGGTGAAAAAAAACACTTAATCAAAAATAAGCTTTTCATATCATCTCATTTTCCAGCTATTTATAAACGATTCATTCAAAGCAGTTCTAAGATTCAGTCCCTCTAAACCCCTCCTTTCCATGAGTCTACTGCTTCGGATTGGTCAGATGGCCGGTCTGTTGTGATTGGTCTACCTCATACAGCATACAGTAAGATTACGTGTTTAAGGGTGGGGTCAAGTTGTTCGCAGCCGACCAACGGAAAACATAGGTGGAAATAATGCAAAGCGTTACGCGCAATGGAAATGGGATTCAAATTACTAATGACTCATTTAGGCTGAAAAGAGTCGTTTCTTTATTTTTGGATACAATTGCAGATCCTTTACATATAGCTACATTAAACACTGCATTAAAAGGCAATATTGGAAACGGCATAATGGGGCACTTTGAGACAAACATTAAGGTAAATTGATTAGCGTGAGATGGTCCAAATCTGTACCTCATCCGAGTCATCATGGAAATCATTCTTGGGTGCTCCAGCAACATCTGTCTCCAGTGGTTCATCTATGCCATTGGCTTCCACATTATGTTGTAAGACAGAGTATCTGTGTACAAGGAACCTGTAAAATATAGACGGCAAGGACAATCGTTTATTTTTATGTGAGAGAATTAAATATATTCTATTTAGAATTTGCAGAATAGACTGACCTTCCGCCACAGACATACTTCTTTACAAACAGAACTCCAAACACTACAGCGGTCAGCAGGATGGCTATGACGACCGCAATGATGGGGGCAGAATGTGAGGTAGATTTATCTGTCAGCATTTGAGGCTCCAGCAGGTTGCTAACGCATCTCTTGCTCAGGTCAATCACCTTTCTTTCTGGTTCTGTCCCTCCTTGACATTTATCACCTGGAATCTTTCGGTACCTATTAAAAAATAAAAAAAGTATAAAGCAATCAGCATGTTGTTTCTTGAGCTTTCCTAATAAGTCAGGGACAAGCATGTGCTAACCAGACGCAAGGTGAAAAAACTGTCTAGTGACTAATGCTAGGACAAAGCATCTTCATCTTCATCTTCAAATCATCTAGAAACGGAGAATAATAAAGAGAGTATTACCCATTGGTCTGTAGCTGTTCTTTTTTCCCATGAATGCAGATCTCCAAATCGTGGCCTTTGAGATCAGCCTGTTCAATACATTCTGAGCTGTTCTCTTTACGGTAGTATCCAAAGTCACTAAAAAGGAGGGCTTTATTAAGTAAGACAAACCAATCCATTTCTTGAACTAAAAACAAAACGAACCATTACAGAACCATTTAAAAAAAGCAAAGCTATAACTTCTGTTTTCCACTCACCACAGGAAGTCATCCAGTGTACACTTGCATTGCGTGGGCTGCTTTGTGATTACGTAATCTCTGCCAATCCAACACACCGAGTCCTTTCTCACACGCAGGAACCGTTCCTTATAACCCAGCATGCAGCCATCGTCTGGGTCGCTGATGTCATCAGAGTGTGCCAGCCACTGAACATAATCATTCTCCTGGCCTGAGTACCAGACGGAAAGATTAGTTTGTGCTAAACTGAATTATATGAAGTGTAACATGGATTTTGTGTGCAATGAGAACTGGTCACTCACAGTTACGTGTCAGCAGGTCTTTAAAGTCAATGGTGTAAGTTACCCAGTGGCTGATCAGAGCATCTTCATAACCCCACAGACTGACATTCACTGAGCGGGCACCGGGTTCTGAGGCCAGCCCTGTGAAGAACATTGGTGTCTGGGTGAACTTATAAACGTGCCAGCATTGCCCCTCATCAGTGGAGAACCTGAGAGACACACAAGCAGACAGTTTTCATTTAGTTTCAAATCTAAATATTCTGATACTAAAACGACACTGAAGGGGGGGTTGCTCACTTGATCTCAGAGATGGGTATGGCTTCGTTGTGCTCCACGGCCACCAGAAGGCCTCCTGAGTCCAGGATGGCGTAATGGTGCGGCCCCTTCAGAGCCTGCATCCAGGTGTAGCCTCCGTCATCAGACACGTACACGTCAGGAGTCATCATTGAGATTGCTTCACCTACACTGCCTGAAAAATAAAAGTTATTGTTTTTGAAATTCTGTGGCAATTTGATTTTGTTCAATTCGAGTTACACAGAACGGAAATGGACTTCAGACTAAGTCTGTGTGCATTACCATGAGCCAAAACAAGTCCCACAGCATTAGGTTCACTCAGAGGCAGCATGGGAACATTCAACTTCATGGAGGTGCTGTATGAGGCATGAATATGCAGACTACACTGCACAGGAGGAAGATAACACATGTTAAGTAAAAAAAAACAAAAAACTATTTGAACAATTTAGGCACATGTGCCTAATTATTACAACTTCCTTAAAAGCGGATGTTACCATCTCTGGATCTTTGACTGTAGACTCACACTTGGTGTTTAATGGTTTCTTCAAAGGAACCCATTCACCTCCTTGATCAAATGATATTACTGTCTGTACTGAGCCATCTTTAGGAGAAAACAGAAACAGAGAGAAACAAAAACATTTAAGAAAAGCCTTAATTAAGGTATATTTGGTCCTATGAAGTAACTGATTTCACATTTGATTTGATTATTTATATGTGTAATAATATATGCACAACCATTTTTAAATTCGGGTCATTTTGTAAAAGAAGTGAATACTTTTATTCAGCAATGACTGATCAAACGTGATAGACATTTATAATATTACAAAAAAATTATATTTCTATTATATAACTTTTTATCATATAAATACAGCCTTGGCAAAGCTTTAGATATTTCTTTCAAAAATATTTAAAAAATCATACCGACCCCAAACTTTTGAATAGTAGTGTACGCAATGTTAAATATCATATGCATCCTTAACTTTATATTTAGAAAGTAAATAAATATGACTGTATTGAAACTGCTTTTATTCATACCGATTTAAAAGCATATCAAGTGATACAGGAGCAATGGGATGTTAAATATACACACAGACTATAAGCATATGTCTGTCTTGTGTAGGATGTAGTCATACCCTCAGCCAGCACGCTAGTAGTGAAGACTCCTCTGAGGGAAGTGACGTTCGTGAAATCTGTCTCACCCCCTGTGGTCGTATACAGATGGCGTTCTAGAGACTTGGAATACACAGTGCCTCTGTCATCTGATACATAGATGGTGCCAAACCCAGTGTCTGAAAAAAGCACACACACAAAACAGTTAAAAGACACAGAAACACTGAGGTCTATCAAGCATCACAAACCAAAATGCATTTGCTATAAGCCAGAGGTTGACCAATAAAATGTACCTATATTGCAGCACAGATAATATTATTACGGTTAATGCAAGGTTAGGGTTTAATGTA
Organism: Enteromius treurensis; assembly: GCA_032275025.1. Taxonomy (NCBI): domain Eukaryota; kingdom Metazoa; phylum Chordata; class Actinopteri; order Cypriniformes; family Cyprinidae; genus Enteromius; species Enteromius treurensis. The sequence goes on from JAUCMU010000143.1 coordinate 10,543,676, forward strand.
ACCACATGTATTTTGGTTATAGTAAATAAAAAGCAAAAACTCACCTCCTGGTTCATCTACATGCATGAAGACCATTTCATCATTGGCTGCCAGTATTGAATAAAACTGCTCATGGCCGACAGGAGGAAGTTGTGCCATGTTCCACGTCTCACCTTGGTCTACCGACACATGTATTGCCCGTATCATGTCCTAAAGAACATGCACACAGTTAACACATTACATTCATGCATTTATAGATTCACCACAAACTCCCTCACTCACACACCTCAGATGCTGACGGCATTACGTTTCCTGATCCAGTCATAACTGAGGCGAACAGGAAGCGCCCGCCGATCCCAAAGGAGTAGATCCTTTCAGCGACTGTCTTAATGTTAACACCAAGGTCAGTTGACTTTCTCAGCACCAGCACCCCTTTATCATCTGAAAACAAAAACATCAAAACAGTGAAGTAACATTACTACAGAAATATACAGGTTAAATAGTTGCTGATGCCGCATGGGCCGCAGTGGTGGTGTGCTTTCCATTGTAACAAACACAAGGTTTGCTGACTCAAATCTACTGTGGGATGCTAAATTCTAATTCAGAAAGCTTCTAACAACATTTATTCTAAACAATATTAACGAGCTCTTGAGCAACACCACTCGCAGGATGCCGCATCATCTCTGGTGCACTGGTGCAATCACCTCATTGCCAAATATAGGAAACAGAAAGTGTACACTTTCCCTCAACTGGGCTCAACGGTAAGATGGGCACTGACAGCACCAGTGTGAGAGAGGACTGCACCAGTTGAAAGGACTGTCAGTGCAGAATCTTACGTGATCAGCAAATGTGACTGGTGTTCATATGTTTTGCAAACTATAGCATGGTTATACAGTAGTTATAACTTGTTTTTTGGTAGTGCTGTCAACATTGACGCATGAAATTTATCAAAATAATTGTACGTGCTGCTTTTTCTTTAACACACATTAATCGTTTGGTAAAGTAAAACAAATAAAATGAAAATATTTCCTTTTACTAATGTAACAGGTGCACCATTTATGTGTCATGATGCTGTAAGTAAGGTCGCAAGAAAATGTTTTGTTGTATTTATTTAGAAATACTTTTGATAATATTTGTGTAAATGTTTACTAGGATTAAAGCGATGTAAATGTTTTACTGCCAATATAAAGGCTGATAATAGCTGAATAAAAACAGAAGAATAATGGCAAAATAATAATAATAAGGATTATGTCTCATTCCTTAAACTAGTTTGCCATGCATTTCTTAATTAAAAACCTATTTACAGGTAAGCCCTAGTATTTTAAATCTGTATCTAAGCTGGGCAAATAAAACTTTGAATCGCTGGCTTAAATGTTTTTTATACATATATATATATTTTTTTATTTTTTTTTCTGTGTGTTATGAACTGATACTGATAGCTGTGAAATTTCCAACTGTTATTAACTCTGTAATAAACTTTTTGATTAAGATGAACTCAATTTGAACGACTAACGCACAAGGATGTAAAACCAGAAATAAAGATAAAATGGATATACACAAAGTCATGTCACCACACCTTAGATCAACAAAGCCATAAATATTACTCACAGCAGGATCCGTTAAGGTTAGTGGAGAAGAACAGAGTATCCATTCCCCTGTGGAAAAGAGGAAGAGAGAATTGATCCATGAGATTAAACATAAAACAAAACAACAGCTGTCAGATCAGTTCCCTTCTTATCAGGCATAAGTGCAAACATGCTGCACACTAAAATGTCAATAAAGAAGAAGACATAGTTTGTGACACCTCTCAAATCATGTTTTTGCATTATAAATAACATATGAACAGTGCAACAAGAAGCTGGTCAAATAGTGATTGATTCTCCATTAAAATTCATGGCATTGTTGTAACAGGATAGCTAGGATTGTCTGAGATCGTATGGCATATTGTTAAAACTAGACTTAAGGGAGTGACTCAGGTTGAGGAGGCTTCAGGTTGTCACACTGCTGGAATATTACCAACAAACCAGGGTTTTTATAGTTAACTAAAACTAAAATTTGAAATACATTCAGCCATAGCTGAAATGAAATTGAAAAACATTTTAAGTTAGTTTCTAAGGAAACATTTAACATTTTCATTTAGTTTAACTTGATGCACAAAAATGACTATAACTAAAACAGATTTAAAAAAAGAAAAAAAAGAAAAACTAAATACACAAATAAAAAAACTAAAAATGACAACACAAAAACGTAAATTAAAATGAAATTAATTGAGTTATATAACAAAGTTATTAACTCTATTGAATATTTTAATATTCATAATTATAACTCAGTTTTAATGACTAACTCACAAGGATGTAAAACCAGGAATAAACATACAATTATTATACACACACACACTGATATACACGCACAATCATAAAATGTTAAATAAAATTTATAAAAAATAAATACACACAAAAAAACCCAGTGTAAAAATGACAAGAAACACAACCAAATTATTATAACTTAAATTAAAATGAAATTAAAAAAACAAAAAGAGATCCTCATTCTCT
>JAUCMU010000143.1:10546306-10581422 GCA_032275025.1 Enteromius treurensis
CCCAAATGTTGCGTGTTCAAGTCCCTGGTCCGGAAGGGATTGTGGGTGGTGGGAGTGAATAGCCAGTGCTCTCTCCACCTTCAATACCACGACTGAGATGAGAACCTTGAGCAAGGCACCATTCCCCCAGCTGCTCCCTGGGCCTCGCAGCACTGGCTGCCCACTGCTCCGGGTGTGTGTTCGCGGTGTGTGTGTGTGTGATTGTTCTCTTCTCACCACTGTGTGTGTGCACTTGGGTGGGTTAAATGCAGGGCACAAATTCCTAGTATGGGAAACCATACCTGGCCACATGTCATGTCGTTCCTTCCTAAATTTTCCACTTTTAACTAATCAAAATCTTTTAACTTACAATAATTTCATATTTTTCTTCTCAGTACTATTTTACATAGCTGTCTTCAACTGTCATTTCCTGTTGAGGTACTCTAATGGCTTCATTCTCCAGGAAGTGACAGCATTTATCATCACTTCAACACCAGATTCGAATGAATTCTGAGATGTTTTGTGGTATCACTCTGAATCATCCCAAACCCTCTAAAAAAATAACCCACGCTCTTTCCATATGCACTCTGTTAATTCTCTTGCTATTCCATGAATAATCAAGTTCGCATTAAAAAAGTAGATAAAATGTCTTTCTTCTCCATTTCTGAACCTGTGCACTTATATTGACATTTCCCTAAATTACAACAGAAGCATATACTGAATACTGTCATTTAAATACAAATATGATTTTCATTCTAAAAGGAACTGCATGGTGTGACTTTTCTGGTTTCTGAAGTCATGTGTGACCTTCGCATCTTCTTTCATGTCTAATGCCATACGCTGTAGACTCAAGCTCTCAAGATAAAGTCTGGCTGATCTGACCCAATTTCCTACTGCCTTTTGATCCTGTCTTTCGAAAAAGATACTGTTCTTTTTTTAAAACTAGGTTACCCGGAAGGCTGCAAGGACCACTGAGAGTGAAACTAACCTACACTCAGGAACGCTTACAGTATAGGAGGAATAAATTAACTGTACCGTATGTACATAAAAACTAAAAAGTTAACAAACAGATCTGGCAGCCTTGGTCAAACATTAAATGCGTAAATGAATGATTAGCCACACTAAACCTTTCTTGTCAATATAACTACTTCCCTGTTCAAGTGTATAAATAAAAGTTAATAAGTTAAAAACTGGAGAATTCAACTGAAGTTTGATGCAGCCGTTTATCTGGAGCAGGCAAGCTTCCTTGGACATTTGAAAGCTGAGCCATGTGGAAAAACAGGGTGACTCAGCAGAGAATGTCTCGTGTTGCTGCCATGGTGGCCGTATTTGCACGTTTGTGTTTCGTGTGTCCTGGATGTGCAGCCGTAAAAAGATTGATCCAGAACTCTGGTCAAAACATAAAACAAAACAGGCCCTTCTAAATAAAGTCACCCCACCCTGAACCCCTTGTCCCTGCGCAAACACAAACTCACTCAGTTTTAACAATCATGAAAAGCTTACCATTTGGCCACACACACCATCTCATGGACTTTGTTCCATTTTTCACCAAAGTCTTTAGAGATCCAGAGATCATGCTGAAACAACAGCAGCAAGTTATTATAATATTATGCACCGCTTGAAAACCAATGTGAATGTAGCCCTATATCTTCTTGTTTTTTGTTTTTTTTTAAATATACTCAGGAAGTGAAAAACAAATATTTACAGTAAGAATATTTGATATGCTACCACGTCATTTACAGTAGATAAGCACAAAACAAGAACTCTTATCGGTTCAGGAAACCCAGCATTTGTTAATGGCATTTTTGTACTTCACTATGCGACAAACTTAAGTCTTAAGTACAATAAGTGGTCATAATGCATACTTTCTGGAATAAGTATACAAATTTACACTTATTAACTCTTAAACTGACTAAATGGCTCTTACTAACTCTGCATTTGACGTCAAAAGGTCTAAAAGGAAATAACCAAATAAACAGTGCTTTAAAGGCTCTCACCGTGATGCTGATGGCTGCAAGAACATCTGATTTCTGAGGGTTGTACATTATCTGCATTATTGGGTGGAAAGGCAATTCTGTGTGGCTAAAAGTCTTGCCGAAATCGCTTGAACGGAAAATTCTGGCACCACTGCCTCCGGAAGCATCTCCCGTGAGGATCACCTGTAGGAAAGAATATCAGGACTTGTGCAGTCACAAATCTGCGTACTTGCATTGAGTATTGAAACATCAGCAAAGAAGAAAGAAGGTTCAGCTGGTTTATTTTTACTGTGACTGACATACTGCGTTTAAACAGGCCAGTTCAGCAGCCTGAGAAACATCTTTAACACAACAGCTCCCCAGCTCATGCGGGAGAAGTAGGATGTTTGACACGCCTTGCCCACCTTGCCAGAGTTCTCCGGACCAATAGTGATCCCAAAGTCAGTGCTGATGAAGGTGTTGTTGATAAGTTCTGTGACATCCTCAAACGACTTTCCATAGTTTTCACTGTTGCAAAGAGAAAGAAATGAAGTAAAGCAAATACAACAAGGATATTACAACAAACACATGATTAAAACCAGCACTCACCTCCTGTATAGTTTAGACTGACCGAATCGCAGGAAGACTATTGGCATCTGAAATGTTGTCAGGGCCAACACTACCTAAAATTGGGACATGAAGACAATAATTTACTTTGACATAAATCTTCAAGCAAATCTGCATATAAAAATGATGTGACACTTAAGCCTGGAGTAAGGGCAATGCATTTTGAAGTATATAAAATACTTTTACACGGTAATTAGTGTTTTTAAGGTATTTTTGATCCGATAAATGCAGTCTCGTTAAGTATAAGAGACTTCTTTCAAAAACAAAAACAAATCTCGCAGGACTTCTCTGCATGGCCTTGAATATGCACTGGGGCATGAGAGAGGTCAAACTGGTTATGAGTGTGCATTTGCCAATTGGTCATATCGATAGTTGTGTTTATGTTTCTTTGTGAGACTTGTGAACAGCCAAAGAGACCTGGGAAGATCTAGACAATCTAAATTTAAACCTAAAGCTAAAAAAGTCCTCATCTAACTTGAGTGGAACTTGTAGCATGGTAAAGGTTTCTTCCGGCGACTTCATGTCAAAATCGGGAAGCATATTATAGTGCGAGTGGACATAACTAATCAAAAGTAAAACTTACCCCAGTTCCATCCCCCACCCAGGCCAGAGACACGGATCGGCTGATATCTTGAAAGGTAAACTGAAAGAGACACATTTAATTCATATTAAACAAAAGCAATACTGAAAGTGCATCACCGTGGACAAGCTAAGAGTTTTTACACACACATTAAGGGTTTTATTGCATGTCCTAGAGAGAAGCCTATGCAAAACACATGCTAACCTTAAACAAAACACTGAATCGAAACCAAGCAACGATACTCAAAACAATTAACCGTGGATCTCAAAATAGTGCAATGGAGATTGATCTGACAAGATGAAAAAACAGGAATAAATTGTAAAACATATGATATATGAAATCTGTATTATATTTTCATCAACTGTTTGGTTTAGATTTATCAAGTGCCTCTTAGCTATTTTGATTTGAAGGCCCCCCCGGTTAAAAATATAAGACAATATTTGAAGATATCGTATTTCTCCTGACAAACTGATTTTATTAACAGAAACTGGGGGTGCCGATATATTAAAATCATTGCACAATTTAACTTATTCTATAAGATTCAAGATACATTTCGTTATTGGGGTAGTTTTTTTTTTAAGATGATGTATCATTGATCTGTTTAAAAAGTCATATTACATAGTTGCACTGCCAAAGCAAATGTGTCTCATGAAAATCTCAAGTTGTTAGTTTTCTGACTATCTCTTCTCTTAAGAATGAGGTAAAGCGACTAAAATACTTTCACTTTCCTCGCACTGGACTTTAAATAAGTGTCAAATCTTCCAATCCCATCTAGTGTTTTTTTTAACCCTGTCTGGAATTGAACATATATCAAAACACTATATAATCCTAAAACACTTTGAGAGACCGTTTTCTGATGATTAACACAGCTGTGGTAGTTTCCGTCCACTCATTAAAAATTCATTATAGTTTTCAACAGAAAGACAAACCACAGTAGAATGGTTGTCACATTTGTGAGTTATAAGCACAGGAAGTTTATCTAAGGGGCTGGTGTGGTAGAGGTGAGATTATGAAGCTTCACGCAAGCCAAAAACCCTTCTTGACTGTTTCTGTTAATCCGACAAGCAACCAAAAATATTTCTGACAAAAGGAAGTGACATTTTGTGCACTTCTCCGTTTTGCAATATAAAGATTGGCTTGTATTATAAAGTATGGTTAAGTAGCGATTTACATGCACTAAAAAAGGCCTAGCTGCTTGGAAAAGGATACTCAAAAAGGTTTGTCGTACCAGCTTAACTGGTTCTTCAACTGAAGCAATCCAAACTACACCTACTTGTTAAAGAGGAACCTCAAACACAACCATTAGCCTAATCTTTTATAGCTATAAAACCAGAAGATGAAAAGGAAACGTATTTTGAGGGCTATGCCAGTAACACAGAAAACAGTACGTTTTGAAGATGGTGAAGTGAAACATGAAAAATGTGCAGGTTCAATCACATTGTTTACATAATCTGGTGAGCTTTAAATAATATTTAAACATGTATTATTTAGAAACAAGTAGTGCTCTATTTTTACTGTTAACTTACTAGTTACTAGTCCATAACCATTACATAACCTACTATTAAATATTACTTCTTAAATAAATAAGTGTTAACAGAAACATTGACATAAAACACGACATAAAAACATTTACTGGTTTTAAGGTCATTTTAAAATATATACATATTTCGACGGTTTAGATGAGAAACGCACATAACGTTGTAAAAAAAACTGTTTAGTTAGGGTTAGGGGAAGATTCGTGGGTTTGAGGCACAACTGCGGGGTTGCATCTCGGTGCTTCGAGTGAACTTACGTTGTGCGTATTTTTAGTTAACTTGGTCTCAAATCTATCCAACCCATTACAGGAGTCTGGTCCGTCATCTGCGCTCCTTTTCTGGATGTGATGGTGGATACGAGAAATGTCTGCATCCGATCCCGTCCCGATTAGACTTCTGGCGGCTACGGGAGACTTCACATACTCTCGGTGCGCGTTATACGATCCTGGTTCCACATGAAAATCCACACCTAATGTCATGGGAAAGAATAAAAGTGCAATAAAGTATCCTAGGCCTGTCATTTTTCGTCTTCGGTGTATTTCCAGCACGACTGTGTTGCTGTTTAAATACGCATTAATTCCTCTGTGTCTCCCTCCTGAGCGGCTGCTGACGGTATCAACAAAAACAGACTGCCTGTGACAGCAAGGTCCCTACCGCTGATATTATGAGTGCTGCCTCCTAAGATAGCACATCAACGCCCTTTTTTATTTGATCAGTGACAACTGATCATTCCCAATATCGCAAATAAAATTGCAGACCTACTAGGCTACTTTAACAGACTGAAACCTTGACAGTATTTTGTGTTAAAACGCTTCCAAATAAAGAAAAAATAACGGTGAAAAGAATGCACCTTGCGGGGCCTGTCTCTGATTGGCTGTAGCGACGGGTGCGATATTCTGATTGGTCAGAGGTTCACAAACATGCTTCTGCGAGACTGTGCGGTCAAGTTAGTTTGACACGTCACGCTTCAGAGGACGGGGACATGCTTGAACATGAGTCTTGCGCTTCATACGTAAAATTATTCGTGAAATATCAACACCAGCCATTTTTATTTAGACCTAATTTAAAATGAAAAAGATTTTGCAAGATACGCTGCCATGCTTTTTCAAATTGCCCGTGCACTTCTCAAATAATGTGATCTAAAACATACATGATGATTTCAATGGCTGCACAAGCGGTTTCTATTAGAAGTACGATAACAAGCTGCATGCATGCTCTTTTTATTTTTATACCAGCAAATTAATTTCATATGTCTAAACAATAGCAAATGCATGACTCGTGTGTCAGGGCATTCTCAGTGAGATCACATTTGAAGATTTTGTGCAGTCTGTCAATGTGAAGAAAGAAGCATCTGTTGATGCACTTCACAGTTCAGCCTACAGCTTAAGCATGCTTTATCAACAAAGTCTCTGTGACTCATAACAAAATAGATGAATTTAGTACGTCTTCCCACAGGTTCTAACCATTTTATCATTGTCTTACAAGATGTTGCATGAAAAAAATGTAAAATACAACAAAGCGAAGAGGCAGTTGATTAGTTTTAAGGCTTTCCTTTTAAACTGTTTAGCAGTTTAGATTTTACCATTCAATGTGTTAAAGTTACCATTTCACATACATTCTTACAATGGATTTACATACTAAATAATAAAATATTCTATTACAGCATTACTTATTTTTATGAGAGTAGGTCCTACATGTGATAATGGTTGGCTCTGGCCAACTGTATCCCATGATCACAAACCATGTGACACAGAAAAAAGGCTTATTGTGTGACTCCCATCAGTTCTCTAATTCTGATATGCAGTCATGCTTATTCTAGATCTGCACTGCTGGCCAAGAGCCACATGCTTCCCATTCATATAATCCTTTCTCTTCTATAAGCAGATAACATTTTGCCGTTGCTAAATAAATGAAGTATGGACGTCATATTATAGTTCTAAATTTAGCCCAACATGACTACAGTAATGCCTTTTTAACTTTGCAGTGCATAATAAAATTCTGCACGAGTGGAAAAACCTGTCACACAAGTAAAGAGGGTACGAACTGAATTCCTCAGTAGTGACTGTCTGGGTTCCTCCTCATACAGTGAGAGCTTGGCAACTTTTCAAAGTTAAGATGAAAACAAAAAGCATTATCACCCTGGATCTTACAGGAAACTCCCAATGACAGCCTGTTGTCACATTCAATATTTAGGCCACCCTATGTATTAATGTTAATGATGTTCACTCAGCATTGCTTCACACAACTTGGGAAACAAGGGAAAGTTGACCTAAAAAAATGAAAACTCTCCAAACCTGTTTAAACTTCTTTTGTCTGTTTAACACAAAACTCCTGCTATGAAGAAGGCTGGTAACCAAACAGTTGACTTCTATATAGAATAATCAGTTCACAAATTTTAGGATTTTGCATTGCTTACAAAAAAAGAAAAAATCCCAGCAAAACGTGCGTTTGCTCATAGCAAGAGTACGTATAAACACAGCAGTGGTACTTATAATACGTATTTATAATATTATTCAACGTAATATTAATACCAATTTGTCTATATTAACAAACATTAAAATATGGGATCGGTTAAAGCCAGAGTTACATCAGTAAGCTGTTCGGATGAGAACTACATCTAGCTAAGAACCCCCTCTTGTGGTCAACCTACAAAAAAAATTAAGTTTACATTTTTTCAAGTTTAAAGCACATTTATATTAGTCTTATGGTGATTAAAACAAATGACCAGAAATCAATGTCACCAAATAGTATTTTCTGTCTACATTTATGCACAACACAGTTAATAAACCTTTAAACTCGCCCATGCCTCAGTTTGTCTGGCTGATAGTACCACGTCACGAATCACGTGGTCAAAACCATGTCTAAAGCAGAAACAAGAAACGGGAAAGAAACTTTGGCAACTTTCTGCAGTTTGTCTGGGGTCCAGAAAAGGTAATCTTTCTCAAGCCTTCTTTCCAGTTCAACAAACCTTTCAGCTCGTCACGATTTACAAACTGATATGCGCTTAAACTAAATGCAACAATTTGACAGATATGATGAAATTGGAAGAGTTTTTGAGAAAATATTGCTGCAAAATGTGCCGCGCTTTGATATGTTTCCGGATGCTTAGTTATCGCACCATTTCCCGGCAGTTGTAAATGTTGTGGGGGACTGCTTCTGTTTTATCTGCAGAGCAAGATGAACGGGTTTCAGTTAGACCTCAGCCCTCTGAAAGAGCCCCTGGGATTTATACGTGTCCTGGAATGGGTACGTGCTTTAAGTTAATGTAGGCTACTTGTGATCTTGAACTTTTCTGTGTAGGTACATAAAAAGGTATTAGAAAACTGACAACATTTGTTCTCATTACTGAAATCACCCAATATGTGTCTTGCCTCTATCATTCTCCTTACTTAAGGTATTTTGGTGCACCAGATTACCATAATACAATACATATTTTAAAGTTTACCATTAAAAACGAGGAAGCAGAAAACATTGAAAAACAGTGTTTGAATGATTTCTTCATGTGTTTGTCTTAGTTGAGTTTAAAAATTGTGCACGCTTCTTTTAGTTGAAATTTTTACTGTGTTGCCATAAACATTCATTCATTCCACCTCCACCACTGTCTTTACAGATTTTCGCTATTTTTGCTTTTGCTACAACTTCGGGTTATTCTGGCTCTAGCAGTTTCAACGTCAAGTGCAAGCACAGTGCCAGCAAAGAAATAAGTGTATCCTTCAGCTATCCGTTCAGGTATACAATCTGATTAACACATACATAAGAAACACGTTGTTTTTAGTAAATATACTTTTTCTGAATTTCCTTTTTTTTTATTACTATTTGTTTTAAAGGCTCAATACCCAGAATTACAGTGTGCCAGACTGTGAAGTCAATGGAACAGTGTCTAAAACCAAACAACTAACTGGCGATTATTCATCTTCCGCTGAGTTCTTTGTAGCTATTGGAGTTCTGGCTTTCCTGTACTGCACAGCTACTCTTGTGTTGTATCTGGGTTACCAGCACATCTATCGTGAATCTCCTCGTGGCCCCAGCATTGTGAGTGTTTATAGATTCAGGTTCACACTGTGTCTATTTTAAGAGTTCTTTGTAAATTTCGTAAACCTCCACTATGTCATATCCCTTTTTATATTCCATGGCTGATTTATTCATACACTTCCTGGCAGTCGTTTTATTAGCGTGTTCAATATTATGCTGGATTTCAGCATCACTCGGTTGTATGAACTGTGTTAGGGTGTGAAGAGTTCCACTTGTGTGTAAATGAAGAAACAGGGGGTGGGTTTTTTTGACAACAGCTGCAAATGTTATTAAAGTGTCCTGAGGATAAAGTAAAAGCATTTGAGTATTAGATATTAAACATTGGTCCATGGATAACATTTATTAACACAAAACATGTGGATTAACTAAAGATTCTTTTTTATGTTTTTGAAAGAAGCCTTAATTTAGAAGCCTAAATTAATCCTGGGATGGCAAAGCTGAATTTTCAGCCTCTACTGAACTCTGCAATATCGTATGAATAGCGAAGAAAAAGAAATTAAAAGAAGATATTCATACCTTTCAGTTTTTAACATTGATCATAATCTGTTTCAGCCAAATGCAGCCATGGTAAACACTAGAACATTAAGAATCTTAATTATTCCAAACATCTGACCGAACTTTTTCGAACAATAATACGATGATTTATTATAGATATATATTTCAATATACATGTGTTACTCTCTTTAGGATCTACTGTTAACCGGGATCTTTGCTTTTCTCTGGCTGGTGTGTTCATCTGCATGGGGAAAAGGCCTCACGGATGTGAAAAATTCAACCCATCCAAATACACTTGTGTTTCTAATAAATGACATGTGTACAAAAACTGGAAGCGACTGCACTGCCGGGCACATCCCCTTAATGGGCCGCCTCAATTCCTCAGTGGTAAGAGGTTTATAGTGTAAATGATTGGGTGACCAGACACTGCAGTTCCCGGGGACACGTTCAGCACAGGTTTGTCAAATTGCCTAAAATAAGCAGGTGTTGGTTGTATGCGCTCCTCCAATTGATCGTTGTATGACGTCAAAGTACTGTGTGAGCGATTTGAAAGCATGGAGCTGCCTGCTCTGCTCTATAGCTCTATATAGATTCTATATATTCTTCCTGGGAAGTGGCACATCTGGTCACCTTAATATAAGAAAATACTAGACCTACGACATCATAGATAATTTCATAGAATTATTTTCGATTTATGTTTTTCCCCTACATATTTTACTGCTAACCCTTCTTGGGATTTATTTAATGTTAATTAAATTAATCTTTATAGATCACTGGATTCCTCAACCTTATTCTGTGGGGAGGAAATTGCTGGTTTCTTTACAAGGAGACGCCATTGCACGTGTCACCCAATCAGCAAGCGGGAGCAGGACAGTCATAGTTCAACAGCAGGACACATTCACATTCATCAAGCAGGTGTTGTTTCAGGGTCAAAGTGGTGCTACATAGCACCTCGACTAATGTTATGAATTTACCTGACTTGACCTGTTTTACAAATCCACCAAAGGTCATCTATAGAATATTTCCATTATATTCATTTATGGTCAAATTGATATCTGCATTTTACACGCTACAGCAAAGCTGTATACTAGAAAAGGTACAAGAGCACCTTAGCAGATGAACTGTTTGTATGAAGTAAAGTGCATCAGTTTCATCTCTTTGCGGTTACGGTCATGTTTTGCAATGGCATTTGAATTTGTTACATGAACAAAATGTACTGAATAATTCTTGTTCACTGATGTATCTTTTTTTTTTAATTTGATATCATTCGAATTTGCTGTTCTGATGTTCTCGGATGCTGTTGTGTTTAGTTAGTTTTGGCTTTATGAAATATAATCTCTGCTAACCTGTCCACTCTGCTTCTTGTTGTTAAAATGGCTTTATATGAACTGTGTGCCTTATAACTTAGCCTATATTTAAGAAATGTTTACATTATATGAGGCATGACTGATGATTAAAAAAAATGGATTGACTGTTTTTGTTTTAAATAAATAATCATGCTTTGTTTTATTGTGCCCATGTGTTTTTCTAATTTCTAATTGGTAAAAGACATATGAAAATTAATTTCTAATTCTAATTTACTTAAAAAGTCAATAAAACAGGCATATTCTTGGCAAAAATTATAGTAACCTCTTTATTATTCTAATGTTCATAGCATCAGCCTGCTTGTTCTGAACATCAACTGTTGCTGGCGAGTTGTGTGGATGTTTTTTATCAAAACAAGCTGTATCTTCTTTTTGCTGGTTGGGTACAGAGTTTACAGATTATGATGTAATCAAATTCCTATATGGGTATTTCCAGCATTTCAAGCGCACGGACACGAGCTCGAAGCTATGTTCAATTCATGAAGTAATTGTTTTTTTGAGTCGGATCTTTTCAATGAATCGTTGAATCCGTTCACAGACTGACGATTGGTTAGAAGGCGTCTCGATTCTTTCTTCTTCTGTTTGGAGTGAAGCGAGAATTTGACAGATGGAGGTTACTAGGCAAGACAGTACATGCAAAACTGTTATTTTAACATGTATACGGATTTTAAGTTTGAAAATGTCGTGTTTATGTATGTTTTTAAACACTTATTTATTTATTTAAATAATCCGTTTGGGTGAGCCGGTTCTTTTCACGAACATTTTAAAAGAACCGACTCGCAGAACTGAGTCGGACCTCCCATCGCTAGAAGATAATCCGTAGTGAGCGCGCAGGATGACGTCGCAATGCGCTCCCGTCGTGATGGTGGCGGATCGTGCACGCGCTAAATCGGTAATGGCTGCCCTAGATCGGCGGATTTCCATCGTTGACTTTGTAGAGCAAAGCTGGACCGCTTGGATCGACAGAGCGAACGTATCCACGCCGGAGGGTGAGTAAAATCGTGTGGGGCTCTCGGTACTTTTGCTTGTTATCGCGTCGAGCGAGCACAGGAAATGGATTTGTTTAAAGAGAGCAAACCCCGGCACCACGACCCAAACAAAGGCCCCGCCGGGTCCTAGCGCTGCATGTATTGCAATCCCACACGCTGTACTTTTGGAAAATCTCCCAGGTCCTAGCGCTCCGTTTAGCCGATGAAAATTCGCTTTACTAACATATAGAGTCTTAAAAATGAGCTTATAATGTGCCTGGGTCTCTTTATGCACGCTGTCGTGTTGGTTAGAGTTTTGAAGCCAAAAAATACGACTCAGTTTGTCATCTTCAGTGATCTGACAGCCAGCTCGACGGGAAGTGAAGGTGGAGACGAGTCTCTGGTCACACAACTATCAGGATAAATTAACCTCTTTACAAACCCACGGGCTCATAATTGCTCTGTTCGCCACGAGAACATCTCAATATTATCAGATTATCATGAGGTGACAGTATTATGAAAAGCTGGGCTGATATTTCCAAAAGCAATAGCCAACAATTAAGAGGCATTTCACATCAGACTCCCCTTGCTTTGACTTTTTAATTTAACATCTATGTATATAGCACGCTGACTTGGTCTTATCAACGGATAATAATAATTTCACATCTGGTGTATGTGGTTGACGTTAAACAGGAAATGACCCATATTAATGAATGCAGTGAGCTGTGGTCCTTCGAAATGAGAACATTAGGCTTTGACATTTGATGGACTGTCTAAAGCAGTTCTCAACTAGGGCCAACTATGGAGCCTCAAATACATTTCAAGAGTATACAGGAATTGTTTCACCTCAACCACCTTCACACTTGTACAACCCACCCTTGGAGTTCAATTGCACATCTTAAAGGAATAGTTCACCCAGAAATGAAAATTACACCTAAGTAATGCAGATGTTCTGGAAAAGATATAGGCAAACAACATGCAAGCAGCCGTCACATTTGTGGTTTTAATTCACTAAACTTTCTTTTTGGCAACCATTTTTTCCCCGTCCTACTCAAGTGCGGTTTTATTTCACACCTACTTGCTGCTAATCTGACTCAGACAACTTATAAAGAGTTATGCATTGCTTTCACTTCATTTGTTCATCTACAGTGGTATTTTAAATTGATAGACATAATAGTGTACTGTCTGTCTGTCATTTTCTGAACTTCAGAATAAAAGCTAACCAAGTTAACACACACCTTATTCTATCAAAGAACAAACGGTTCTAAATATGTTTGGAATTACAAAATGAATCGCAGTTATCTTTTCTAATATAAATAGATGCTTGAAATGAGTGTCGGTGTGAATTCACTTTGCTTAGTGCTTCATTTCCTGTTTCAATGGGCTGTTTGTTTCACTGCCTCTTTTAGGGTCCTCTCTGGAAGAGTGCAGCAAAAATGTGAAGAAACGAATGGAAACCATGGCTCTTAAGAAAGCGGGTGAGGAAGCGTTTGTTAGGCTTATAATTGACCGATTGCTGTGATTATGAATGAACCGATCTTATCTTACATTCAGAGCCACACAAAAAAGTATTTTTCTTGCCCTCACAGACATGTCGATATATGGCCACTGCCCAGCACATGATGACTTCTTCCTGGTGGTGTGTAGCCACTGTGGGCAGGTGGTGAAGCCACAGGCATTTGAGAAGCATTGTGAGCGTCGCCACGGCCTCTTCAGCGAGCTCCATGCTACGCCATCCAACTGCTCTCCTGACCGACCCCAACAGGGGAGACCCCCTCCCCAACATGGAAGCCTTTGTGAGGTTCAAGACAGCAGGCACCAGGGGGCTGGACCCCCAAGAGTCCCACCACCTCATTCCCCCCACCAGGGACATTCCAAGCCACAGCGTGAAGGAAGCAGGTGAGGAGGAAGTGCAGTTGAACTTGCTCTTATGCGTCTGCTGTTTATTCCAGTGTCATTTCATTCAAGTGTTATTTTCCAGTCTTCGGCAGGTGGATAAGGTTTTTCGTGAAACCCCTCCATCACCTCTACACTTGCCCGCACCACCAAAAAAAGCTGTCCCATCAGTCGAGAAACCAATACAGAAAAGTTTGGATTCACACACTCACCCACACGGACCAAGAACATACAGCAGAACGTACAAGAAAGTCCTTAGTAAGTCTCTGATGCAACTCATAGGTGGGCAACAAAAATCTTCTTGTCTATGAGTTTTTATGTTATTTTACACATATTGTACATTAACATGGGTGGTGTTTCAAATATTCATGATTTTGCTAACAGTCTAAAATGAATCTTAAAATAAATTTTAAATCCACTTTTTTTTTGACTATTAAGGCCCAATCCCAATTCTATTTTCTACCCCTTTGCCTACCCCTCGGCCCTTCCCCTTGCCCTTTGAAATGAAGTGGAAAGGGAGTTAAAAAGTCATCATCCATTGTGACTAGCTCCTAACGTTACGTCAGAGAGGAGATGCGCCGATGTAAGCACCGTTCATTTACATGTGCACATATGGCCGTAAACAAAACAATGCGTTACCACATGCAGTCAAGTCACCGGGTATATAAAAATATATTTCCTAATATTGTGCAATCGGTGCTATCCGTAGCAAACTTCAGCGATTTATTTATTTATTTTGCAAACGTTTCTTTACAGAACATCAGCGTAAACACAAGACTGATGGTAATATACATGTAATGAAAAATTGTCATAAAAATCCATATTAATGGCAAAAAATTTATTAGATTTATGGTTCAGCTTGCTCGAGTGAGCAGCCATGTCGGAAATTTCTCTTAGACCTTCGTTTGATGTGAGGTCCCGAAAAATCTTCGCTTTGAGGGCTATCTAGCCCTTCCCCTTACCCCTCCAACCAAAAGAGAATTGAGGCAGCCTTACCCCTACACCAAACGGAGGGGTAGGGGTAAGGGGTAGAATTTTGATTGGGCCTAAGTGTTTTAAGAGTGTGTCATTAGTTTTAGTCTTGTAAATGTGTTCAAATGGTCCATTTAAATCAATCAGTTTAAAGAACTCCATTTAAATTAGAATTTTTATCAGACATTACTCCAGTATTCAGCAGTTTGTGGCTCAGGAAACATTTATTATAATCGACACTGAAAACAGTGTGTTGCTTTATATTTTTGTGGAAACCATGAAACATTTTTTCGGATTTTTTTTTTAGAATAGACTTTTTTAAATAATTTTTTCAAAAATCTACATACATTTTTTTGTAAATATTTGTAAAATATATATATTTTTTGGTCTTTTGGCGAACATGTAATTTCTCTTTCTCGGCGTGTATCTGTGTATGACCTGCGCAGGCGTACACAGTGAACGGTTGTTTAGCGCAGCTTATTGTGTTGTATGAGCTGTAAGTCGTTTTGGATAAAAGCGTCTGCTAAATGAAAAAATGTAAATGTAGATGTAAGAGAAACGAAACAGACTAACTGCTGAAATGCTTTTTTGTAAAGAAGAACTTGGATGCACTTTTGAAAAGCCAGAAGTAAATGTCAGTTATGTACAGGATGATTTTAATTTTACCTTAAAATTACAAAAGCACCTGCTGTAGCATCTTTAACTCATTGCACTAAACATGATATGATATGTGTGTATCGGAATCAGACCGTTTGCTTGTAGAAAATCTATATCGGAATCGGCCATGAAAAATCATGATCGTGCATCCCTAAACATTTTGAATATACGTATCGAGTGTTTTTCAAATGTTTTCTCTTGTTAAAACCAATTTGTTTTTGTTTCAGAAAAAGAATGTGACTTGGACAAGCACTGTGGTGTAATGGATCCTGAGAGAAAGAAACTGTGCACCAGACTGCTGACCTGTAATGTGGGTATATATTTAATATACAGTACACCAGCATAAAAAATGAAGCAATTTTGGTACGAAGCGTTAATCTCTTGCTGGTATTTCTTGCTGCAGATTCATTCCATCCATCAGCGCCGGCAAGTGGTAGGGAGGCAGAAACCTTTCGACCAGCTTGTAATGGAGCTGAAGATGAGCTCAAAGCCTCGAGAGCGCCCCCCTTTGCCCACAGAGGTTCCTGATAAAGGCTCTGCCCACGATGAGACTACTGTGTCTCAGATTGGGCCTCTGCACTACAAATGCCAAATAACTAACTCTTCTATTCTCAGGTCTATAGCTCTGCATTCAGTGATTTAAATGATAGTTTACCCAAAAATCTAAATTCTGTCAATAAATCCAAACTTAAAGGAATAACTCACCTAAAAATAAAAATTCTATCATAACTCCCCTCATGTTGTTTCAAATCTGTAAGACCTCATCTGTTCATCTTCGGAACATCTGAGAGCACTCTGACCCTCCCATAGACAGCAATGTAATTAACTCGTTCAACATCTAGAAATGTGGGGAGAAGATCTGTAAAATACTCAGTGACATCAGTGGTTCAACTGCAATTTTATGAAGCTACAAGAATATTTTTTTATGCACAAAAAAACAACAACAACAACTGTGTGACGCAGCTGCCCCAGAACAGCATACGCTGTTTACTTATGTGGTACTCTCCAAAATGCCTCTAGGATGACACATAGGAGACGAATTGTTGAATAAAGTCTTTTTTTACACAAAAAGTATTTTCGTAGCTTCATAAAATTACAGTTGAATTAGTGATGTCATATGTACTATTTTAATGATGCCCTTGCTACATTTCTGGGCCTTGAATGTTTCAGTTGCATTTCTGTCTATGTCAGAATTTTCATTTTTGGGTGATCTTTCCCTTTAAATGATGAAGAGTGAAGCTTTCAAGTTTATCTGATACTTGGACAGGACGTTTATCTGAATGTGTGTGTTTACAGGTCTATGAATTTATCAGAGGGTGTTATGGAGATGAAGCAGGAGGTGATGCGCTCTGAGGAGCCGCAGGTGGAGTCTCTCTCGGCTGACCTCTCCAGCGAGGAGAGTGACGGGGAGAACCGCGAGGACTTTGCTCATTTACCAGCAAGCACCTTGCACCCTAAACCCCTGGGTGTGAGTATTTTCTTCATATCAAAATTTAAGCAGAAGTGTTAAAAATCCCCACAAGTCTCGATGTAAGATTATATTCAAGATAATGTTTTTAAAAAATACAGTTTCATAGTAACATCCAATTTAGTGTAAAATGAACCCATGTTTGTCTCCTCTTTTATGTTCTTCCCAGTTTTGCACCTTTGGAGCACGTGTTCTTGGCCGTAGTGTGTTAGCGTTTGACCGAAGGTTGCTCCACCTGCGGTCAGCTTTCAGTGTTATGATGGAGCAGCACCTCAGCACTTATCTATGGAAGTAAGATATTTTACATTAATCTTATGATGAGTTTGTGACATTGACTAGGCTTATATTTTCTGTTTAGCCGATTGCGTTCATGGAATACATTTAGGTCTAAAAGTCTGAGAGCACTATTAAATATCCTTCTACTTGTATTTTCATTATTATGTCATTTTATTGAAAAAAGTAAAAGAATACTTAATATTTTAAATTAGCTTTTTTTTTTTTTTTTAGTCTTAAGTAGCATGAGTATCTCTGTGGCAGTAGCCAACAATACTTTGTGTAGATTATGCCAAACATCATCAGGATATTAAAGATCATGTTCCATGAAGCTATTTTTTTACATTTCCTGTAAATATATAAAATCATAATCATAAAATCAAAGAGCTTAATTTGGACAACTTTAAAGGCAGTTTTTCTCAATATTTTAATTTATTTTTAGACCACATTCCAGATTTTCAAATAGTTATATCTCAGACAAATATTATCCTATCCTAACAAACCATGCATCAACAGAAAGCGTATTTATTCAGCTTTTATAAGCTGTATAGATATCAGTTTTTAAAAAAAAGAACCCTTATGAATGTTTTTTGGTCCAGTGTTAAGTTTTAGTAATAAGCTTATTAAATTTCTATATAGACTTTTTTTGTTTTGTTATATTCAATTTTATTACTTCAGCTTATTATCTAATATTTGTGCTTTAATTCTTCTTTTAACATTTGTTATTTTCATTTCAAATGCATCATCAGCATAATAAACTGTTTAAAAAAAATACATTATGGAAATAAAAAAATAAATAATCTGCTTTAATTTTTGTAATTACAAAATGGGTTGTTTTTAAATATATTTGGCTCAAGAATGTTTTTTATTCTATCTTTTCTTTTGCCTCATGTCTGCAGAAAAATCCCTCAGGTGTCAGAACTATGCTCCCATCAACCCCTAAACACCACAAACCCCTACAATTCCCACGATGCCACACGCAGCTCAGCACCCATCCGCAGCACCTCTACTCTCAGGACAAGCACCTCAGGACAATCAGAGCCCGCCAACCTAACAGTTGCCTCCAAACTACCACCGAAAGCCCAGACGACCTCAGGCCTCGCCCGGCCCCGTAACCCTGCAGCTCGGACCAGCAAACAGGCTTTGCAAGCGGGTTTCAGGGAGCTTCAGGAGAGTCCCTCAGCCAGCAAGCGCCGGAAATCTCTCAAAGAGGACAAGGACATGCCTGGGCAGTCCAAAATCCTCTTTCTCCCCCACCACAAAGATCGGCAGTCCTCCTTGAACAGAACTATGATTTCTTCACCATTTAATGGCGCACACTCACTTGGCAGCAGAAAACACCCACCTGAAATGAAGGGTCTGATTAAGCAAAGCCCCGCCCACGTCTCCCCCTCTCCCTCCCCAGAGTCTGATAAGGGAGGGGGCTCAGGGCTCAATCAAAGGGCTGTTGGGTACGAGCATAAAGCGCCTGGCAGGAAACGCAAGACCTGCGACTCCACTCCCCCCAAAAACAATTCATGTACCCCTAAAACCAATATCCTCTCCTCTTTCTCGCAAACCCACTCCAGCCTGGTGTCCTGGGGGGGGGATGGCAGACCAGCATCAACCTCTCACAGTCTGCCAAAGAAACTAGGTGCACAGAAGGTATGTTTAACACATTTATCAGTAGTTTCACTAAAGGTACATTCAGTGCTTTTTTTCTTATTCATCTTCAGTTTTTCTTTCAGTAGCTCACAAGAATCTAATTTAACGAATCATTTAAATGAAATCTAATGTTATAAAAGCTTCTTTCTCATGTCATTGGGTTCCTTTGTCTTAAAAGACGACGCTAAATATGATAGAAAAAAATTGTTAGTTCACTTAAAATTAATACTATTAATATACACTATTAATACAAATTTATTAATATTTTGAGTTTACATTTCTGTTCTCAATTTACGTTTAGCTTAAGCTTTAGTCAGTTTTGTTGTGTGCATATTAGAGTTAAATATTGTATTTTTTATATATATATATATATATTCTTATTTCCAGTCATTTGAATACTTGTTAAACATATTTGTTTCAGTCAGGTTTTTATATAATTTTTTTAATCTAATATCTTTATTTTATTTCAAGTTTTTATTTCAGTTTCCAAAAACAGATTTTAAGGAATAGTTCACTCAAAAATGACATTGTTCTCATCATTTACTCCTATGTGAGTTTCATAATATTTCTGTGTAATAAACTGTTTGGTTTTTCAAAATGATTCAAAATATCTTTTTTTGTGTTCAGTGTAAGAAAGAAACGCATACATTTTTGGTTGAAGTATTCTAATTGATTCTAAATGTATTGAAAACATTTAAACACACTTTAAATATTTTATAGTACCCAAATTAAAAGGCTTTTACAGGCTATTAGGCTAATGATATGAGTCATCTAATGTGAGTGCACATCATTTACAGCACTGTTGATTTCTTTAGGCATATAACACTTCAGTACTAAAAATACTTAGTATTCTAAATGCTTGAGTTTAAACGATGTGTTAAATAATATTCTAATACGACTGATGCGTAAGGGTCTGGAAGCTCACAACGCTCTTGGTAGACATATAATCCTCTTGTTGGGGAATGAAAATGCATCAAAGTCATTGAAGGAATCTGGCAAAGCTTACTTTTGAAACTCTTCAAAGATAAAAATACAACGTGTTAGATAGAACAACAAGTATAGGAAGCCACAGATTGATAGTCTGTTAAGATGAATCATCAAGGTTTAATTCAGCACAGTGGTTGAGTCTCAGCTCTGAATTTAGATCCTTTTCCTGACCATCTGCTCTTCTTTTCTCCCAACAGCCAAAGCTTCTTCACTGAGGGAGTCTGCCTTAAACTCCTCCAGTAGCACAGGCTTACTGCCATGCATTTGCCACAGACTTTATGCACAGGATGATGGAAGTTCACTGTAGGGGGTCGTATCTAAATGTATGTATGTGTGTCTGTGTTTTGTATACTGGATATTTCTATGTGAATGAATGCGTTTGTGAAATGAATATAGAAATACCTCAAGACCTTCCTTATGCTGCTAAACGGACTGTCAGATAATGGACTCTGAAATAAATATGCCAACATGTTTCTGTTGTTTTGCTGTGTATGAATCGAGCTGCATCGTCTTACCACTAGATGACACTAAACGGCTAGATACCTCCATTTTTACACAGACAAGGCCAAAGGGTAATTTTTTTGTTTCATCTGATGCTGCAAAACGTATTTGAGCTTGTCATAAAGGTTGCTTTAGGAAAATGGTGTCAGATAAATGTGAACTAACATGTCTTTATGATCAGAAAGGAAGCATAAAAACAGGGAAAAACGGTTCATTTCAATTTTTTATTCGCTTTTATATTGTTGATAAATAATACTTCTCATAGGTAATTGTCCATGTGGGTGGACTGCTGGTCCAGAAGTAGTTTCTGGATTATCCTCAAGCATTGCGTTTCGGTCTAGGAGAGGGAACTACGCCACCCAGCCCTCATCAGTCTCATTTAGGCCTCTAGCTCTAATACTGGACCTGACAACATTTCTATGCTCACTTTCAGAGACTTTGGATCTCAAACCGATTATGGTTTACACTGTTGTTGTTTTTCTAGCAGTATGTGTGTGTGGATAACAGGATGCTTATTAGAAATTGGTACAGGTATGTCTACATTTCCGAGATTCTTTTAGATTTGTGTTAGTCTAATTTTTGTGTTTCATGTACTTAATAGACTAGACTAACTACTTGTTTCAAATTCTGTTAATCTAGAGTTTTAAGAGTCTAAGGCCCAGTTTCACAAACGGGGCTTAGCTTAAGCCAGGACTAGGCATTAGTTAAATTAAGACATTTAAGCAACTTGTGCAAAAATGCCTTATACAAAAATATTACAGGTGTGCATCTTAACATCGAACAATGACACTGACATGTTTTAAGATATGTCAGAGCAAGATATTTTCAAAAATGCAATTTAGTCTGGGACTAGCTTAAGCCTTGTCTGTGAAACTGGGGGTAAATGTTAGTAAAGAACAGAAGGGACTGGATCTAGTCTCTAGTACCACATATCTCTAGTACCAAGTTTTTAAGGCTATTTATATCAAAAAGGATAACTAACAATAAATGTATTCCACATCCAACAAAACCACATCAACAAAACATATGTGCTGCGGTTTTGTGATTTCCCACTTTAATTGCTCAAGTTCAGATTTATTAATATTATTTGATTATTATTGTTCAACAGCTTGGGGGAAAAAAAAAGTGATCGCAACCATATAATTACCCTTCCAGTTAAAGTTGTGGTTTGGACTGCACTATTCGTAAAGAAATATAATGATTATCACAGCTTTGTATTTGTTATTATAGTTATTGGTATGAAAGCCCTATAAACCAGCACTAAAGCTAATATAGGACAGTTGTGATAGTTAACATTTGCACAGGTGCTTCTAAAATTGACTATTTTGACATTCTGGGAGGCTGCA
This sequence comes from Enteromius treurensis, assembly GCA_032275025.1. NCBI lineage: Eukaryota > Metazoa > Chordata > Actinopteri > Cypriniformes > Cyprinidae > Enteromius > Enteromius treurensis. The sequence continues at coordinate 10,567,586 of JAUCMU010000143.1, forward strand.
AGTCAACATGTAATCAAAATTTACCCTATTTAATAGATTTATTATGAACAGTTATTCAGTTATATCAGGGAGAAAAACCCTGTCTTTAGAATATTAATAAGTTAACTTAAATTTAATTTTTTTTGGTTTTTGCATGTTAACCAATTGCTGGAGCTATTTAGGGATTTTATTCATCAAACCTGCATTCGGACTGGCTTCATTCTGACTTATAACACACTTCTCACAATTTTTTTCCTTGCTGAATATGATTACAAAACTAAATGGGCTGCAAACAGCAATTCCCGCTGAAATTTCTAATTAATGCAAAAGAGTTTTTGTAGTTTGATGCAGTCTGTGATGCTTCTTGAGATTTGATTTACTGACATAAAAAAAAAACTCAAATTCTGTGCCTAAACAACAACACATAATAGACAAATAGATGACCAAATTTCAAATTACATGACAGAGAAAGACCTTTACAGTCAGTGTCATTAAAATAGGTTTACCAATATCCTATAGTCACAAGTGGAATCTAGACAACTGTATAGGAACAACAATACACAGAAGAACAAGGAATTTGTTGAGTCTCTTTGGAACCTCAAGGGAAGAAAAGCTACCTAAAATGACACGATCTCATAAACACTGTAAAAACAAACACTGTTTGCACATACAAAAAGCACAGATGTACTGTCAAATGCTGAGTAATGAACAGTGAAAGTCTGCTCGTAGCGAAATAGCCAAGGACGCACAGTTCAGAAGAACACACGACAGGGTGCGAAAAGCTGCTGGATGTGGTTTTAGGGGGAGCACTTGGCTTTTCTGTCTCTTTTCTCTCAGGCCTCCTCCCACAGCGCTCGTGATGGTAAGGCCTTTCCCTCCCCTCCACACTAATTTTGGATTGCAGCTGGAGAGACGTGTAAGAGACCGCAACTGCCCATGACTGCAGTCTGCCATAGCTGCTATTATCTGTCATTCCCTCTCCCTGAGATAATACTGTTTGTGAGTTCATCCACCTATCAAACATTTAATAGCTTCACCCACTCCCTCGCTCGCAAAACAGGATGTAATTACGATGTTACTAGGGAAAGAGGTCGGAGGAAACTAAGATTGCTCCCGCTGAACCCAAGCAGACCCTGTTGTAAATATGTGGTTATGGTTAACACGTGAGATGTGTCCGATTTCTTTCCAGGAACACAAGAATGGAAGTGGCATTCCCAGAATTGACGGTTCTCAAAAGACGTTCTGTGGTGTTCTAGAAGAGAGTGATGCCTTTAGCGTTGGAATCGAAATGCGTAATGTTGATATCTGGTTGGAATGCATTTAGTTATCTACCTTGAGCACAGCCAACAAGCTTTACGCATTATATTATGATTCATAGCGATCTCTTTAGTATCCTATGGCATTGTGTATGCAAATACAATATTGGTCTTTTGAAAGATCAGTGGTGTATGCCTGTAGTAATAATTTAGGATCTCAGAACGTGATTCGCTGCATTCTGACCTGAGTTCAAACTTTATACTTGATTTTTAATTCATTCAGAAAAGGATGATGGTTAGAGCTAAAAAAGAATCATTAAAAATTCCCCCAACCTTTGGCTTTTTTTTCATTACTTCGGCGCTTCAAGGGCTTAAAAAAATGACATCCATTCTGACAAAGGATGAGTCAGCCCTGACTCCAACTATCACAAGTGCAAATGAACGCAGAGTGAGAAGAGGTCTGAGTGTCCGAAACTGTTTTGGCTGTTGAATCCAGGCTCAATTCATCATAGCTTTAATGATGAGAATGCAAGCAGATGGGACACGTCATTCTATTAAAAGATTGCATTAGCATTTCGGTTATATGTCACTCCCTGGTTGTCATGACAGATGAGCTCAAGCGGCTGAAAATGCACACGTTCTGCATTTTTTATGTGAGGGTTAATGTGTTTCAAGATTGCTGTGTTTAAATATAGTTTTATGTAGATGGAGGTTTTACATTGGTATCCAGCCTGTAATATTGCTAAAAAAATTGAACTGAAAGAGTCTAGATTCAAACAGCCGATCGAGTTTAAACAGGATAGGTTTTTTTTGTTCCATTGCCATATATAGGTGGAGGATATTTCGTATACAGTTTCAAATGTTCCACAGAAATGAATACTTTTCTATCAATTTCTTGTGACTGTACTCTTTCTATATGGCTTTACATAAAGGTTGGTCAGTTAGCATAAATTGTGGTAAATATGATAAGCTACAAGGGCTTCATTGTATGCTATATTCTTCTTAACATTAGCAGCCTGCAATGCTTCATGCTTATGATGTGATTATATAGAGGATGTATTAATGTTTTAATATCTCTCAACCTATAGCTTTTTTAGCTTGATCATTGAGAAATCGCAAATTGCATTTGTTTACCCAGACTATCTCTAGTCACACTTAGTGGGCTTAAACTCACAGGAACCTCTAAACACTTTAGAGTTTAGGTTCCACTAATATGGCAAGACCTTTTCACAGTATATACTTAAGTGCTACAGATTAAAATGCTGGAAAGGTTTTGCAGAAACAGCCAAACACTGAGGATGGCAAACTGTGTACTTTAGTCTCGTAGTCCAGGAAAGCCACAACAAAGAACTGTCTCTAGCCAAAAAGACACATCCTCCCTTTAGACTACGATGGGAGTATCAGAAAAGACCGAACTGATCGAGTCTGCCACCGATTTCTTCCGCTTTCCTTTTCCCTGCATGGCCTCCTCATCCACGTCGTCCTCTCCGTTAGGATTCACCTTTCCATTCTGTCCCTGCAGGTCTTTAGGGTCTATGAAGGCCACGTGCCTGTTGAGCTCTGCTTTGGTAGCCATATCCTCGTGCGTCGGGGTGACGCTGAGCATCGAGGAGTGGATGCTGTCTTCATGCTGGTTCTTTTTACCCTGGTCGGGACAGCAGAAGCATCGACAGGGCGTCAGGTACAGATAGATAAGAACCAGGACCACGCTAGCCAAGCAGCCCACCAGAGTGGTGTACGCGGTGTTGAGGGTCTCGCTGTTGCCGTTGAGGGTGAAGTTGTGGACTCTAACCACCACATAGAGCGTTTCGTTGAGGTATTCACTGACGGCGAAGCAAGTGTACACACCTGAGTCCTCAGGTCGCATGGATTTTATCTCAAGTGTGTTGCCGTTATTGAAGAACTTGTCGTTATTTGTATCGCTGTGGTTACGGTCAGGAGGCACCAATATGTTTCCAGGTAGCATCCAGGTCTTGGCCATGTTCCGCTGTTTGGTATCACAGCTGAGGGTGATCGTTTGCTCCAAAAAAGCCTCGTGGTCGGTTTCTTTAAACGTGCTGCAGTTCATATGAATGTTGAGATCGTACAAACGCAGCACCCGTTTGTCCGGGCTGGAATGCACGCAGGTGTGTTCGTCCTTGAAGTCCACAGCTGAATTGAGCCGTCGGATAGACCAATGAGCCATCAGACTGTACAGCTCGCAGTCACAGATGAGGGTGTTGTTGTGGAAGTACAGCCCGTTCTTGATCCAGGCCGGCAGCGCTTGGAGGTCAGGAATGGGGAGAACTTTGATCCGATTGGAAGACAAGTCCAACAGGCTCAGCTTGTCCAGTCGGTTCTTGTCCTTGACGAGCTCCAGTGGGAAGCGGGACACCTGGTTCTGGCTCAGGTAGAGCTTCTGGAGGCCAGTGAGGCCCGAGAAGGCTGTGCGGTCGATCTGCGAGATCTGGTTGTTGTAGAGCAGCAGAACCTCCAGATGCACCAGTGGCTCGAAAATGAACTCGTCCAGCTGTCGCAGTTTATTCGATGACAGATCCAAGTAGCGCAATTGCTTTACAAAAATGAACGCCTCAGAAGAGATGAACGACAAACCGTTGTGGCTGAGCAAGAGGTTGTGGAGGTTGGGAAGTTTGTGCTTGGTCCATTGTGCGCGTAGTCCGGTTATCTCGTTGAAACTAACGTCAAGCACAGCTGTGTAGTTGGGCAGCTCGGGAGGAACCATCGTTAAGTTCATCTTGGAGCAACTGACGATGTTGCTGGCGCATATGCACATTTTGTGACAATTCAGCGTCGATCCTCTGGACCTGGGGATCAGTGAGAGAATAAAGGACAAGCAGACAGCCCACCTAATGTGCCACTTTATGGAAGGGGGCATCTCTGACATGCAGTTAAAACGTGGATGTAGCATAAGTCGTAGAATCCTCTTTAGTAATGTGGCTGCGTAAATCCTTTCCACACTGTTTGGAGGAACAGCTTGTGGGACTGATGATGTGAATTTAGAGCTACAAGACAAAAAGAAACAGAAGTGATTTATGTTTTATGAACTGTTAAAGAAAAAGGTTACAAATTGTTAATCCATTTAGACGTCCAATCACAAAATGGTGAAAATGAACACCATGTAAATGCTTAATTCACTGCTGAACCTAATTTTGAGTCAGATTATCTGCAGACCATGCCTGATAAAAGTTATTATATTAATAATAATAATAGCCATTTGCCTGTAAAATAACAGACGTATTGCACTTCATTGCTTATGTATTGATATTCAACTTTTGTGTCTGTCTGAAAACATGCCAAAGTTGTAGGTGGTCCAAATGACCGCCCCTGTAAGTGTACTTAGCTATATAAATTATATTTATTATAATATCACTCTACATTCTATGACTCTGTGGCCAAGTTTATGGTTGGTAAAAGTGTTTTAAAGCTGGTAAAAGCGTCTGGGACTAAACAAACGAGCTACCATCTAGTCATAAGGTGGTCAAAAATCTGTCACATAAGAAGCTAGCTTGTGCCAACTAATGACCTGGTTACTCTGATTTTCAAAAAAGGTTACGGGTTAAGGTAACATGAATGAATGTGAAAACATTGTCAGGACAAGCGCGCGCTCAAGGCGCACAACCTTTATACATGCGCACAGGTTTACAAACAAGCTCTGACCTATTCATTCAAATACGTGGCCCACATGGCGATATCTAATTGTACATCAACATATGCGTTTTATTTATTATTTTAATCGTGTATGAATTTATATGTGTTTGCATGTCAAAGGGAAAAAAGCTTATTTGATAAACGCTCCGGGAAAAACTCGTTGTAAGTGTTAAGATCTCTGTGTTATGGCCTCTACGGACTCAACATGGTGTAGCATTGCACCATTTACCGTATGCATGCAGTAACCCGTGATTTTAGTGGGATAAAAATTACACAGTCCCTAAAACCGCGTATATATACTACCCTCATACTGTTGTGCCAACAAATGTAATTATAAAGTAAATAATTGTCTCTTTTTATCCATTTCACATCACAGTAGTGTGACACGTCTTTCCCATTTAAAGAAAATACAAAACGGAAACGACGAGGAAGAGGTGTAGATGCGTAGCCTTCAGAGATACTGAAAATAAAACGTTTCCAGCACGAGCGCAGAGCGACAAATGATGGTAGATGCACCGATAGAGCATAACACGGGCAAGAATATAACATTACGTAGCCTATAGAAAAAGATTCAACGCCATATCACAGTACTAACCTTGAGATGTATCATCGCAGAGACACATTAATCCCTTTAGAAAGTCCATTTCCTAAGGAGCGCCAGAGCTTTTCTATGATGCAGTGTGACTGAACGGGTGTAAATAAGCCAGCCGCAGCGCACACACCTCTGAGCAGCAGCAGCAGCATCTCTTCATGGGCGCATGAGCAGACCTGCACACACACACACACACAATCAACGGCTCCTACTGGAGCACTTGAGTATGATGTGTCCGCATCGGCGAAGCATCCGTGAAGAGGTCCGTATTTTTACCGTGCTTTTGTTTTTATGTACATCCTTTTTTTAATTTGTAACATTATTTCCAATTGAGTAAGCGCCTGTAATATTTCATAAAATATTTACACATTTCTGAAAGTATCTTATTAGCTATTTCTGTTCCTTTTTTCAGTTCAATAAATTAAACAATAAATTATCCATCTGTCTATTTTAGCTGATACTTTGGACATGATTTTGACCAGCTCATCCCAGCTAAGCCACCAAAACACAGAGTAAACATCTTAAAATGGATTTTCTGACAGTCATGAGGCAACTGCAGGGGAATGGAAACAAAGAATAAATACCTGTACAAATTTATTGTATTCTTTTTTTATTTCGTGCATTTTTTATAATTTGAATCCATTATGGTTACCTGTTAATAAAAAGGTTCCATTACCATTAATGTAGTGAACAGCATTGACCAAAAAGGAGCAATAGATTTTGTTATTATTCATTTTTGTACTTTGTTTTATAAAAATGCAACTGTTTATTGTTTGTGTTAGCTTAAACAATATTACCAAATACAACATTTGATTTTAATAATGTATTAGTAAATTTTTTAATTACCATCAACCAAGATTAATAAATGGTTGAGACGTTATTTTCATTGTTCGTTCATAATTAATGTTAACAAATTGAGCCTTTGGTAAAGAGTTATTTCTGAAAATCACACAGAGCCATATTAGAGTCTTTAAATATTACATAAATAGTAAAGATAGAAATTTGACACTTGCAACAAAAAAGTAATCTCTTATGCAAGAGAGTAAGCGTAATTCTCTTCCATGAAAACCCAGGGGAGTCAGAGACAGGCTGACACTGACGCTCCTGCAGGTTTGTAATTGCACTCTTGCATACGTAATTGCATTAGTCCGGTCTTTAATTAATTGCCTTTCTCCTTTTGTCTGATAAAAATGCCCCTTAATGAATAAAAGTCTCTGAATGCATCACCTAAAAATGCCAGTAAATAAATAATTCTGCAACTTCCTAGAATAGAGCTACAGTGACTAATTTGCTAGACGCATTTTAGCTCTTACTGATATCTGATACTGATATTTTAGCTCTACTGACACTGAGCTTGTCTTCTCTGCTGACATGTTATGCATTAGTTTATGGCTATATTAATATCAAGAGTTGGGTTGATTTGGAAGGTTACTGGGTCCATTTGGTTGAGAGTGTGTTGGCTAAATTCAGATTCTTGCAATAACCATTGACACTGAAGACCTGCAAAATGGCATCAGGCTCTGTCATTCTCTTTTCTCTCTCCAGTCAGAGCTTTTGTACTGTTCCATAAATCTCAGAGCCAAAGAACAAAGGTGATCACAGTAGGTGGGCTGGAGATGTTGCAGAACTAAAGGATGAATCCATATAATCCTCAATAAATAATTCTCCCATTATCTAAACCATTCCAAATGCTAAAAGATTTATTAATACATAGATTACGCTTCTTGTTAAAAGATTTTACAGTCTATTTTGATTATAACTGACAAGAGGAGTTAGAATTCAAATCTTAAAACTTTATAGTTTCTTCATAGTTCCATGAGGACCATTTAACATCCATGGAACCTTTGTGTTCAACAAAAGAACTGTTCACTGAAAAGTTCTTTAGGCTTCAGGGATCAAATAAATGGTTCTTGTAATGCATTATGTATTATGAAAATGCCCTTTTGGAAACTTTTTTTTAGGAGTGTAGGCCAAATTATACATGCAACAGGTATAGCTATAAAAATAAACACAAAATCTTTGAAGTCAATGGGACAAATGTTATATATATATATATATATATATATATATATTATAAGTGCTGTCAAATGATTAAGTGTGATTAATCACATCCAAAATAAAAGTCTTTGTTTACATAATTTATGTATGTGTGCTGTTTATTTATGACGTATATATAAATTCACAATCACACAGTATATATTTTGAAAATATTTACATGTATATACATTTGTATATTTATATTGTTATATTTTATATCACATATAAATATATTTAATATATTAACATAGTTGTCTTAAATGTATACATGTGTTTGCATTTACTGTATATAAAGGCTACATAATAAATATACACAGTTCACATAAATATATTATGTAAACAAAAACATTTATTTTGGATGTGTATATAATGTGTGTGTGTGTATAAATATATATATATATATATATATATATATATATATGCATAGACCCCTATAGACTCAAAATACCTTCGCATTCCAGAGTCATACAGGTTTGGAGTGACACGAAATGGCATAAATAACAATAATAAAAATAATAAAAGTTTTCCTTTTTGTAAAAAGCTAAATAAAACGAATAAATAAATAAATATTTATATATATATATATATATATATATATATCATGTTTTATGTAATCAGCAACAGACCAAAAAACATACAATCATTGGAGCTGGGACCAAAAGACCAGGGTTGTGTGCCAGGGAAAACTGCCAGCAGAATACATCTTAAATTATTATCACTGTTGAAGTGTGAACAATCAACAACATAAATTAGGATGTCAAACACACACCATACATGGACATAGACAGGTTGAAGTCATTCATTTAATTAAACTTGCTGGAAATGTAAAAGTGACACTGTACAGATACACAAGGATCCAATCACAGTCATCCACAGACTTCAGATTGGGCCTAAGGTTGAGCCTCCATTAGCCTCCTTATTAGCCCAGATGAACTGCAAAATTCTGTATGTTTTTGCAGTCACTTTCTTGTGTAATTAACCATAGAACAATATCTGGCAGACAGCAGCAGTCCAGTGCGTTTGTGCTCAGAATCATTAATGTTCTATTGGACTCCTGCTCCTGCTGTGGAGGGAACAGCGTTGCCTGGCAACTGTTGTGGTTTTACATGAGCCGTGGCGGTTGGGTTGCCCACCCCTCTGATTGTTGTTGGGATGTCTGCTTAGCCGGGGTTTACCAGGGAGGAAGACAACAGATATAGTTGAGAAAGAGGCAGGGAAAAAATTAGAAAAGGCTGCTGTTGACGTAACAAGTCACAATACAGGAAACTGACCGCTTGATTATGAATTAGCATTTAAATGTATTGAACTGAAAGAGATCGTCTTTCCTTTTCTGATCTTGCTCTCCAACAATTACTCATCCCTCTAACAATAGCTTACAATGCTAAACAGACAAATGGATCCCTGTGTTGTCTCCACAATGGTAAACAGAGCTGCAGTCAATGTCTGTGCTCCACCTGGCTGACACATACAGATGGTAAACACATTCTTCAGTCTCCGGCAGGTGAATTGGATATCAGTTGTGGTAGAAACAAAACTAAAAGGGCAGTAAAAGAGATAAATAATAATAATTCCACAACGTTCACATAACTGTTTATGAATCAGCATTTTTGGCTTACTTGCCATTAAAATATCTAAACATTTAAAATAAGAAAATAAAACTCTATTTGCAATTTTTTCTCGTTTTGAGTATAGGCCCTATACAAAAAAAAAAAAAAGCTAAAACCAAAATGTGGAGTAAAGAAGTCTCCAAAGCTACATATATTATAATATTGTGAAATATTACAATTTAAAATATATATTTTTTAATTTTATTGTATATTTTAAATGGAATTTATTCCTGTGATTACACTTATCAATGTTGAAAATAGAGGATTCTTTGATGTATAGTGGTAATTGTTAATTACCTGAAATAAAAGTCCTTTGTAATACTATAAATGTATTTACCATTACTTTTGATCAGTATAATGTGTCATTGCTGAATAGAAATGTTAAACTATTTTTAAACTAAAAATGACTAGAAAATAACTGTTCCTAAACATTCAAACTGTGGTGCATTTTAATTTTCTCTGAAAATAAAATCTTAATTTGTTAAGTAGTTTTCCATCTCCAGTAAATATATCTTGTTTTCAAGATGTTTAATGAATTATTGGCATAATTAAGTATTTTATAGAAAAGAAACCTTTCTTTTTGAGCAAATTAATTTTTTGTCCTTTTCTCCAACTGTCAAGGCACAGCAACAACAGTCAATGCAAAGTGAATAACTCCTAAGTACACCAAAAAATACTAGTTATTTACAACATTATTAGACTGACGAGGGTAACAATAAACGAGCAGGTGGTTTATTCATGGGAGCAGTTCCCCTTCTGCAGTATTTGCTTTCAGCTTCCAGGGGGAGAGCTCAGTCAATAAGCAGCTAAATGATCCAGAATTACCCGTTACTTCAGTGTATAACTGCAGGGATTTTGTCTTTCTTTGGTGGATTAATGGCTTTACACCCTTTCATGCTTGTGGCTTTTGTCATCTCCACTAAGAGGTCTTCGCTTAGGACCCGTCTTACATGAGATCTCTTAAATCTGTGGCTTCACGATGCTTCAAAGTGCACTTAAAAAAGCTGCTAATGCTTAAGTGCACTCGCATATTGTAGCACTTCCTTTTCATCTGCCTCAGTATTCATTGCTTATTAATGGCAAACTTCCATTACAATGTTTTTAAACGGCTTATTGAGTTTGGGTTAATAATCAATCCCAGGATGAAATGTATATATGCAGCTACAGCTTCTGCAATTACATCATAATATTCCAAGGGTTAATGCAAAACGCCAATGATAACTCTGGTTTTCTGGATGAATAGCGCTATGAGGGCTCATTAGTCAGGACAGACAGGAAGTCGCCCCCATTCTCAGCTAATAACTAAGATTTGTTCAAACAGCTGGAGAGATTTTGCACCTGCTTTTTGGATGGAGCTGTTAACACTGGTAAGAGACTGTCCCTCTGTCTGAGTAGGCTGCTTCAAAGACACACTGCCAAAAGATTTTTACTGAGAGAGGCACTCTGCTAGACTTAGTTCGCTCTCCCACTCATCTCTTGTTCAGTAAGTAGTTGCACTGCAAGCATATGTGAAAATAAACATTTCCCTTAATGAGTCTCAGGCTAACGCTCTCTAGGTCAGCAGGGAGAGCATAATTCTGAGCCAAAGCTGTTGTTTTTAGCTTTGTATGGTAAATTATAGCACTGCAAGCTGGCAGACAGTGTAGTGTTTGAATTCTGGGTCCGGTAAGGGGCTGTTCATACACAGCACACACTGTTTTGTTTAAAAATGCTAGTAAAGTTGCAGCCATAGCTTTGTGAGCAGAGCTCCAACATATAGTGCAACAGTGCTTTGGGCGACTTGAGAGCCGTATCTGAAGGTTTGCTCTAAAAATCACTGTCAAAAATATCATTAAAAAGTAAATAGTAAAAAATTAAAAATTAAAAGTGTGAGAATGCAAGTTTTAAGATGGTCTCTAATAAAAAAAATAATATTATTGCAGATTATTGTTTGGTTTTATTATATGTTTTGTTCATCATGAGGATCTTCATAAAAATAACCTTTATGAATTTGAGACTTCTATGTCACAATCTCCTTTGCAGTCAGCAAAAGCTGTTGTCATGGAGTATTTAATAGTTTCAAGTACTGTGATTATGAAAGCAGAATTGCCTTCTGCCCTGGAAGTTAAATTTTACAGAAAAGGAAATACATTTGTTCTTGGGAGAAGATTTGCAAGCCATTTCAGGCCACAAAACCATTTCTCTCCAGAATAGCAGCATCCAATCAGAATAATGTAATAACCCATTTATCTTTATTTCTAAGGTCTTTCAAAGGCACAAAATTCACAAAGAAGTGTTTAAATATTTAAAAAAAATAAAACATTTATTAGGCTATAGCCAGTCTCTTAAAGGGGTTCATACCAACCCAGTTTTCCACTAGCTAATATGATTCTTTAGGGTAGGGATGCTCATTTTAACCGGTTAACCGTTAACTGACCGATTTGAATTTTGACCGATTAATACAATCAGTTAAACGGTTTAAAGGGTCATTTTATTTTTTTATTCATTTCAGTATTTTACCTACTCATATAAAATCTCATTTTATTGGCCAAATTCACACAGCAGCAGAACACAGTTGTTGAGTCCTAATACAGGGAGTGTCAGTTACGAGAAATAACTGAAATGAGCATCCCTAGTCCTGCTGAAATACACAAGGCCTTCCCTGAAATAGCCATCATCAGGAGGGGAGCATATGTAGCTCTAAACCTTTCATAGCAAGCTGCCCATACCTTATGCACTAATGCACCCCCATACCATGAGAGATGTTGGCTTTTGAAATGAATGCAAAATAAATCAAAAATAAATAAATATTGTAATAACAGAAATACATTGGGCAAATTGTAAACATGTACTCTTCCTGTTGGTTGGTAAAAAGGTCTTATTTAAAAAAGTTTTATGAAAATAAAGTAAGTTTATATAAACATCAACTAAAAAAGTTATTTTATTTTATTTTATTAATATATATATATATATATTACATTTATTTATTTATTTGTTCATAAATATCATTTGAGTTTTGCAGAGTCATACAACATTTATAACCTGAACTTACCTACCTTTTCCATGAAAATATTAAATTAATGTTTTGATAATAACATAGTTTCTGGAGGAAAGGCTGGAAGAATTAACCGCAGCTGGTAGCGCATTAGCTAATCAATCCCCGTGTTACGAACCCTCAATCAAATCCTTTCCAAACACTATAAATATCTCCATTTCCATTCATTCGCATCTCGCTTTTGCAAACCCTCCCACTCCCCTTTTGCCTCCTTTAGCATCAAGACTTCCTCTCAGGGGGCAGTCGGAGTTCGAGCCGGACGCCAAACCCTTACCCTCGCTAGGGTTCTAATCGCTAGGGTTCGAAGCCCGCCATTCTCCTGGCTCGCTCCCTGGACAGCACGCCAAACTTGCTTATTTACTCATGAGGAAGCGTGAACTCGTGAAATATTATTAGAGACTTGCTGACCTGTTTTTATTATTCTTATTATTATTTTCATGTGGATTGGACTACATGACAAAACTCGTTACACTATACTGTGCAAACAAGATTTGTTCAAATATTTTTTTTTAGAAGTGAAAATTTTTTTCCCCTAAAAAACAATAAAAAAAGATTCTGCAAACAACTTGCAAATTACACAATGCTTTAATTTGTTTTATTATTATTTTAATATCAGGACAATTGTATTGCCCCAAAAATTTTATAAATTATACTCAAGCAAAAAAAAAAAGAAAAAAAATCTCATCATCACAGAAAAGTATTAACTGCATTTTCATGTGATTCTAAATAAGTTAACAGACTGACCCAGTAAGCAAATGATAATAAGATGAAATAGTCCTGGTAAGTATGTGAGATGTGCAAGCTCAGAACAGCAGTGGAGCACAAACACTCTTATTATTCTGCAGCATGCATGGCAGTCATGGTGAAAGGACCGGCGTCTTTCATTTTTCTCATTCAGCAATGCCCTCCAGCCTGTTTCTTTGCTGTCAAACTGTGCGGCTGGCACACACTCACAACCCGGCTATGTTCCAAAAAACATTTAGGATCTGAAGTCTCAGGAACTCGACCAGCCCAGTTTCTATTGACTCACAAATATGGGAGTAAACATTCCTGCTCAGTTACATTCTGTTTGCAAAATATCATTTTTCAAGAGTGCTACAATATATAAAGTAAGTGCCACAACTGGACAGAATATATGTTTCCATGACAGCATAATTGCTTCAACTGACAGGCCACTTGTTGGATAGTAACAAATGCATTAACACTCCCTTATTCTTTTTATGGCGGCACCACCCACATGTTTACAAACACAAGCCTAATTCTGGAGCACAGGAGCCATCATTTCACCAGACAACAGTTAGGTGGATCTATCTTGATACCAAAGTATACTCCATTAAATGAGGGAGCACAGGTCAGACCCCTCAAAAATTCCCAAAACTACACTTTCAAAACTTTCACTCATGTCAAGTCAACATTCAAGTCAATATTAGCTCATTGTACTTTTGCAATGACACCTATGAGTAAAATGGAATTCAACCAGGAAAAAAAAATGCAGATGAGAATTATCCATATCTATGACTAATGGTTTGTATTTAACAGATGTTTGGAAGGAATGGGTTGATAACCAATAATTAAATGGATGTGGAATGATTCAGACACATCATTTAAAATCAAAGGCTAAAATTTTAAAACGTAATTAGTAGTAGTTTAAGTAGTAATAAAAGAATGTGTGCTATATATATAT
>JAUCMU010000143.1:10589080-10610321 GCA_032275025.1 Enteromius treurensis
TAAAGCAGTAGGAAAATGTCTTTACTTTAATTACTTCTGCTCCGTTTTCAAAGAAAACCTGTCATGAAAATTTCTCATAACAGCTTGGCCAGACTGCCTTTGCTCGCGAAAAAGAATTTAGCGTCACAGGAAGTATGGGCGGGCCCAGGCTACTAGAATGGCTTGGTGAAAACAGAATTGATTTTGACATTGTATCACTACCACTGAGAAATTTGTAATTAAATTAAATCAAGAATCATGGGCATCCGATGACCCCTTTAAAAAATGTTTCTGTAAAGGAATAGGTTGTATTTGAGTCTATGAAGGATGGGAGTCCATCTGACCAGCAGAGGCGATGCTTGTGCTGGTGTGTGATTGCTGTGTGTGTTCCTCTGTGTATGTGTATGCTCAAATGCTGTGCACTTTCCTGCTCTGAAGAAACTGTAAGTAGGTCAGAGCAAGAGAAGAGCTTCTCTTTTCACCGCTACTAAGGCCCAAAGAAGCAATCATCACAAAAATGTCACTATCCTGCAGTCTTATTACTTAAAACATTGTCAACTCAAACCCAACATCATGACTTTATTTGAAGTATCCAGAGTGATAAAACAGTCAGCTGACTATCAAAACAAACACAGAATCTCTGACTATTGGATCACTCAGGATACTCTTGGCCATCAGTTTGAAAAAAAAAAAAAAGCTTACAATGGTAGTTGTCTCTAATTTTGGCAGTGACTATTATAAGGCACTCAATACTCATGATTGAACATTGAACAGTTATTAAAAATAAAACCATTACCTCATTTATTTCAGAGCTATAGCAGCTATTTGGATCATGCAGTTAAATGCTCTTAACTGAATTTGTTTGGTTTGCCCTATTCATATTCATATACGAATGTATGACAGTTAGTGGCAGAGATGAGAAGCTCTATAATGTGTTTTAGCAATCCTTCACAGTTGCATTAGCCAATTTCTCTAATGTAAGAGCGCCCCCTGCAGTCAAGATACTCTATTCTACAAAAAATGAGAACATCTAGACCATTTTTCGCCATAATAAAAAATTGAATTCCTTTCATTCTCACATTGCTATGTATATTTACTAATCTTTTCATTTATTTTTTTTGCATTATTATGGATAAAACTGTGTTTCACCCAAACACAATGCATGAATTAACCTTCCATTTTTAAATATCTTGACTGGTATCAAACATGCTTTTTGCATAAAAAGGCTAATAATTTTTGAGTCCTGTTTAATTTGAAGAAATTTGTAGTTGCAGCAATATCACCATCACGATTAATTGGTGGTAATAAAGATTTTAAAGATGAGTCATACCTCTGTGACAGGGTGTGTGTATGTGTTTATTTTTGGAGCGTCGTGCTAAAAATACAGTGGGTTATAACTGGCTGTCGCACAGGGAGATGGTTGGACTGTTATTGCTCAGAGGCAGCCTGGAGTCTATGGTCTCCTGAGTTGTCATGGAGACCATTGTATTTTGCCTCTCCCGTGATTGGTGCTGCCGGGTTGAGCAAGTATATGCTATTTCTGTCTTTTTCAACACCTTCAGCCTGCTGTCTTTCTCTGCCTCCTCACTCGCACACAAGTGTTCTTGCTTCGCTCCTATTGTTATCTTTTCCCATTCCATTAATCCTTTCGATGACAGTCAGCCCACCGACCGTCTTTCTGTGCGTCTCGCTATTGATCTATTGATTAATTGATGCTGAGATTCCGTGTAAGCTGCTGCACTTGTTGTCTGCAAACAAAGGGAAGAAGTCTCGTGTCAGTGAACCGAGAAACCGATCAAGCCACGCATAGCTGGGATCTAGTGTCTTCTTTAAATCGCGCATCCTGATCATCAAACAACATCTCTGTGCCCTGTGTTTTCTCATGAGCAAAAAGTTACAAAAGAGGGGTCTCCTGTGTGTGAATGCGTTGCCTTGCAACCCCCACCCCACCCATGTCTCAAAGCTGTTCTCTCAATATGCTTTGTTTACATAGGCAGTGGAGCTAAAACAATTCATCCTTTCTTAGCTTAAATTAAATTCATATTGTCCTCATAAATGTTTGTTTTCATCTTTAAAAAAAACCCACACCTGTGTTGTAATAACTAAATATGTGTGGTTTTGCACTATAAAATAAGTGAGACTAGAATAAAATCGTCTCATTGCAAATCATGCAGTCCTGTTCGTCATTCTATCAAGTATTCATTAGAGTTTTATTATTATTATTTCTTTTCTGGGTGAGTTTTACTCTCACAGAAAGAGAATGTTCGGTCCTATAGAGCTGTTCAGTCTGTAGTCCTAAAACCCTGATGAGAATTAGCCTTGGGTTCCCTTGGGGATTTTTCTTATGGCTTTTTAGATGAGCAGTTTTTGATTTATGAGTAAAGTAAGGACTGTGGTGAGCATTACTTGAAAAGACATTTACTCATACATTACTCAGTCATACCTCAGACATGACCATGAGGCTGTGTGCTTTTACAAATCATAACGATTTTCAGTTTATGTGATTTGCAGATCATTTGCAGTGTTTAATTTTTGTTGCTTTTTAAACAAGGATAGTTATTAATAAAATACAAACTGGCAGCATCACCGATATGTAACACTGTTGTGCTTCGGGCATCCCGAATCATGGACCTTTCCCGATTCTAGCCCCTTCTCTCTCCTGTCCAATTACGTTTTATGCCACTAAAGGCATTTGTACGTAAACAATGTAAAGTTGCTTGATTTGAAAGTCACTTCTTTGTAATTTGTGCTTCGCATCATGCTATTGGCAATAGACAGTGGACCTTTTTGTCTGCAGAATTTCCCCAGAATGCCAATAATGTGACCAAACCTTAAGTCTTGAAAAGACAAGAAATGCTCGAAACCACAAAGAAGCTGATCAGAGTGCAATATGTACTTAAACTTGTACTTTTCTTTGAGCGTTATCCAAGACTTTAGTGGGAGTTTGCATGATGTTTCAGTGCATGATTTGTGATTTTTAACCATTGTGCATATGCTCGCAGTTAGCCATTGTTTACCTAATGCTAATAAATAAGAAGAAAACGAGACATCGGGAATGTGTTTATTTGGTTCCGTAGTTTGTCCGGTTTGCTGAAATAAATAAATGAGTCATTCTTTTGGAAGACGGCTCCATATGCGACAAGAGATTTGGGTCCAGTCAGTGGTGTCAGTGCCAGTTACATGTTTTCTCTCATTTTGTGCTCGTAGCTGTCTTAGTGATATTGTTTATCATTATCTTGCATACTAGATGATTCCTGTTTATCCTAAAAAGAAGTAAAGCTGTGCAAGAATGGTAATAAAATTCAAGGTTCAGGCAGATACGGCTGTGTGTTTCTGTGAGCATATTAACAGCATGTAAGAACAGCCTAAGATAGAGTCAGAATATATGTTGCTTACCAAGAAACCGCTAATATTTTTTTATTTTTTTTAATCTTGTTATGTATTTTATGCATAATTGTGGGTCTGCTGAAAAAATACCTAAAATAAATGCTACATTTTTCAGCATTTATTCTATAATATTCTATTGATCGGTTTGACAGAAAAAAATATGTTATAGCCCTATTAATATTAAATAGGCCTATCATATTAAATTTCCATTTTAATTGAAATGGTTTTCAATTGACACATGATGTCCTCCAAAACCTAGTTTTAAAGTCATTTTCAGTGTTCTTGGCATCACCGAAACGACACAACTGCTGATCTTTTCTCTCAGTCCCTTTGCGCCTTGACAGACTTTGCAACCACAAACAAACAATAATCAGGGTCTCATGAGAGGGTTTTTAACGGATTGGACATAGAGATCAACCCAAGCCGAAGTAAGAGACCGAACGAGAAAAAAAAAAAACGACTGTTTTTCTTTGCATCACCCCCCATGGATCTCAAGAACCTGGGGTGACCCCGTACCGCAGCCCATGTGTGCGAGCGTATGCGCCCGAGAGCCTGCGGACAGACGCGCCGGGAACAGGAGGGCACTAGGACCTGGTGAAGCGAGGAGGGCTTGCTGCCTGCATCCCTGTCTCCTCTCCATTCTGCTCTGCAGTTGCCCTGTGCGCGTGTGAGGGAGAGCACATGTTTATGTGTGTTTGTGTGGATGTGTGTGTGTCAGGAAAGGGGCGAGAGCGGGTTTCATACGGCGCCGCCTAAAGAGACAGCGCTTTTTGTTATCTTTCCGTCTTCTCGGCAACGTGAACATCAGCCTGACCACCTGGACCAGCCGCCTGCCTGAAGCATCGCTGACGGGGGAGGGGGCGATATCTCTCTCTCTCTCTCTCTCTCTCTCTCTCTCTCTCTGTTTGTGTGAATGTGTGTACATGCGTGTGGGCGGGTGAAAGGGTGAGGGGCGGAGAGATGAAAGGGCCAGGTGAGGAGGGGTATTGGGTACCTCTCTCTCTAGCTTTCTCGCTCTCTCTCTCCCCCTCTTTTTATCCCTCTCTTACAGCCGCGCGACACTAACCCTGGAAGCTGTAGAGGAGATCCTCGCTGCTGGACCTCTCCACTACAGGTACGTTCTCCTCATCTACATCTCACTGAGCTACGGTTCCTTTAACTCCATACCTCACACCGACGCCTGTTTAAACTTGTGCATCCTGGATGACATGCATATGCTGTAGTATTTCCAGACGGACGAGTCAAGATCTTGCTCTTGCAGTTAGACGTTTCTCTGGTCTTGCTTAGGCTCCATCATAGCTTTTCTTAGGAATCATAAACCAAAGGTGGCGTTGAATGGAGGTGTTGACATACATGACATATGTGTAATGTACCACTGAATCAGCTCACCTCGGGGGATTATGGGAACTGTTTGGAAGCTGACAATGAACTGGGCGATCGTTGGGGTGATTATTTAGGTGATCAGCAGACATCATGTTTATAAGTGTGGGCTATTAGTTGTAAAGTGGCAGCACTGGTCACCCTGAGGGAGGAAAGGAGAAGACGAAGGAGAAGGGAGGGGAAAACACAAGGTTTTTTGAACAACAGAGCTAGTTTTCATCGCTGTAAATACTGAGTCATGTGCATATTACAGGGTCATATGTTTCTCAGTTGGCAGTCCCTGAGATTGTTAGTTGCTCGCAGATTCTTGTCTCACAAAGTGCAGGAGGGTTCACAGAAAGTCGACCGTTTTAAAATGCATTTGCAACTTGCCCTGCAGATGCACTTACTGTAAGAGCAACGCAAATCCCAATCCTTTCCTATAGAAAGTGCAGGTTGTTTTTAAAATTTTAACATTTTAATCAAACACACCATTGAAACCCCTTGAAGCTCGTCATGCTGTGCATGAGCGTTAGAATCCTCACCGACTGCAAACTTTTTGTGTTGATTATTTACAGTACACTATGACATGGTAATGGATATGTAGGTTTCTAGAACACAGATCTTGATGTAACGAATGAGTATTTCTCCGTAGTTCTTATTATGGAGCTGTAGTGACCAAAATCAAAGCCTAAAATGTACTTTAGCTGAAATCTTAAATAGCTGGTTTTATTATTCACATAGACTATTATATTTAGCATGACTCAACTGGAATACATTGGGCTTTACCAATGAAAGTGACTTTTTCAAGCACAGATGTAGAAACGGCTCCTTACTGGTGAAGTGTGCATCACTACCAGTAAATGCAAAATGACAGCTCTAAATACACACCATTGGTTGAGCTGGTCTGGCTGTGTCCAGCTGGTTGGAATTTTCAAACAAGCAATTTCTTTATATTCATCATCGTCTTTTTATAATTTCTTGTAGATACTTTAGTTTGACTGAAACTTTATGCGTCTCATGTTGTTTATTAAGGCCTAGATAGATTGATTGTAGATTGGCTTTGTCTAAAATGTTCACATTTAAAGTTGGGGTTAATAATATAATTTTTTTAAAGAAAATATATAATTATGCAATAATTATTGTAACAACATTTATTATGTTTATGAAATATCTCTGTTTCAAATAAATGGTGTTTTTCTTAACTTTCTATTTATCAAAGACTTAAAGGAAAAAAGTTTCCATTTTCCATTAAAAATAATAAAAAAAATAAGCACAGTTATTAAAATTGATAATAATAAGAAATATTTCTTCAGTCGCGTGTTATAAACCTTTTCTAAAAGTTTGAGTTTATCTTAAACAGGGATTCTGTAGTGATCATCCTAATATATAAATGGAGGCTTTTTTCAGTTTTGCCAACAATGGCAAAAGTTCGATCTCCTTTTCTTTTCAGCCTTGACGTGAGAAATCAGCATATTAGAATAATTCCTGAAGGATCATGTGACACTGACGACTGGCATAATGGCTGCTGAAAATTCAGTTTACCGAACATATAAATAAAGCATGCTGAAGCTCAATTATAACTGCATGTAAATGCAGTCTATTTTGTGAAAGAGCCTTCTGTGAAAGTTTCTGCACATTTTACAGTGAAAGAAGGAAGTATTTTAACCACAAATTGCACTTCACCTTTAAGGTAATAACATCCTGCACTCACTTTTAACAATGCTGGATTGCCTAGCATAACGAAAAATCCTGGCCTAGCGGTATCCTAATGGTTCTGGCCTAGTTATGCAAACATCACAGGTTATATCCCAAGAGGTTATCTTGAAAGGTATTGAGTTCACCATCAACTATTGTGTCATTGAGCCCCTTCATCTAGTTATTTTTATATACTTTTTGTTGAGTTTTTGTTATTATTATTTTTATGTGAATGCTGTTTTTACTTTAAGAGGTAGTTCACCCAAAATTGAAAATTCTATTCATATTTATTAATTGTGTCTGTGGAACACCACAGAAGACTTTTTGAACATGTCTCTGTATTTTTTGTCCATTCAATAAAAGTCAATGAAAAAAACCCCGCTAAATATTCTTTGAAATATCTTTCTGTGTTCCACAAAAGAAATACATTCATACAGGCTTGGAACAACACAAGGGTGAGTAAATGATGGCAGAACTTTTATTTGGGATTAACTGTCCCTTTAACTCTATTTAACTCTATTTCTAACGCTATTTTGAGGATTAGTATTTTTAACTGCCAACTTATTTAAAAAAACAACCTCTAAAGCACCCAAACCTTATGATGAAGAAGATGGACTAAATGTTATCACCACAATCAAGCTCATCATAGTCATGTGGATAATCATGCCACTGTAACTGCTTTTTGTCTAGCCAAACCACAGTTGTGATACCTTCCAGGTACAGAACAGCCCCTTCCCTTCACTACTACAATCAGTTAACCATGAGATCATTGTGGTCACAAGCCTTGGGCAGAAACAGTCTCTTTGCTTACAGAGATGTCCTTAAACAACAGTTTATTGCTGAATTAGAGATGATGTTGAGTTCTTGTCACAGCACCACATTGTGTCACAAGGGAGAGTTTGTGCCCTCTGGGAAAAACTGGATGGATTGAGGATGTAAAGAAACAAAGCTGGTCCAGTGTTTTTACGTTAAAATATGATATTGTAAATTTGTGAAATGATCCATGTGAGGTAGTGTGCAAGGTGAGGTTTTGACCATAAACACAGAGCACATGATGGCCAACAGTGTAAAGGACTTTGAAGGGTGTGTTTCATGCACATGCTGTGTGTTTGTGTGAATTAAGGAATGGGTATCGGTGAAGATTTCATTTTTTGAATTTGATCTTGATTTGATTCCAATTTATTTGAGCATATAGTTTAGTTATTTAGGTTGCACACATTTTTAAGCACTGCGATCAAAAACAAGTGATTTTAAGCCATCGACATGCATTCAGCAGTGAAAGAGAACTCACTTTGTTGTATACTCTGCTCTGCTCACTTCATAGTCCTTGAATGGTTAAATACACACACTTGTTTGTGTCAAAATGCCCCTCATTGCTGGTATCCCTGTAAACGCAGTAATTTAGATCTTCAATGAAAGCAAACTGACCCCACTCGTACAAAATAATATGATTTTTGTTAAACCGTATGTATTTTACGAGTTACTAATTGGTATGAATTTGTTAAAATGACCTACGACTAATACCACCCCTAAATGTACGCATCACTGGGGTTCAGACAAATCGTAAAAAAATACATACAAATCATTGGTGAGATAGCGTTGGTATCCAGGCAACTCTTAAAGTGACAGAAGTCTAATATCCCTGCTGTCTGTCATTCATGTTAATCAAACAACGAAACAGATCTCTTACTGCTGTTGACTAAATCACTTTTGTAGCTTTAATAAAAAAATACATATTTAATTCACAGTGAACAATATGCACTGTATATACAGTACAATGTATGTAGCATTTCTAAATTATTTGTTATACTGTATTTTTTATTTTATTTTAAAAAGTTGATCAAATAACTATATCATGATATATTTTTATTGTGAAATAAAATGTGTCATATGACATATGATTTTGGTATATCACTCAGCCCTAAACCAGCCAATGAGAGTGGGTTGTTTGAGAACTGGACTACACTAGTCCTGTATGTTTTTTGATCTGCTAAATTGACACAGTTCAAGATATTAATTTGTTTGTTAACAGGACTGTTATTACTTGTATATAATAAATTTTATTAAAATATAATTTCCTTTGTCGTGGGGGGCATCTTAGAATTAAATAGAATAGATATCAAGTTTATTTAAATGAATATCGAAATTAATGGCAAAGTACTAACATGGCTTATTGCTTAAAAGTTGTTTGCTAACATTATTGTCTTTCTTCACAGTCCCATCATGTCTCATTTGGAGTTTCCGGACTTTGAGTGCAGTGGAGCTCCAGGGATTTCAGAAGTGAATATTTGAAGATGAAATTAGACTTTGCAACCTTAATCAGCCCAAACTCCAGAGTCCGACCTCTACCAGCATGTCTTAACGTCGACAGAACTCCCCAATCGAACGTTACTGCTGGATCCCACTCTTCAGCAGGGGAGGATGGGTGATGGTCCCATGAGAATCACCTCCGCCCACAATCCTCATTCCATCCTCTCATGGAGCATACAACCGCCTACAACACACTGTGGAACATCACCCACACCACCTATTGGCGTCCAAACGCAACCCAGCCTAACGCCTCAGGACTGAGTGAGCCCAGAGATGGACACCTCCTGCAGACGCTCGGTCTGTGCACCATGCTCCTGATGGACATACTGGCTATAGTGGGCAACTTAGCCGTAATGACAGTCATTGCCAGGACGCCGCGATTACGTAAGTTTGTCTTCGTCTTCCATCTCTGCCTGGTGGATCTTATCGCGGCCCTGGTGTTAATGCCTCTGGGTATGCTGTCAGGTCAGGGCTTTTTCAACAAGGCTCTTTGTCAGGGTTACCTGTGTCTGAGCGTGGGACTGATCAGTGCTGCTATCCTCACTATCTCGGCCATCAACGTTGAGAGGTACTACTACGTCGTTCATCCCATGCGCTACGAGGTGAAAATGACTGTGGGGTTGGTGGTTTCAGTTCTGATTGGAATATGGATCAAAGCCATCCTCATGTCTGCGTTCCCTTTACTCGGCTGGGCGCTCGATAGAGAGGAGCCGGGAATGGCTCTGGGGAAAGTTATGGGGAAATTCGGGGAACCAAAGTGCTGCTCGCTCCACTGGATGGAGGAAGGGCCCCAACGGCTGGTGTTCATGGTCCTTTTTACCCTCATGTACTTCCTGTGTCCAGTCCTCATCATCTTTGTGGTGTACTGCAACATGTTTAAGGTGGCCAGGGTTGCCGCCATGCAGCAAGGGCCAGTCCCTACATGGATGGAGACTCCCCGGCCACGCTCTGAATCTTTGAGCAGCCGCTCCAGCATGGCAGCCAGCCTCAGCGGAGCTCGGACAACCCCTCAGAGGACTTTCAGCGGTGGCAAGGCTGCGGTGGTCCTAGTCGCCGTAGGAGGTCAGTTCCTCGGGTGCTGGCTGCCTTATTTCTCCTTCCACTTGTACTGCGCCGTCATGCCATCCTCTCACGAATCCCTCGCACGCATGGCCCATCTGGAGGACGTGTTCACTTGGATTGGGTACTTCTGCTTCACCTCCAATCCTTTTTTCTACGGCTGCCTGAATCGGCAGATCAGGGAAGAGCTGGCTAGAAACCTGGCCTTCGTTTTTAAGTGGGGGCGTCCCAGTGAAGACGAACAGCTGCCCAGTCGAGAGGCTTCAATTGAGGAGAACTTTCTCCAGTTTCTTCAGGGCACAGGTTGCAATATGCGGCCAAGGAATTCCCAAAGCATCTCCATCCCTCAACAGGAGGAGGAAAATCCTCTTTCCACCGAGCTCCGCAGGCCATCTGTTGACTTCCATATTCCTGGCCAGATCATGGAGGAGACCTCAGAGTTCATAGAGCACCAACACATGAACGACCTTAATATATCGGACAATTGTATTAAGACTAAATCGGAACTGCAAGGTTGATATTTTCAGATGTGAAATCTATATTTAATGTATCATATATTGTTGCTATGTTTTACCATTGGGTCTTTTTATACTCTGCCGACAAATTTGTACATACCTTGTTTAAAATTTTTGGTTGGTAGTTTTCTGTCATACCCAAAGCATATATATTTTTTTCTTTTGAGGAGATATGTTGGACTGTTGAAATGACCTCATTCCAGCACATTACCACTAGACAGAAACATAGATTCAACGACATTTGTCCGAACAATGTAACATGGAAGCAACATTGTGATGTGGAATCTGTATTCAAAAATCGGTATGGATCGCAAGTGGTTGATGTTACAAATTTTTTATGCTCCTAATGTTAATGCAGACAACAAATGAGCATTCAATTGGTTAATTACTAACTATTATTGTAACAACAAAATTTGGAGCATCCAGTAATATTAAACCAAAGTTGTTTGTGTGGTGGGTAGATTCTAATTCTTTAGATGCAGTAAAATTATGTCTGTCAGCAATGTCATATTTTGGATAACATTTAGTTTTTTTTTAGTTTTTTTTTTCTCAAAAGTGAAATAAAGTAATTGAAACACATATAGTCTGTGGTGTTCCATGCTTTCTATGTGTACTACAGTTTAAAGGTTTGGAGTTTAAAGGTCTTTTATGCTTACCATAGCTACACGTATTTGCTCAAAACTACACTGAAAAATATAATGAAATATTTTGTAATATTATATATTTTTAAATGTAATTTATTCCTCGATTATTTCTGTCATGAGCACCAAAGGATCATTTAATTTCATATTGAAAACCGTAGTATTTTTGTTGAAACTGTCATTTTTTCCCTTGATTAGAAAGTTGAAATAACAGCATTTATTATATTAATTATTATTTATATTAATTCTATTTTGAAATAGAATTCTTTACTTTAATGTCTTTACTGACACTTTTGGCCAATTTACTGCGTCTTTGTTTAATAAAAGTAATAATTTCTCAACCTCCCGCCCCTTCTCCAAACTATTAAACCGTATGTATATTCAGACCAATCCAAAAAAATAACCTCTCATTTAGAGCATTTATACTCTGAGTTGTGTTATTCTGGTCATTTGAACAATGAAGGACATGCAAAAGAACAACCCTAGCAGAATATGATACATTCCCAAATTGTAAAAGTTCCAAAGATGCACATTCATATGGCAAGACTTGCTAATCAGCCGTAAAGAGATACAATCTCAGATTGGAAAAAAAGTGAACTATGTTTACAGAGAGTAAAAAGTGCCTCGATTTATTCAGTCACATTTTCCACACCTTGTGACATGAAGATGGCGGCTTCCACCTCAGGGCCTTGGGTTTGCTGAAGCACCTGATCCACAAAATGGAGGGGGGGACAATCAGATGGTCTCTGACAAAAGGTTAACAATCGGGTCAGCTGCAAACATGTGCCACTACAGATGTCCTTTTAGATTTTGTACTTCTCTACCCATTCCCATGCTCCCAACTCCACTGTTATTACAATTTTTTTCATTTCTTACATGGGAAGAAGATTGTATTACACCTGCGGTATTTCACTCATTAGCAAGTTCCACATCAGATCTGAATCATCAGCTGAGTTCTGAGTAGAAAATGAAGGCACTTCACATCTCTCTTCTCACTGAAGAAAAAAAGTATAGAACAGTTACATATGCAAAATGAGTTTTAGACAAGATAAAGATACATATATGGCTTATTTTATATAATCAAAATATGAAAGTAGCTGTACAGACTGTTTACATTTTTATATTTCACTAAAACGTTTTGGGCATGCATTGTAATACTTTGAGGAATGAAAAGAAGTTTATAACAAGATGATACTCTCAGAAGTCTTCTGCATTATGAAAAGACACTGTGTTGTTTCTTCGTTGTTCTTGTGATGCAGACAAGATTCATCCCTGTCAATGGCCTTTGGTTTACAGGTAAACCTAGCATGCGTTCCAGTGTCGGTATGGTGTGAGTCCTGCTATGTTTTGCCATAAGCGGAATGAGCAGAAAACAAAAATACAGTTAATTTCCATATAACCAAATCTATGGTTGCTATTTTGGTGGTTCCTATTTCAAGCTTTTGAGATGAAAGGCAGCAAAGGCACGTAGTTTCTAATTTTCCATTATTTTGTTAACATGGAAAGGAGAGAAATATACCGGGTCAAAAAAGGTAAAGAAACAGGCATTTTAAATGGATCAAAAGTGACCTATAATTTATTTTTTATTGTATTGTTTCAAATAAATTATATATATTAATTATAAAAAGTTTTTATAAAATATTACTGTTTTATATTTTAATCAAATAAACATTACAGGTTTTTTAACAGTAGTGCATATTATGTATCATTTTACATTTATAATTCTAAAGTTTTTTTTTGTTAGTATTTTAGTATTAACATAAAATATAATAATTATTTTTGGATTCACATCCTAGACTTGGATGAAATATAAAGATACAATTGTAACATTTATTCTGTTCAACTATTAATAACTGCTTAGGGGGACATCTATTCAGTAAACTCATCTTGACAAGCAAGTGACTCAATACAACACACAGTTATTTATGATGGCAAGCGGCATGATATATTTCCTATTCACATTGTGTTGTTTTCTATCTTCTCCTCCCCACACATGCACCTACATTATATATATTCAGATATTTACGAACATGCACACACAAACAGACAGACACACACTCATGAGTGTACTTTGATGTTTGGTAAGTAAGAGGGAGGCCCCTAGTGGTGAAGTTGAAACAACCTGACCTTTTAGTTCTGCTGAGAGATGAAGGTGTTGAGAGCTTTGTGAAGTCATTTGCAGCACTGGGGGAGGTTGCTCCTGATTAGAGATCAGTTTGTCCGTCCGCTCAACCCAGAGAGTGTCCAATAGCAGTTTCTAGATTAACAAAGCATAACGACTTAATTTAAACTTCATTACACTCAAAATAAACTGCATTTAAATGTCTGTGAAAAATGAACCAACGTTTCTAAACATTGTTTGCTATATTCTCAAAAATTATGCTTTGATTAATCAAGAGAAGAAGCAATGGGAGTTTGATATGTTGAAAATCTGTATGCTTATTTTTTATATTATATTACTGGGATGTTATAAATTCCAGAGATAAACTCAACAGGTGGTATGCGATGAATAAATAATCAGTAAAGCCTAATTTCATGTGATCTTAGGCAGGGGTGAAGGATTAGTTGAGGGGCCCCAGTTCAAATGGTTTTAGAAAGTGCATGAAACATTTCAGCTCATTCTGGGACCTGTCTCTGTGTGAAAGTACCCATATATTGCACTTGATGCCAGGTAAGGAAACATTCCTATTCTTAAATCCGAGATCCACAGTGAGACTAAACAAATCCAGACCCAGCTCAACTGTGATTCAGTGGCGGAACACAGGCTTTATTCTCAACCACTGTGGGACTTGGTGTTTCCATGGTAACTTATCCTCTGTGACATTTCTCTGGCTAAGGGAGTGCGTTCATGAGCAAAAGACCCTTATCATAACCTGCTGCATCACTTTACAAAGCAACAATGCAGACGTTTGTAACTCTGTCTGCACTGAGGTGAACTCAAAAATGCTCACAATTTTTAACAAGTCATACTAAAACTATCCTAAATAATCAAAATGTAAATAACATTCATTTGTTTCCAAGACCTAATCTGGAATAATTTCTTAACACAAAAAGGTTTAATAAATAGGCCTGAATAAAAAATAACTAATTTCACAGTAGGTTTATCCCGGTGAGTCGAATCTTGAATCATGCACTTAAAAGATTCATCGACTCGTTCAGTGATTCTTTCTGGCATCACCCTGAACCGATTGCTTAAAATTGCTTTTATCAACATCTTTCATTAAAAATTGTTTCAAAAACAGTCCATTCACATATTAAGTCTCAAGAGCGGGATGTCTTAGTTTAGGCTTAGTCTCGATTAATGCTGCACCGACTGTCGTACAGACTCAAAACTGACTCGTTTGGTGATATGGGCGTGTTCGTTCAGTAAGTCCAACCAATCATGTTGCTTCCTCGAGTTCAGATGGTTCGGACATCAGTCACGCGATTCGTGAGTCACGAATTTTAAAAGATTTGTTCAAAACGCCGATTCGCTAGCAGCTCTAACTGTGAACCACTTCTAGACATTTAGCTACATGTTTTGGAAACAGTCTTGGATACCGTTTTTGCGTGAAAAACCTAAACTTGCGTTCACAGCAGACCGCAGAACCCCAGCAGTGGAAACTTTCTAGTCACGGAAACATTGTTCTTCTGGCTTTCTGGTTTTGGATCTTCTCCGTCCCAACCAATGTAGTTTCGGTGGATCGCGATCCGGTTTAAGCTCCGTGTTACAAGAACAGCCGCTTTAATATGTTTTAAAGTGTCAGTTTTCGGACGCTGGCATCCTCTCGTGCGAACCTGCCAACGCCTTTTCTCTCTCCTTGGCTCCTTGGCAAGCTGAAGGAAAATCACCACAGCTTCCAGTTTTAAAGGTCTTATTTTAATCGTTTTAATAAACGTTTTGCAAAATGGGTTGCACGTTAAGTGCTGAAGATAAAGCAGCGATGGAGAGGAGTAAAATGATTGATCGGAACCTGCAAAAGGACGGAGAGAAAGCATCCAGAGAAGTCAAACTACTGCTGCTCGGTATGATACAATAGAATTTGTTAAAATCGATGTTTAAATACGCAAATGCATGCTATTTTGCACATACAATGTGTACCTATTTAGTTTTTTTCTTTCATGGGTCGTTTTCGCGCTTGTCGAGTGTCTTCACTAATGTAAAGTTGTCCAAAAAGTGATGTTAAAAATATCAGGCAGTGATTACACTTGCATTCCGCTTGAAATATTGTACAGTCTAGAACAACCTGTTGAACATTATTCAAACCTGTCGACTAAATTACAGTGTGGATTCAGAATGTGCTGTTTGTATTAGTCTTTGCTCAGTGTGCTGTCAAAACATGTTCGGTAACCCCCCCTCAGTGTCCCAAAACATTCAGCGAGCATCACATTTTATAACCATATTTAACGTTAGCCTACAGCATTTGGTTGCTCTGTGTGACACGAGAAGCAAACCCACACACCCGGAGATCACAGCAAAACAGCAGAAAGCAGTGGTGTGATTATGGCAGTATTCCAGCTATCAAAGCGTGCTGGAATGCAGGAGATAATAGCTGATTTGGACCAATAGAGTGACAAAATACTGGTGTTTTCTCTGTCTGTTTGTTGTTGGTTCACTGTATGCTGGAAGTGGGACGAGCATTTCAATGAAGCGAGTATTACATGCTCCGTTGAGCACAGAATGCAGTTCATGAATAAAGCCACTCTGAAAGAACTGTCCGAGGACGGAGAGTACTGAGGTTACAGCTGGACAAGGACCAACTCCTGTGGTCTGAGTGAACACAGTGAACTACCGGGACATTCTGAATTACTGATTATTTTTATTCGATCTTGCTGTTTTAATACCGCTGGTGAGATTAGACAGTATGGCTGCATCCCTAGTCAAGAGGATTGCAACTGTAGCAGAGTTGACTCTGGATGAGTTGTATTTAGCATTGCACAGTGAGCTCTGAGCTTAATCACATTGTGGGAACTCACTTGTGGCTTTTTCTTAGTGTTCTCTGCTACTCTTCTGACTTCAGCAGATTCAGGTGCATTACACTATGTTGACTCTGCTATTAGTTTTGGCTGAAATGTAATTCAAGTAGGCTGTTTAGAGGGGTACTCCCTTAAATATAAAATAAAAATTATGCCAACATTGACTCACCCTTATGCTTTCCAAACCTGTGTATCTTCGGCAAAACACACTAGAAGATATTTTGAAGAAAATTGGGAACGAAACTACATATGGGAGCATACTAAATCACATTTTTTAAACAAAAAAATGGAGACATTTCCACTAGAATATATTGTTTTATGTTCCACAGAGAAAAGAAAGCCCACTGTCTATTCCACAACTGTTTAAAATCAGTGTTGTTATCATTAACTACAACAAATCTGAAACTATTAAAATTGTTTAACTGAAAATTGCTAGTGCTCTTTTCCTTATATCACCAGTTTATAGTGACGAACAAACAAAAGTACTTGATACAACTTCAAGGTATAGTTTGCCCAAAAATGACAATTCTGACAGAATATATTTTGCTGTAACTTCTGCTTTAATGTAACTGAAGATCGCTATCTTTCAATTCAAATTGAATTGTCATATATTTAATCATAATTGTGCTCTGAACCCCGTGTCTTTCACAAAGTTCAGTGTTTCCTACTTGTAATTACGGCACTGTGGAAAGATCACATGAATGCTCAATCTGTTAAAAAAAAATCCTTTTGTCTTTCACAGAAAAAACTGAGGGTGAGTAAATAAAGACATTTTTGATTTTTAGTCTGAAAGAAACTTTTGGCTCGCTAGTAGAGGAATGATTTTTCAATGTACGTTTCCGTTTGATAACACCATGATTATCCCACATAAGGATATTGCCCAGTAGGGGGGTTTGTCCTCAAGGGTCAGCTCACTGCTAAATGTAAACCTGGACTATTGTAAAATAAAAAAAAAATGAAAAAGATATAAATCATTAACTGGGTTGATAATAGCAGCCATCTGAACTGCGCTGCACATGCCACAGCAGCTAACTGTAATTACAGCAGGAGTAAGCCATTCACACACCCATTCAAACGCTCACAGATATGTATGTGACTGTGACATACAGAACCAGTGAAAGGTTAGCGTCCAGACCGTGTGTGAAGTGGCTGTAAATGCAGAACTGTGGTTACTTATTGGGAAAAAGTGTGCAAGTTCTGATTTGGGATCACAGTGCTCTCACAATGAGAACTTATTCCAATTGATATCTTATTTTACTTTGTAACACATGTAACATTTTAAACAGTTCTGCAATAATAATTAATAGACTTTCTATACATATGTGATTTAAAGAAGCCAAATTTATGATTCTGTTTCTGCCAGCTTTTTATTGGTGATTTTACTTACAGTATGTTAATGAGAGAAAATGTCTTCTATCATTTTATCCAGTTCTAACAAAAAACGTCATCATTTACTCACCTTCAAGTTCTTTTTATCCTCTGCAAATTTCATAAAAATATCTTCTTTTGTGTTTAACATACAGGTTTAAAACAACTTGAGGATGAGCAAATAATGACAGAATCTTCATGTTTGGGTGAACTTTAATGATGCATGCACAAATTGAACTGATTCAGGATTTTTGGGTGAACTTCTTTAAAAAAATTACTAACCCACATCCGGCTTGCTCAAGTGTACAGCATGGAAAGGTCAATAGGTTTGTGTGTTCTCAATCTGTTTGGTAGTTCCAGAACTGACTATCATGAAAACTTAGTTTGCCTCAACTATTGATAATTCCTTTGACTTTTACTTGCGCCAAGGCCTCATCAGATGTGGCAGGACGTTTTTGGCCATCTCACTTTCAGCTGCAGCATGCCTGCGGTTCAAGACTCTCCGAAGAAATTTTCCACATGATTCTCTAGCCCCAAGACCCACAGTTATTCCTTCACCGTGCCATAATTTTGGGCTAATATGGCAGCAAGCCACACCTCAGAAGCAGACATTATTGATCTAACCCTTAATGCATACTACAGTAGGTTTTCGGCACAAATGATCCTGAGTATTGAACAGTTGACCAATTATTACGTTTTTTTTTACCAAAATGGCAAGCCAAAGGATGGTTTTAATTAAAGTCTGATTCATTTCAATACAAAAATGTAGGTATGTAAAAGTGATTTGGATTAATGCTAAATAGCATGTAAATGCAAGGTGTTACAGTATGTAAACTATGTTAATAAAGTAAAGCATTGGATTACATAGACGCCATGTGTCCACTGGGGCTGTTTGGTCATGTTTGTACAAACATCTCTTTCTGGTGTGTTAGTTAATAAGCCATTTAAGTCATTTGACTTGGTTAAAAAAGTTTACCTATCGTAGCTCCCTCCGTCCTCACAAACACTTCGGCTGGGGGAACTAAGATCAGACAAACCTTTCATCTTCAGGGCATTTAATCTTACCGTATGGCAAGCACAACCCGAAATAGAGAGCTCGTTCTGCAGCTCATGCTGGGCTTGTGATGTGGGAGGCAGAGGTTGAAAGCTTCTATTCATCTAATACAGACCTTCTCCTGAGCGTGTGATGTTTGGGGTCAGGCGAATAAACTGCATTTACAGATTTGATGTATCAACCTCATCAGCTTTCTGTGTTGTTTGTGCTCTTTTAGGTGCTGGGGAATCGGGGAAGAGCACAATAGTTAAGCAAATGAAGTGAGTGTTGTTGTTTTTTTAAATAATGTTTTATTTATTTTCTTTATGCTGATATGAAAGAATTACACCTGGTTAGTCAATATTTCCTCTACTTTATATCTCATTGTATAAAACCTTCTGGCAAACATTTCGCCCACCGTAACATACAGTTTAATTATAGTGCACATAGAATTATATATAGTTATTTATTGATTTCATAATTATTAGTTGAATATTGTATTATCTCATATGGTACATTTTTGTATTGTACATTAACTTAAATTTTTATGCAATATACAGTATTTAGTGCAATTTTGGTTCATAATTAATTATAGATAGGCTATATACACACACATTAAGGATTTATATATATATATATATATATAATTAATTGTATATAATATTTTAAGCAAATGTATAAATTGTAATAATTATTACTCTGTTATTCTATTATATACATATATGTGTGTGGGGGGGTTAATATTAGTAAATAAAATTAATATGCATTATACAATGTTTTCTGTTTGTGTGTGTACTGTTTGAGTGTGTGTAATAATTAATGTTATTTAAAATTGTATTAAAAAAATATTAAATCATTGTATATAACAAATATACATTGTGTAGAAATTAATGATTAAGAAATTCAAGAAATCTAAATAATTTCCCATTTGTTTACTTACTACACTAATTTGTTTAGTTTGTGAAGCAGCACCATTAGAATTCATCATCATGGCCGCTTGTGCACACAGCTTAGAGGAATGTTACTGCCAGTTATTATTAGATCTTGTTGATTTAATTTTTTTGTTTGATGTGCATTAGATGTTGTTATCTGATTTGTTTTACTTAAGGATTATTCATGAAGATGGCTACTCAGATGAGGAGTGCAAGCAGTATAAAGTCGTGGTTTACAGCAACACAATTCAGTCCATCATTGCCATTATCAGGGCCATGGGCCGTTTAAAGATCGACTTTGGGGATTCTGCGAGAGCGGTAAGATAAATAAATAAAAACACTTCTTCGTATAGACTGGGTAGTGCTGGTATTTGAGTACAGTGTAGCCTATAACATGCACCCTCTGGTAAACCCAAACAGAGCTTAGAACATAGAAAAATGTTTCCCAGGACTAAAGTATTTCGGATCATTTATAAAATCATGACTCCATATACCACCATAATTGGTCACTATTTCTGTTTTCCCACAATGTTTTTTTTTAGCAAATTAACAAGGAAGAATGATATTAAATTTAGCAATATACATAGAAATAAATAGCATGTAAATGATTAAAGATATAAGTAATGCTATGAGGAAACCTTTATGATGGACACAATAAATAGTTTTTTCAGTTCAGAAAGAAATTATACCTAAATTGAGTACAACAAAATAATAGAAATTGAATAAATTAACTATGGATTTCTAACTACTATCACACACAAAAAAATTATGAGGTATATTTTAATCAAAGAGTCAAAAAGACAGAGTTTTTAAATTATTTCTTATGTTGTTATGTTTAACATCAGGACGATGCTCGGCAGCTCTTTGTGCTCGCCGGCACTGCGGAGGAAGGAGTCATGACCCTTGAGCTCTCTGGGGTCATCCGTCGGCTGTGGAAGGACGAAGGAGTGCAGACGTGTTATGTCAGATCACGAGAGTATCAGCTCAATGATTCAGCAGCCTAGTAAGTGAACTTGAGTTCCCCTTCAGTCGAGTTCGCTTGAGAGACCAATCGTCTTCGAGTCTTTGGAAAAAGGGCAATGAATATTGGCGTGCAATAATCACAGCCAGGTGCACCTTATCACACCGTGAGTATAAGAGGGCACGGCTGGATTGCAGTTGCAGCTTTTTGCTTCAGAGCGCTCATCTCGTGCAGTTTGTCTGTTTGCTGGAAGAAGAATCTACAGATAAAGAGTTCCTGCTGGAGTTCATGCTCTCTCTTCGCTTCGACAAGTTTAACTGGGCAGGACTGGTAGCCTTTATAAAAGCTAGAGCAAGCCAGTCTTTTGCTCGCCAGCGAGAGACCTCGCCTGATACGTCTCGGCTGGATGATTGGTATCTGAGTTCTCGGATCACGGCCCCGTTGCGGTCCCCCTCTGTACCCTTGCCTGGCCACCAGCTCCTCACCCTTCTCCGCCCTCGACGGAGGGGCAGCCAGGGGGTACGTGTTGATCCCCCAGGTCGAGTGCACTGTGGCGGTGCATCTCTGCCTGTGCAGCGCTGCCGCAGCTCCCGTCCAGGGCGTGTAAGACCAGGTCCACTCTCGCGGGCCGGGCTTATTATGCCGCTGGACAGGCTGCCTCCTCCTTGGATGCGATGGCTAAACTGCAGGTGTACCAGGCCAAAGCACTCAAACATCTGCACGAGGGTGGATCTGATCAAGGGGCCATGCAGGAACTCCGCGCCGCGACCGACTTCGCCCTACAGGCAATGAAGGTTACTGCATGTGCCCTTCGTCAGGTGATGTCCACGGTAGTGGCTCAGGAGCAACCTCTGGTTCAACCTTGCTGAGATGGCCAACGTTGACAAAGTCCGCTTTCTTGACGCGCCCATGTCGCAGGCTGGCCTCTTCGGCAACACTATCGAGGTCTTTGCCCAGAAGTTCTCAGCAGTACAGCAGCATTGTGTGCTTCGGCCGGGGATGGAGCAGGTGTTGCTGGTTTGGACGCCCTCTGCGATGAGCAG
>JAUCMU010000143.1:10626145-10647214 GCA_032275025.1 Enteromius treurensis
AAATTATGACTCCAGCCCAAAATGTGCGTCGGCCCACCGGGCATTGCCCGGTATGCCCTATGGCCAGTCCAGGCCTGATATAAACAGTGTACCTTGGACAACGGACAAACATGAATGCATCACTCTCAGTCTCCACAAGAGGGGGGTATAAACTATTGCTTTAATGCATTCTGCCCGATATACACTTTAGCTTAGGTGGAAGGAAACCTAAACAACATATATTGACACATAACATATTGATAATAATATATTAATATAGCTGTTCTGAAACAGGAGTGTAATATCAAATAAATTATTTCGGCTTTGGTTCCATATGTAGATTCTTTTGTTATGTAAAGACCCCTCGCTGTACATTGCTGATGAGGGTCAATGTGCTGTCACTAGAATTTCACAGGCATTCTCAATGTGTAAAAATGAGCAGCTCATAAACTGAATTTACTGAATTTGAATTGCAGTACATGTCAAGATTCAGAATTAAGAAGAACATTTGAATTCAGGTGGAATTAAATTAAAATGACAAAATGTTGTTTCTAATTTTGAATAGTGCAATTTCTATATTAATTTCCATGAAAATATAATTGCACACACAACATTTGCAAAAATTGTCTTCATGAAAATATATATGATGCTTGAAAATATATAATTATAAAATATAATTTTTTAATATAATATGCATTAAATATATATATATGGGAATACGTATATATAATTAGTAGCCAAATTTAGGTAATTGTTTTGCGTTAAATTACTTGCAATTAATTGAATTTCCAAATGATATTTTTTTAGATTTCTGAATCTTTCTTGACTGTTTAAACTAATTTTCATGTTTTAGTTAAATATTCTAACTGTTAAGATCCATTCAACCATTTCAAAGATGCTCAATCCTAAACATTTCTTATATATGTAGCATCTTTTTGCCCAAGTTTGCCAAGTTGCCCTCTGTTCACAGACATGATTCTGGCGGTTCCCTATCACAGAGTCCAAAAACCTCCCCCACCCAGTGCATGGTGCACCTCTTCCGGCTGACTAAACTTTGAGCCCTGAGCCAGCGTCTGGCTTGTCATGTTTCCTCTTGTCTCCTGCGGCTATGAGAACGAGGAGCATTCCTTTATCATCATCACAGCATTATTCAGATGCTCGCCGTACTCTCACGGTCATGTTCCACCTGGCTCGAGGGTTTCCATGGAAACGGTGCAGACTGACAGCATGCAGGCAGCGTGTGGTAGCGTGTGAGTGGGTACTGGGAGGTGTGGGGAGGAGCCAGTTCCCCCACTGCAGCATCCGAAGAGAGGGGATCTCTCTTTCACGCACGCACACACAAACACACACATCTGAACATCCTCCTTACTGCAATCAAAGCCCCTCTGGACCGAGTGTGTACCCCCCCCACCCCCGGCTAGGAATCCTCAGTGCCTTAATCAAGCAGTGTTTTGTCCGTCTCTGGTGAATCTTAAGCCAAAATGTCTTCTAAGCTGCCTTCAGGCAAACCCACGTCCCCTTTCAGGAAGAGAGGCAGCCTACAGTACACAGCCAGTGGAGGTAAGTGTGTTTGTTTAAAAACAATATGGATTTATAAAAGTCTAGAAATTTAATGGAAACGGAGAACACAATGTGTCATTATGTGTATATTTGTAGATGTTAATTTCATATATTCACCTTATTTTCATGTATGTTCCATCTTATATTTGACTCTTATGTGTCAGTTGTTCAGGAGAGTTTCTGTAATCCAGCTTCAGTATAATGTTCAAACTTTTATACCTGTTGATATAAGGAAAACTGTTGAAGCCTTTTTTTCTCCTGTCTCTCTCTCTTTCTTATGTGTCCCAGCAGAGCTAAACCCGAATACTTTACATGAATGTTTTTCTCTTTGAAATGGAATAATAGCCCCTGGGTCTGTACTTGATAGTTCTCTAATGAACAGAAAGAGGAAGCTACTGTATTAAACATCATTTTCTTAGCCATAATCACATTCGCAGTACTTCGCTGATTGCGTTTGCGACCACAACGCCTCAATTCCTGAATAAATTCATCCAGATAATGTCCCTGATTCAATTGCGAGAAAGCCAGGCGAGGGAAATCAAACATGCACCAGTTACGGTCTAGACCACATCCATAAAATGCATGCAACACATTGTCTGTGGTCAGGCCAGCATTGCGTAAGGCTTACATAAGATCCGATCCAAAAACCACTTCACACCTCTCTCTCTTGCAGAAAAACTGTGATTTTATCCAGTGCTTGAAGCACAAACACATTACAGGGGTGTCGCATGTATTCATTAGGCATTCATGCCTCTAATGTTGTGTTTAAAACCAGAAACAGTGTTGTGGAGAGTGCATTTATCTCTGGCTGAGTGCTCACTCCTTTGATTTTTAGGAGCCTGAGGCAGGAAATATTATCAAAAAGCATCTTCGCCACGGAGATGGAGAATAAACATAGAGGCTTGTCATGTGGCAAATTGCTTCTGTCTTTAAAAAAATTATGCAAAATTGAAACCACACAGTTCCAGACAACCACAGTTACTGTATAGTCAAATAGGCACGAAACAGTTCTCTTTCTCTCACATGCAGCAATAATTTATAGCCAGAGCTTTGCTTTAAATGAAAAGTCCTTTAAACAGCTTTTTTAGATACACTACAACATGCAATATTTAAAATTCCTCTCGCATTTCAGCAGCAATCAAGTGTCTGATTACTGAAAGCCTGCGTGCGCTTTTACTGTGGCTCATTCTTGACATGTTAATGGACTCAGGATGTGCAAATTCATGGTATAATCTGAAAGAAAAAACACAGTTAAAGAAAAAAAGGATGGATACATGTTCTATTTTGTTTCTTTATTTTTTTATTATAACTCTTTATATATTTATTTATTTATTTATTTATAATCTATCTATACATTTTGTTGTATTATGGAAAACATTTTTGGATTTTTTTTGCCATAATTCTTTATTATAATATTGCCCAAAATTCCGGTGCATCCATATTTTATTTTTATATTTTTACAGGTTTCATAGAACATATAGCAACATGGAAAAAAATAAAGGAAATGTTTTTCTTTGCATTCACCTCACATATTAGAGCCTCTAATAACACACTTTGAATAACCCCCCCCCCCCCCCCCCCGCTATACCTGATGAGTATTTGGCCATGAGTCACTTGAGGTCTGTACACAGAGCTCTTCCTGTTGTGTCACTTGGGACCCTGTCTGTGTTACATTATGGTCGTTCAAATGTTTCATAACCTTCGCTTTTTTTCCCGTCTGATAATTAAGGATAGAAAAGACATCCTTAGCCTACTGACCTGAACGACTCTGATTACTGAATCTATTCTCAAAAGCACAAATGTTAGTGTGCAACCAATTTGCTCTCCTCTTTGTAGAGGTAAGATGAGAACTTCAGTGTTATAACTTGGTCGTAGGTCATGTTTCATCCTCCAGCTTCTTGTATACCACACATAAGATGTTGCTATATGGTTTAAACTTGACCCATGTGGTGCCTCCCTTTCATTTCAGTGTGGTATGGAAGAGGAGGGATT
The DNA here is from genome assembly GCA_032275025.1 of Enteromius treurensis. Taxonomy (NCBI): domain Eukaryota; kingdom Metazoa; phylum Chordata; class Actinopteri; order Cypriniformes; family Cyprinidae; genus Enteromius; species Enteromius treurensis. The sequence continues at coordinate 10,629,677 of JAUCMU010000143.1, forward strand.
CTTTAAAGGAGCCCTTTTACTACCTCCCCCTCAGCCACCATTTGCTACTATTTAGAGTTGTTTTTTTCCAAATCCACCCAACCCTTTACTTCCCAAGATTCCCAGGGACTTCACCAATGAGGTAGGAAGTTTAGTTTCTTAAAGACCCTTGTGCTGTCACAAAAGAGTAGTTAGGCTCTTAATATGTGTAGGTGTATACAGAATGTACTTTAAACACCTAAACAGGTGTTTAGGGATCGACTTATGCACAGTAGATGTGAAAGTCAGTTGAAGGAACGAATTTTTCTGTGAGCGTGCAATTTGAAGAGCAAACACTTTTTCTGTTGTCCTCTAGGTGGAACTAGCAAGACATTTTACCCAAGCAAGCATATTTCATGGCCGCTATACAATATTCATTTGCTGTCTCTGCAGATTATAAAATATATAACATATTGGTATCTGTTGTACAATTTAAATTAAAAATAAAATTAAAAATAGCTTGTCCTGAATGTAAATTGTTATAAGTTTGTAATAACAATCACGTAAATTGAACATTTATCTAATTAAAACTGATAACTGTTAGTTCATTTTTAATGCTATGGTGTATATATAGACATATATAGGTGGATTTGTGTTTTGTTATATGTATATATATATATATATATATATATATATATAATGTTTATTTTAATTTATTTCCACTAAACAAAGGCCTTCAATCGCAGGAAAAAAATAAAAGCAATTGGTCTCCAGAGGCTCACAAAACCTCATCAGTGCCATCTTTGTCTCTTCTTCTCTCTCTGATGTTTCCATCAAAGCCTTTTTCTCTAAAAGAGGAGCAGGATTCAGGGATGCTATTGTTCCCTCTGATTATGATGAGCAGAAACACCTCTCAACCCCTCTGGATACAAGAGCAGAATCATTTACACTCTACATGGGTTTCTATGGATTTAAGCAACAAAACAAATGGCATACTTCATCCACAGTAATGCTTAGCTGTCAACAGGGATGACTGGTGAGAGCTCCAGTATAATGACAAAAAAAGTATCCTGACGGATGTTTAAATGGGCCAGATCTTCTATCAGTCCCGTTGTCCTATACTAGTTTCTTTCGGTTAATAAAAAAAAATCTGCCATGACCTCTATTTCAGCTTCCAAGGGAGGCTCTGTTTCTCTGTCCCTTTCTCAAAACATCCTCCAGCGTTTTGCATGCAGTGCAGTCTGAGGCGTCACGGAGGTGAAGGACAAGGGGGTTTAGAGAGGCAATCTTTAGCCCACTCTGTCACAGAGACAGCAGTGATGCTGTTGAGCTCCCCTGCCCCTGAAGACCAGGTGGTACAGTCCAGCCATGTGTCAGGGATATTTAAATGAGAGGGGGATGACAGTGGCTAGCCCAGACAGCTGGCAGGAACCAGGAAGAGGAGGGAGGGGAGAGTGGATGCTTCGGCTGTGTTTACTGTATGTATGTGGGATAGATTGAATCAAAAAAAAATGTGTGTGGTGTGAGTGAGTGAATGAATGAATGACAGGCATGTTATTCTGGAGATGTGTGGTATAATTGGTTTAGAAAGTGTAGCTTTATGTTTGCTACATATTCTTTCTTTTATTCAGTCTGTCTTTTCTGACCTGTTTTGGGAGATTTCCAGCAATATTTTGCACTATCCTTTCCTCTCAGATGTTTATTTCCTCTTATGTCTTTTCTTTCTGTTTTTCTTCATCTCTAAGCTCTCAGCTGTGTTGCTGTCAGCTCATGTTTTTCCCTTGGGAGTCCTGGACTTATGCGTGTAGCTGAAAGATGGTGTGTGGATGTATTGATTGTCCTCAGTATTGTCCTGTTTTAAAGGTGTTGTGGTCAGCGTTGTGTTTCACAGATGACCGATTAAGTGGACAGTCGAAGGGGTAGTTGAGACGGATGCTGCTCGAATGTGTTCTGTGTATGAGATTGTGTCTGTTTTAAAGGAAAAGAGGTTATGAGGCCTCCAAACCCTACTGGGAAATCCAGTTTAAGCTGGTCGATGTGTTTTGGTTTCTAAAAGGTCCACACTGGTGGATCTTCTTGAGCGTTCAGCAAACCAGCTACCGAGTTTGGTTTAGGGTGACCGGTTGGAAACCAGCTACCGCTTTTTCAAACACAACCATTTTCCAACAGGAAACATATGGACAGGAGTTTATTATTCTAAATGGAACACTGCAAGCTATAGTCATGTGATTTCACGTAAACAATGATGAATGTGTTTCATATTTATATATTCGCTGCCGTTTCTAGATGAATGTACACCTATCTTGTAGGGTCATGTCAGGTGTAAAGTGAGTGAACAAAGGGATGCAACATTAGGTTGCCATAGAGACAGGGACACAGACTGAAGTTAGTGAAGTAACGGTAATCCTCAGTGTGGCTTGGTTTTGCTCAGGATTTCATTAAGTATGTCACTGTTTGCATTAGAACCAGCTGGTAATGTAAATTTAGATCACATATTAGGTATTGTTATGCAAGACGTCCCTCAGCTTTCCCAATGATGTTTGTATAACCTATTTCTGCATTTACGGAACATATGAGATGTTTCATAACCAGAACAATACTGTACATATACACAACTGTTCAAAATCATTTTAAAAATGTTTTTGAAAGAATTTAGTCACCAAGACTGCATTTTTTTTATCTATAGTAAAAAGGGTAATATTGTTAAATATAAAATAAATATCACATGAGATCCTTCAAATAAACTAAAAGATATGTACAGTGTACAATATAGCACATAAAGAAAAACATGAAAATATTTGAACTTCATTGTTCAGCATCACATGATCCTTTAGAAATCAGTCTCCTATGCTAAATTTGCTGGTGAGAACAGCTGAGCTGCTTAATATTGTTGTGGAAAATCTTTGTTGCATATATAGGTCAAAAGAACAGCTTTTTTGTGATTATATATATATATATATATATATATATATATATATATATATAACTATAGTGTACATACTAGATATTTAATAGAAAGCAGACTTAATCCAAATAAAATAATTAATTTAAAAATAACATTTAAACATTAAATAACTCATCAAATTTGAAGCAGATAAATGCACAAATATTACACATCTTTCAATCGAAAATGAGTTTGTTTTTGAGCGGGATGGTGTCTAACTTACGAGCATGTCAGTGGTTCTGATCTTTGACCTCATCTCCTGTGTCTTATGGGGCACTGGTCATTCTAGTGTTGCTCTTATCTCTCAGCTCTATATCTCATGACACTGATTATTCTCCTCTCCCATTCATAAATATGTGACATTTATAGACCCTCATTCCAGAATGTTTACCATCAGAATCAATAACTCCATTACCTGTCTTGTGCAACTGCGCGGTTGAAGCTAATCCATACTCAGAAGAGGTTAGCCACTCTGACCGTTTTTAGTGTTTTTGTGCTTTGCTGTTTATGTAGTGATCCTATGGACCCTGTGAAGGGGTTGGTGATTATGTAACAAGCGTGAAACTCCAGAAATAACACACATGAGAAGATTATACACAAACCAGTGGATAGGCAGTCTCTACTTCTATCTATACACACACATGCACATCAAAAATCCTGGTGAAATCTCTTGCTATGCTCTTCTTTATCCTTTAGCTTTCATTCTAGTGTAAAATGTGTAGGCCGTGAGCGTGTGGAGGTAAGAGAGAAGTGTGAAAACTGGAGCATGATTTTAAGTGTGTGAGGTTGTGCGTCTCATGCTGTGTCTATCTGTGTTGTGAGCTAATGTACTGTCATTGTCATAATTAGTCAACCCATCTGGGCCTGTGAAAAGGCCACACAGATTTTAGCAACGAGTTCATTTCCTAGACAATCCTGTCGTTAATTACCTTCAATAAACTCGCAGATAAGTATGTTGCACATTAACCTGGGCAGAACAGTAAAATAGGACCTTATAAAGCATTATGTAAACTGCGATAGAATGAGGGTTAGTATAACATGACTCCATTCAGGGAGCTATGGGCCACATCCTCTGATAACAAACTTTAAATTATTCAGTTCTCCTACTCTCGTTTGTGTTTGAGCGCTGTAGATAGTTACATGGCAGCGGTTCGTAATTAGTACTTGAGTGTAAGCAGGCGGATGGCGATTCCTACTTTTCGCGGGAAGAAATGCCTGCATTACGTCAAATGGCATTGTTATAACAAAGTGCTTGTTATTGAGGTTATGAATAGGAAGCTCTACAAAAACCACAGACGTCAGTCCCTTAGGGGATGACAGTGACTCAAGTTTGTTTATTGAGAAAGTATTGTATCCACAAAGTCTGCTCTATTTAGAAAGCCAGCCAACGTGTTTTTTTTTTTTACTCAAAGTTAAACCATGATAATTATGTCATTGTGCGATTCATTCAAATAAGTCTGGAATACATATTTTGATCTTTTAGGGGGCAGTCGTGGCCTAATGGATAGGGAGTTGGACTTGTAACCCAAAGCGGGTTCGAGTCCTGGGTAAGGCAGGGTTTGTGGACTGAGGTGAGACCCTTGAGCAAGGCACTGTTCCCCCAACTGCTCCCTGAACGCCGAAGCAATGGCTGCCCACTGCTCCGGGTGTGTGTTCACAGTGTGTGTGTGGTTGTTCACTTCTCACTGCTGTGGGTGGCACTTGGATGGGTTAAACGCAGAGCACAAATTCCTAATTTCACATCCTTTCCTTTTTTAACATGGCACTATGTGTCAAGTTTTCTGGCATATTTTTATTTATTTTAGTACCTTTATTTTAAAACCTTATTATTTTGAACTGTTTAGACTTTTGGGATTGGTAGAATTTACAAATGTTTTTGAAAAAAATCTCATCAAGGCTGTATTTATTCGATCAAAAAATTAAATTTCGATTAAAAACAGTATGGCAGTACATCTTCAGTGTCACATGATCCTTCAGAAATCATTCTAATATGCAGATTAGATGCTTATTATTTTTATTATTATTATTATTAATATTATCAGTTTCTGAAAACAATTGTGCTGCTTACTGTCACTTTTAATAAATTTAATGCATCTTTGCTGAATATTTTTTCTTTACAAAGAAAAAAACCCCTTTCTGACATTACATGAAAAGCAACATTTTGTATAAGGTTAAAGAATTTTACATTTTAAAGAATTTGTTTTAATGTTTTTAGTCTAAAATAAAATGTAAATGCTAAAATAAAAGTTAGAAAATAATCTTAAAAATCAAACATTATGTAGTATTCTGAAAATATGAATTATTATTTTTGTGTAACAAAAATAATTTTTAAATCACATTTATGTTTTGCTTCTTACTTGAATTAGTTTGAACCATGTCTTATTTAAGGAGGTTAAGTTTTTTTTTTTTTTTCATGTAGTGCAGTATATATATACAGTGTTAAAGAAGTCATTTGGGTCAGCGATGTGAGTAATTATTTAAGGGAAAAGCTGTAAAACCAGGAGATCAAAATAACAGCGATTAACAAGCACATACATTCATACAGATTAAGAATTACACAGCAAGGGATTATGAGAGTAAGTGATTATCCTGCTGTGATAAAAAGCGCTTCCATAGACAGAAATACCCTTATGTTAAGAGTAGCCTTTCATGATGATGGATCAATCTCAGGCTCAAAATGGGAAGTTTCATCTAGTCGTAAAACAGTGATGAATATGTCAATATACCAACTGCTGAGCTCATCACATGATTCCAGGTCCGATGAATTCAGGTCCAGTAAACAGCCGTTATCTGTATTCTGACTACTGCAGATCTGCTGTAGCCCACAGACTAATAGCTTGCTCTGAAATGCTGCTCCTGGTTCTGCATTAGTATTGCAAAGTTTTTGTGAAATTCCGCTGTCGGCTGTAACTATTTACTCGGACCGTTTCCTGTGTGCTTTCACAGTGCGACGAGATGTCCAGTTCTCTGCAGTGCAGGGGCTAGACATGGCTGCTTAATTATTCATCAGGCTTATGAATATTTAAACAAGCATCAGAGTTTAGGAAGATTGATATCACTCACGGGAACTATGGAACTTGAGCAAAAGGGTTCAAGCTTCACTCACAATAAAGTGAAAGTGTTTGGAAGCGTTTGTTTGTGAAGCACAATACTGTGACGTTAAAATATTTCTTATCTGTGATAGCTTTGAATATGAAAGTAAAACTATATTTATTAATTATAATCTGGCTTGTACTATATTGGGTCTTGTTTTCTGTTGTGAAAATATCTATAGATCCTTAATTTAAATAATATTCTAATTATTTATGCTTAAAATATTTTCTCAGTAGGATTTTATTTTAATATTTTTAGAATAAATTAGTAAATAACAGCTGTTTTAAATCGAAATAATATTATATTTAACAATATAACAGTATAACTCTATAACTTTATTTTAATCAAATAAAAAAATAATCTTGTTTTTAAGATGTTTATAAAATGGATCACAATGTATTGCCATTTTCCTCAAATGCTTTTCATCTGCAAAATCAAAAGGTTTCTGCAAAACGGAAGCCAGTCACGCCATCTCTGTTGAAATATAAATTTCTCTTTCTCATTATCTTATATATCTAGTAGATCTCCGTGTTGGCCGACACCTCCTCACATCCCAGTATTCTTTGCCTGGCAACCCTGTAACCAAGCAAGGCCACATTGACCTGCGCACATCCATGGATGGCAAATACAAAGAGATTGCAGAGGTAAACAAAGCAGCAGTCACAATAATCACGATGCTTGAATGCATTTTTGTTGATTGTTTCTGCCGTTATGTAAATGTGCGCTTAATTGTGTGCGTTTAGGAGCTGTTCTCCCGCAGCCTGGCGGAGAGTGAGATGCGGAGCGCTCCATATGAGTTCCCTGAGGAGAGCCCTATTGAGCAGCTGGAGGAGAGGCGGCACAGACTGGAGCGGCAAATCAGCCAGGATATTAAGTACTTCATCATTCATCATAAAACTCGCCCATTGACAGTAGCTGCAGGGCTTACAATACACAAGCTTTCTGGATTGTCTCGGTGTAGATGCAGAAAGAAACTCTTGATATTAAATAGTCCTTGTTTGTATCCTAAAATTCCAGTTTCCTTAATCTGAAATTATCTGTTCATAAAGCCAGGTGGACAACAAACTTTTAATGTCTGCATGAAGCTTATGGATAGTTCACCCAATTGTGAAAATTACTCACGATTTACACACCCTCAAGCCCTCCTAGGTGTATATGACAGTCAGAATTATTACAAAAATAAAATACAAATTATTAAATAAAATTTAAATGTATTAAAATAGAAAACAATTCTTAATTATAATAATATTTAGCTACTTTATTGTTTTTACTGTATCTTTGATCGAATAAATGCCACATGTGTGAACAGTCTTCTTTTAAAAGCATAAACTATTTAACTTTTGAACTGTTAGCACCATCAGCATCACATTTTGTAATCCAGCAATTGAAACACAACACATGCTGATGTCCAACTGTACTAGTCTTCTCAGCTGGGAAGGTGTAATGAAAAATTAACTCGTCACTTCATGTGCCAATATTAGCAACATTTGCTGCTCTGCATGTACATGTGACCTTTGACCCACAGTGAGTTAATTAAATGCCGTTTCTCTTGAGGTTTGAGCCTGATATCCTACTGCGAGCCAAACAGGACTTCATGAAAACTGACAGTGCGACAGATTTGGAGTGAGTATCTTTCAGATCATTCAAGCGAGACCGCATGCGTGTTCTTTAGCTAGTGTCATCATGTTGTACCTTTACTCTTTCTCAGGTATATGAAAGAGCAAAGCCAGGCGCCCAAAGAACTATATCCCGAGAGAGAGCTCGTCCCTGAGAGAGAGTATCAGAGAGTCACCATTTCTGGAGAGGAGAAATGTGGGGTAGCAACAGTTGTTTTTTTTCTACTCTTCTGTTTTGTTATACAAAAACAAGACGTTGTTGACCGAACTGAAGTGGACACTACAGACATTACATAAACTCCTGAGGGAGAACTAGGTTTCACACATCCACACACAAATACACAAACTCTTGAGGGAAACATGAGGTGACCACAACACAGCTGAGGGGTTTTCGCAAGAAAAAGAGGAGCTAAAAGAGGAAAATACTGAATATTTCTGATAATAAAAAATGATTTAGTATTTCAGAAATGAGGTTTCACTTCTGAATGAATCGGTGGTTTTAAAGTGCCCCTATTATGCCATTTTAAAGGTTGCTAATATTGCTTTATGAGTCTCTTAGAACAGGTTTACATGTATGCAGTTTTCTCCAAAAATAGATTTAATTTTACCCCATTTCTAAATGATTCGTAAACGACTCGTGTAAAACAGTTCAAAGAATCAGTTTGTCTAAACCCCGCCTCTTCGTGAGCCCTTCCTGCTGTGATTGGTCAGATGGCGCAGTCCTTTATGATTGGTCTACCTTTACACTTACTGACATTACTGCAGAAATGTGAGTTAGCCGCTTACCAAGACATGTGCAGGGTTGTTACACAACATAATGTACACAAATACGTATTTTGAATGCTAGAAAATACAATCATTGATTATTAATCATACTTACAGGTAGAAGTTTAGAGGAGCAAGCCGGTCCAAATAAACTGGGCACTGATCCATCTTTTAAGACCAAGCGTTTGGTGAATATCGCGTTGTACTCCAAAATTGAAAAGGAGTAAAATGACGCAAACACAACACAAGATTGGGATTGTACTGCTGAGGTGTTGTTGAAAAAGTTAATGTTAACCACTCATTCTTTGCAGATTCATCTTTCGGAAGGGCATATAAAACAATTTTACTCTCACAGCATACAGCGTCTTCTTGACATGATGTAATTTACATGGAAATTGTACTGTTTAGGGGCGGGGCAAGTTGTTCGTGAGGTAGAACGTGGGCGGACATTATGCAAATATGTTACTTGGTGACGTGTGGCCGTAACAAAAAAAGATTCAAATTGCTGACGACTCGTGTACGCGAACGTGAGCCGACTCTTTTTTTTTTTGATAGACAAAAACTTCATTTATCGTGCACTGCTGACGTCCCAACTAGTTTATGTTCACATACAGCTATGACACACTGCATGAAAGATCATATTTGAAAAGGCATAGTAGGGGCACTTTAAACTAATCAACTGAGTGAAAGATTTAGTGATTCACTTAAAATTGTTTTATCCCTCAATGAAACATGCTGCTTCCATACTATATAGTATGCAGAAAACATTACACCAGGGGAACAGAATTTGTGTTCCAAGTAGGCGAATTACAGTACCACATTCGATGGACACTTAACTATCCCATGAAGTGATGGGACAATAGTTGTGGTCCCATAATAGTAACCGCATGTTGGATATAGTCCACATTTCATTCATTGCCATATTCATAATTTATAGAATGCAGTTTTGTAACAGTTAGTTTAAAACTAAATGTGCTACCTACCTATTAGACAGCATATGATTTAATATGTAGCATCAGTGTTTATAATTAAATGATTAAGGAAATGAATCATTGGCCCACTCATAATTGTTTCCTAACTGAATGAATCAGTATTGTTGAACAAATTGTTTGAATGAATGAATCATTGACATTCAGAAAGGTCTGAAAACCCCCCACCTCTGATAGATAGATAGATAGATAGATAGACAATGTTTAAATGAGTCTTCTTCTCTCATACATCCCAGGTTCCATTTACTGACCTGCTGGATGCTGCTAAATGTGTGGTCAAAGCTCTGTTCATCAGACAGAAGTACATCTCTCTGTCCATGCAGAGCTTCTGCAGGACCACAGCACGTTACCTGCAGGAGGAGCTGGGTGGCCGACCTCTGGACCTCAGTGCCTTTGAGGAGATGCCAGAGCCCTCTGCAGGTGGGTTGAACCAAAGGTTACTGAAGGATGTATTCTGACTGATGATTGATGATTTATGTCCAAGGATCTTATACAGTAATATACAGTGACTGGAAAGTTTAAGGTTGTGTTTAAATAGAGACACGCTGGATTGATCTGCATTTAGGAGAAAGGTATAATTTACAGCAAAATTGTTTTGTGGAATTGAGCTTTTAACTGAATATTAACAGCAGGTGTTTTGTTTGCAGATTCAGCATCTGTTTTTAAACCACAAAAGATCAGTTACACCACAGCACTTCTGCTTATTAAAGCAGTAGTCACAAAAAATACATTTTGATATTATTACCTTCACAATTACCTCCAAAGTCAAATCACTCAAAAATTATCAATGGAAATGATCTGGATTTGGAGTCACACTCAAAATTGAAGTGAAAAAAACACACTACAGGCTGATCAAACTTTGATGTAATGTCCTTAAAACAAGTCAAAAGGAGGCTCAGTAGTTTGTGTGGCCTCCACGTGCCTATATGACCTCCCTACAACACCTGGGCTTGCTCCTGATGAGGTGGCGGATGTTCTCCTGAAGATCTGCTCCCAGACCTGGACAAAAGCATCCGCCAACTCCTGGACAGTCTGTGGTCAAAGTGGCGTGGATGGATGGAGCGAGACATGATGTCCCAGATGTGCTCAATCAGATTTAGGTCTGGGGAACGGGCGGCCAGTCCATAGCATCAATGCCTTCGTCTTGCAGGAACTGCTGACACACTCCAGCCACTTGAGGTCTAGCATTGTCTTGCATTTGGAGGAACCCAAGGCCTACCAAACCGGCATATGGTCTCACAAGGGGTCTGAGGATCTCATCTTGTACCTAATGGCTGTCAGGCTACCTCTGGCGAGCACATATCCAAAGTAATGCCACCCCGCACCATTACTGACCCACTGTCAAACCGGTCATGCTGGAGGATGTTGCAGGCAGCAGAAAATTTCCAATGAAGTCTCCAGACTCACATGTGCTCAGTGTGAACCTGCTTTCATCTGTGAAGAGCACAGGGCACCTGTGGCAAATTTTCCAATCTTGGTGTTCTCTGACAAATGCCAAACGTCCTGCACGGTGTTGGGCTGTAAGCACAAGCCCCACCTGTGGAAGTCAGGCCCTCATATCACCTTCATGGAGTCTTCTGACTGATTGAACAGACACATGCACATTTGTGGCCTGCTGGAGCTAATTTTGCAGGTCTCTGGCAGTGTTCCTACTGCTCCTCCTTGCACAAAGGTGGAGTTAGCGGTCCTGCTCCTGGGTTGTTGCCCTCTTACGGCCTCCTCCATGTCTCCTGATGTACTGGCCTGTCTCCTGGTAGCTCCTCCATGCTCTGGACAGACACAGCCAACCTTCTTGCCACAGCTCGCATTGATGTGCCATCCTGGATGAGCTGCACTACCTGAGCCAGTTGTGTGGGTTGTAGACTCTGTCTCATGCTAACACTAGAGTAAAAGCACCGCCAGCAATCAAAAGTGACCAAAACATCAGCCAGAAAGCAAAGGAGCTGAGAAGTGGTCTCTGGTCACCACCTGCAAAACCACTCCTTTAATGGGGTGTCTGGCTAATTTCCTATAATTTACACCTGTTGTCTGTTCCATTTGCACAACAGAATGTGAAATTGATGGTCAATCAGTGTTGCTTCCTAAGTGGGCAGTTTGATTTCACAAAAGTGCGATTGACTTGGAGTTACATTGTGTTAAGTGTTCCCTTTATTTTTTTGAGCAGTGTATTTTCTTCTCTTATATCGTATGTTCTTCTTAGATACAACAGTCCACCCACCTGTGTCAGAAACCCACCCCTATGAGGTGCTAGACCCTGGCAGTATGCCCCCAGGTTTGGGCTACACTTGCAAGATGTTGGATGGTGTTGTTCATGTGTACACGCAGAAGTAAGTCTTCTCCCTGTTTTCACACTCACCATGTAAGCATTATAAACAGCTATACATGATTTAAATATTTTTGTTTAGCTAGACATAATCATTGAAATGTAGCGGTAGTTGTATTTTTATTTAACTTTTTGTCGTTCTTTTCTTTCTTTTTTAATGGATTTTTCATGATGTCCATCAGTTCCTCAGAGCTAGATTTGACGTACCCAGACCTGCAGGAATACATAGCTGATATGAACATGATGATGGCGCTCATCATTAACGGGCCAGTGTAAGTTGTCCTTTACAATGTGAGATTTTTTTCCGTTCTGATGCAGCAGAGTTGGGAAAAGATGATCAAATTACTGATTAAAATTTAAAATTTTGTACTGATTACTTGTTCTGTAAATGTGAGCTGATCCCTGAGTGGGCTCCTTTGCTTGATTGAAATCATTATGCACTGACCTCAGTTCGAACCGGTGGATGAAATGTAAAAATAAACCCTTCCTCACTGAGATAAAGACATGTAATTAATTTGTAATCTGAATAGTGTCACGAAGCTGAAGAAGTGGCAACGTCTGATTAAATTTGACCCCAAAAATAGCCTGAACTGGTCTGCACGCGGTTTGGCATACGGATTCCTGATTTCATTTTTTAAACAGGAAATCTTTCTGCTATCGCCGGCTGCAGTACCTCAGCTCCAAGTTCCAGATGCACATTCTCTTAAACGAGATGAAAGAGTTGGCAGCACAGAAGAAAGTCCCGCACCGTGATTTCTACAACATCAGAAAGGTCTGCTGTCCACACAAATATAGTTTGTTCAATTTATTTGTGGTTGTCAGATTATTTGATCAATCACACCTTTGATATCATGACTTTCAGGTGGATACACACATCCATGCCTCGTCCTGTATGAATCAAAAGCACCTGCTGCGCTTCATTAAAAGAGCCATGAAGAAATATCCAGGTGAAATCGTCCATGTAGAACAAGGCCGAGGACAAACTCTATTAGAGGTGTTTGAAAGCATGAACCTCACAGCCTTTGACCTCAGCGTAGACACTCTGGATATGCATGCGGTAAGAACTGTAGAGGTAGATATACACATCCCATAAGTGCTTAGGAAAATACTTTCTTCACCAGAAATAAGACATAATAAGAGGAAGAAGAAGAATAGAAACTGAATATACACTTTACTTGTGAATACACTACAATGTTTGGGGTCGATAAGACTTGTTTTGAAAGAAATTTCTCACCACGAAACAACTGTTAAACGGTAATATTGTGTAATATTTTTGTGTAATTATTATATTACTACAATTTTATTCTTGCGATGGCAAAGTTACATTTTTAGCATCATTACTTCAGTGTCACATGATCCTTTAGAAATCTTTTTTTTTTTTGGTTCTTAAGAAACATTATCGTGAGTGTTGATCATTTGTTTTTATTATCAGCAGTTGAGCTCCTTTTTTGTGGAAGTAGACCTTAATAAAGTGACCACTAACCATGCTAACTAACTACTGACCATAAAAGAATAGAAAATTGAAATAACAGAACCATGAAATAGTTTTAATCGAATGCAAAGTTAACTTTGAGTTGTTTCACAGTAGATGCCAAGCAAAATGTTTAGTGGGAGTTTCCAAACTTTATGAGTTTGTGTGGGATCTAGGTCAGTCTCACTACAAATATGTTGCACAGAGTTGCAGATTGCACAATCTTAGTGGGTTTACACTTAAGTGAGAACTGAATAAGCTGATGAATGACCTGTTGTTTTCTACTGAAAGCATACTGTGGCTCTAAGTGTATGCTCTGCAATGCTACACACCGTTTAATGGGTCCCTAAACCATAAATCTTTACTAAAAGAGACTCTTCCCCAAATTGTATGAGGAAATAACTGGGCAACATTGAATAAATAGTTTTGGAAGGGAAGAATTTATTGAAAATACTGTTTCTTTCTTGTAGGACCGTAACACATTTCATCGCTTTGATAAATTTAACTCCAAATACAACCCCATTGGAGAGTCCATCCTCCGAGAAATCTTTATCAAGACTGACAACCATGTTGAAGGGAAATACTTTGGGCACATAATCAAGGTATTTACTCCATATAATCTTGGAGTTTATATGATAAACATATGGTTTCATTTGGTAAAGTGCGCCCCCTGCTGATTGTATGCTGGTGCATTTCAGGAGGTGATGGCAGACCTGGAGGAGAGCAAATATCAGAATGTGGAGCTGCGACTCTCCATCTACGGCCGCTCACGAGATGAATGGGATAAACTGGCTCAGTGGGCCGTCAAACACAAAGTTTATTCAGATAACGTGCGCTGGCTGGTGCAGGTGCCCCGATTATTGTGAGTATTGATTATTAGAAGTATCAATGTAAAGTGCCAATTTATTATCTCATGTCTACAGTAGGCCTAAATCTTTGATCAGATTAAGAAATATTTAAACTCTTGTTTAAAATTTGGGGCTTGCTGGAGTAATTTGGGGGGTGTCATTACTCCAGTCTTCAGTGCCACAATTAAAACCATCACCGAAATAAAAAGTTTTTTTTTTTTTTTTTTTTGTCTACAGTGATGTGTACCACACCAAAAAGCAGCTATCTAACTTCCAGGAGATGCTAGAGAACATCTTTATGCCTCTATTTGAAACCACAATCAATCCCAGCAGTCACCCACAGCTTCATCTCTTTCTGCAACATGTGAGTGAACATTTAATTATGTATTAAATCTTTTTAGTTTAGTATAAAATTATATGTAAATATGCTTCTGAGAAGTGGAAACATATTTGATTTCATATTCCCTTTTCCCATTGGTTAAAGATATGGCCTGGAAAACCATAGATTCAAACCCATAACTGGTTTACTGTCCCTGTAAAAAGACATTGTTGCTTCGCAAGGTGCTTCAGATGAGGAAGAGTCTGCCATTAAAGTTGAACCTTTGTAGTTAAATCAAACAAGACACTTCACTCCACAAAACACATCCATCCCTATTTACCATTTATGTAATAAAATTGGACTGTCAGCAAGTATGACAAGACTGAATGTTGATGTGCCCTTCAGGTCGTGGGGTTTGATAGTGTTGATGATGAGTCCAAACCTGAGCATCACATCTTTAACCTGGACAGTCCAAAACCTGTGAACTGGACGGAGGAAGACAATCCTCCGTACTCGTATTATCTGTACTACATGTATGCGAACATGACTGTCCTCAACCACCTGCGCAGGTATTTGATGCATCCAAGTGCAGTTTGCTTACCACAATACATTATATTATTTAAGGTTAAAAAAAAAAAGTATGTATTTTATGCTGATTCAGATTTTTTGAAAGATGGCTTAAAACCAATGTGTTTTAGCTCTAGGACTGTGATTAAACGTCACCTCTTTCTACAACAGGCAAAGAAACTTGAATTGGTTTGTATTGCGTCCACACTGTGGAGAGGCAGGGCCTATTCACCACCTCGTGTCTGGATTTATGCTGTCAGAAAATATTTCCCATGGCCTGCTACTGAGAAAAGTAAAGAATCTTTACATACCTCCACTGACTCATGGTTTTCCTTGTGCATTTGTGTGCATTTTTTCACACTGGATATTTAAGAGCTAATATTCTTCTTTTCTTAAGGCCTACTGCAAACATTCAAGTGCTTATCATTCCACCCAGAGCTTTTAGAGCGAGATGTTTGTGTATTTTCCTCAGGCTCCTGTACTGCAGTATCTGTATTACCTGGCTCAGATAGGCATTGCCATGTCCCCGCTCAGCAACAACAGCCTTTTCCTCAGTTACCATCGAAATCCTCTGCCTGAGTACCTATCCAGGGGCCTCATGGTGTCTTTGTCCACTGACGACCCACTGCAGTTCCACTTCACAAAGGTTAGAAGCCAAACTATACCATCGGATATAAAAATGTTTTGAATTCTCTGTTATTCCTTGAGTTAGGTCTGTAATGTGTTTGACCTTCTGTAATGTGTGTGTGATGGTTCAGGAGCCGCTGATGGAGGAATACAGCATCGCTGCTCAGGTGTGGAAGCTGAGCTCATGTGACATGTGTGAGCTGGCCCGAAACAGTGTGCTCATGAGTGGATTTTCTCACCAGGTGCTCGCATCTACACGTACACCTCTGTCAGGAATGGTAGAAGTCAGTTTTATGTTGTTTAGTAAGATATACATCTTTCACTTTAACTACTTTTAGTTTTTAATAAATACATTTATTTTAGAAGGATGCATTAAATTGATTAAAAGTAATATTACTTAATATTGTAATATTCATTTTCATTCTAAAACATTTAAATAGTGGTTTTTAGCTGGTGCGTTGAAAGCCCTGACCAAAACTACAGTATATAAAAGAAAAGATGACTCAGGTTACTTAAATTTATATATGGCTTATTTTGCATTGAGGATATGGCCATGGTACAATAAACAGTTTTACCACTTTTTTTGGTCACACTTGCATCCTGAAGCCAAACCACTGATGAAGACAATAAAATTACAAGGAGTCAAATGTGACTAATGCATGCAGATGTCTTGTGTCCAGGTGAAAAGCTGTTGGCTGGGGCCACATTATCTCAAAGAGGGGCAGGAGGGCAACGACATCAGACGCACTAACGTCCCAGACATCCGAGTGGCGTATCGTTTTGAGACGCTGTGCGAGGAGCTGAATCTGATCACCCAGGCTGTGCGCTCAGAGGAGCTGGAGACGGTTGAAGAGCAGGGCTCCCTGTGCATGGGCGCAGGACCGGCCAGACGTTAGCTCTCAATTATTTACCTAGTATAGAATGTGAGTGAAAGGTTGATTCAGGGAAATGTGGCACAGTCATACTCTACTGTGTTTGATTCGACTTAATTATCAAATTTGCTTGAGGTGTACTGTTATGTTTTGGTTGTGAAGTGCAGGTTTAAAGGCCTCACTGCTTGGAAGCAAAGAGAATTTGCACGAAGGAAATGCCAATGTCGTGTTTGACAAAAGCACACAAACATTTTCAGAATACCAACTGGAAACACTTAAAGTATCTGTGAACTAGAAGACTCCTGATATACAGTCAAGCATCAGGAAACCCCAGAAATCTCCCCCTTTGTTACTGTGGACCTTACACTGTCCTTAACCTGCAGTCCAGCATGAAGATCATTGACATGGCTTACACTATCATAGATGATAAACATCCGGTGTCGCTTGTACACTTTCTCCGAATGCTAACAGCCATAAACATTTGTTCTTTGGCTACAGTGTGTGAGTTCAAGTCCCTACGCACATCTCTGCCATGAGCCGTCAACATCCTGTAATTTTATATGGATTCTCCTTTATATTCTTGATTTTAACCGGTTCTGTTCTAATACGTTTATTATTGTGATTATTATTTGGTTGTATCCTTTGTCATTTGGCCATTTTTATGTGTGTCTGTAATTGAATAATTGTTAGTGCTATTTATTGTAAATCAGACTTGATAATATCAAAGTGAAGTTTATTTTTCCGCTGTATTCTGTATCTCAAAAATAAAATATAATTCTGAAAGCCTGTGAATTAAAAAATTGGCATATGTACTATTTACTGTATCTTTTTCAAAGCAGAAGCAGGCTGTTTCTTGGGAATGTGCAAGACTTCAATAACTGAGTAATCAGTGAAACAATTTTTGCTACAAACCAGTGCAAACTGTGCTTTTGACAAGCTTTTTTCCCCTGTGCCCTTTGTCCCTCTAGGGTTGGGGCTGTAATTTTGTGCATTAAAGCATTGGATTTATAATAATTTGCATGTTGGATCACATTGCAGTTTGGTGCAGATTATATATATATATATATATATATATATATATATATATATATATATATAAAAAGAAATATGTTTTTGTGTGTTTCTGAAAATCTGTGACAATGATCA
>JAUCMU010000143.1:10669250-10701145 GCA_032275025.1 Enteromius treurensis
CTATAAAAAGTTCTTAGTACAAAAACTTTGCAAGTCAGCAGCTGACCTGATGTCCATCTGAGGTTCTGGTGGTGGTGTGGCATCCCTTCTTTGCTGTATTACCTTTTCCAGATCATTTGCCACCTCCTGGGCCTAGTGATTTAAAACATCACACATACCTTTATAGAAAAAATGAGGGCACTAACAGACAGGGGGAGTGGAATGGAATCTCCCACATCAATCTCCACGATATTAAGACAGATTTATACCGTGCAGATGAAGCCCTATCTATGAATCATTAATTTTAAGAGTGTTGTTCCTCACCCCAATATCCTCACACTGGAAGAGGAAGGCCTGTGGAGCTCTCTGGCTAGGATCCTGAACAGAGATAATGAGAAGGGAGTCGTACACACAACTGTCGAGAACGGCTTTCGCTGCTCTGATGCTACTCAAGCGCACAGACTCCAAAGCCTCCTACAAGTCCAGGAAACAGAGTATAATGTTTAGTATCGGAACTAAGTGTTGTATAAAGTATTTGTTCAGATTAGTGACCTTGGTCTCTATGTCACACAGTTGTAGCTGGTTCCCCTGGACCTGCATGATCATGTCCTGACCCCACACTTTCCCTTTACTGTCCATATTCTTCAATCTGTTCACGCAGTCATCAATGCTGCTCACCTCTCTGCCATCTAACACACAGGTGAACAGGTGCTAGGAAACAGAAAGAGAAATAGATTTGATGTTGTTTTATGATCACATTTGAGGGTGATTCTCACACTATGGGTACTTTTTTGTTCTTTGGACTACCTGTCTGTTAAGATTGTTTTATACTTTTCAACCTCCTCTTTGGTGTTTTCTCCTTGTTGCACACCCAGAACACCCGACAATGAAAATACAGTTAAATATGACTTGTGTACTTGAATTAAGCACTAGTGAAAGAATTAAAATACGTTAATGTAAGTCATGTAAGAAAGAGCAAGCCTTGTGAAATTCAGGCTTGCTCGAATTTTTCAGTTCAGTTTGTGTGGAAATCTCTACAGTACAGTTAGATAAGCCCTTTTTGTCTGTTATTTCTTATTATTAGTGAAGAGGGTGTTGGCTTTGTCTTATCATCAGGAACATGCAGTCAGCACAAATTAACATTTTAAAATGATTAGTTATTAAGTGTGGTTAACAAACAAATGAAATGGATTGAATCTTACCTCTACTCTGTATTGAAAACTGTCTTGCTGTCTGCTGATTGATTCTGCATACTCCTTTCTTTGCACTGAAGCATCAAAGTCAACTTAAATATACAGTGTTATTTTAGTATATGTTGTTTAAATGGGTTTTGTACTTACTGTAGATGGATTTGGCACTAGGGCGAGACATGCCGGGCCCCTGGGACGGCGGCTCTGGTGAGAAGCCTCTGTAATATAGTCACAACACAATATGTCTGTATGAACTGTACATATATCTTGTCAATTTAGTAATATCTATGCATTTTGATTATTTTATACTAGTAATATTTAAAAAAGTTAACAGATTTTCAATAAATCCTGAGTATGAAAACAAAAATCAAAACAAAACAAAAACAATGTAATCAGTAACAGGTTATTGCTGATAGGATAGGACATTCGGTGATGGAAAAGCAAGAAATGTAATGCTTCCAAAACCAGAAGCATTTAACACAGATCTGTACAACAAGCAGGATACAGAATGAAAAAGCCTAAGGCTTAAGCAAACACTAGCTATGCTTTGTCATGCAGTATAGCTAATTTTTCACAAATCAACAACGGTATGTATTGCATGATTAATAAAAAACTGCAAATTATCCACCCTAACAAACAGTAAAATATTAACACATTTGATGCAGGAATATGGTATAGTTTAAAACTGTTTATCCCTGCGAAATAGAGAAAATATATTTCATAACAATCTCTCTGTGTGTTAGTGTACACAATGAGCTGTATTTGTAGTTGTTATTATCACACAGTTCTTGACCCCATCCCTGCACGCCCTAATTTTCAAACCCTGATTATGGCCATGACGTGATATGCTGATTTATTATGAGTGTTTAAACTGTGCTGCTTGATGTTTTGATTGGAATCTGTGAAACATTTTTTTCTTTTCATTTCATCACTTTTTATTTTCATTTAACATTCTTGCTGAATAAAAGTATTAATTTTAGTTTAAAAAATGACTAAATTAATTTATTTTATCAAAAAAACTAAAACAAATCAAACAGTTCTGAAAAAAGTATGACAGGCACCAATAAATATTAAGCAGCACAACTGTTCATTATAAATCAGAATATTAGCATTGATTTCCACTGAAACTGGAGTATTGATTCTAAAAGGATTCACAGGAATTAGAAAGTGTATTAAAAAAGAAAACAGTTAGTTTCAATAATATTTCACAAAATGAAATTTTAAGATATAATACCCCAGTTTCACAGACAAGGCTTAAGCCTAGTCCTAGACTAAAATGTAAATCTGAACTGCCTGATTTAAAATTGAAAATGCCACTAGGTATGTAACATAAACTTAAATAATAATGGGAAATAAAATGCAAAATGCATTAAAAAAAAAATCAAAACTTAAATAACCCTGCCTCACAACATTGTGTAATGAGGACTTGCCTGACACCTGTTATGACAACCGATATGAGAGAGATAGGAGGAGGACATTGTGTGTGTTTCAGGTACAAACTCCACTCGCACACAGTGAAAGAAACGGCTGACGGAGGTGACGCCAGTAAAATATATACCTTGATTGGAAAACTGGGACAGGGTTCCCCCCATACATTCTTGACTGTGATATTTAACACCTGTAATAATAATGTTATCAGTCATAAAACCATTCATAAGCATATCAGATAAACATTTGAGAGCTATATGCCAGGCAGATACATTAGTTATGAAGATGTATCTGTTCATCAGCTGTGGTTTGACACCACTTAACTTTTCAAAAGAAGGTGAACTTGTAGTCATCAAGTTTGTGAAGCAAGCACATACTTGCAATATTACATCCTCAAAACCAACTAATCTCCCTACAGGCAGAATATCTGAACAAATGCTTTTTACGTTCAAAAGTGTTTAAAAAAATATATATAACAATTACTTCATTCAATCGGTTAGTGAAGACTGACCGATATATCAATATCAACTTTTTTTCAAAATGATGAGCATTTTAAAATTATTTTTCACTGTTTTTTTTTAAGCCAATTACAATACAAAAACTAAGAAACAAGTGAGAACTGTCTACACATGAAGTGCTTGTCAGAAGAAAAAAAAATGCTGACAACACAAAGCAGGAACTTAACATTCTAACTTGACTCTCTATAACAACTTAACTCTTGGTTTGGCAAGAAACAGAAGTGTAAAAGTGATATGCCACGAAGCAAAACTGAAAAAAACCCCGAAACAAAACACAAAGCAACACAGTTATAATACCACTCCTCTAAGAGACAACACAAATTAAACTAATTGTGATGTAACCATGTTTTGTATTTTACATTATTCAGATTAAATCATTTATTTTATCAATCTGTGTTTAAAACAGCATGTATCAGTTTCCCTGAAATCAGCCTTGTTATTACACAAATGAGTGTACATTACCTTAAAGAAAACCCTAGCTCTAACTGCAAAACTCCAAATGTAGATTTAAATTGTCCAGAATGTAGACATGTCCTCAAATCCGTCTTCTTTGTGAACTGCTTGAGAGCAAATATTTTGGACTTCCTGCTAGGAAAAGCTGAGGTCAAAGTCTAGTTTCTGAATAATAGTAAATCAGGTAGCAGCAGGTAGGTTTTACATTTACATCTTTGAGTACAAAGGTTTTGTCATTAATAGACAGCTTTTGTGATGTGTACAACAAAGTGGCGCACAGTGACCCCTGAATCAATTCATTCACTTACGTCACAATAAATGTATGTTGCTGTATTACCATAACACATTAAGCCAAGCGGCGCATATTAAAAGACGAGAATGTTTCTAATATTATAAAATGATTTTCAAAATAAAAAAAGTATTTGGACCATTGGGTGCATTTGGGTGCATTGTGAAAGGTATGGCTTAAACTGTACATTTAAAATCATCTTACTAATGTTAGCTCAACAAAACAGTTAAACGATACATACTGGACAGAAAAGGAATTTAGTGAATAACCAAATCTTTTATTTAATACGGGTATGTACACTTTTGAAGACAGGGCCAGACTGGCATGTTCACAAGGAAAGGGTTCATTTAGAATGAAAACAGGAGGCTTTGACATCGAGACATTGACAGAGGCCTATACTGCAGCCCGAGTCTGAGAGGTCTTTGCCAGGACCTTCAGATCTGCAATGCACTTGGCGATGCTTTCCTTCTCCTGAAAGACACAAACAAAACGTAAGATTGTAGAGAGAAGCATCAGAACAATTATTTTGTAGTAAGTACAAATGCATAGTTGGTCTGAATTAGGGTACCCCTGTTTTACAGTGCCTTTGTTAAGCATGTTACATGTCCTTACTACAGTGATAACAGTGAAGCATGCATAATTATAATCAGCTAACCCTAAACCAAACCCTGTAGCATGTGACTCACTGTTGTTAAGCCACCTTAAAATAAAGGGTAAAGGCTTCTTGTTACATGTTACAATTACTTCCTATTATGATAATATATGATGCATTCCATGCAAGTAACCACAAGCCAACCCTAGTCCTAACCCTATAGTAAATGCATGTAGTTCATTAATATTACTTAGTACTTCAAACACACACAAAAAAACTCCCATACATTTGGTTTATGTTTATACATTTAGACACTTGTCCCTCAAAACATCCTGTTCATATGTCAAAGCAATTATGCGCCTAACGTAACTGATTGTTGAGTACGAAGTCTCCATCTAGAGGCCAAGCTCAAATATTACTTATACTTCTTGTATAAGTGTATGGTGAGCGTGATTTCACCAAGTACAAGATGTTCCTGGAACAACATTCCAATCAACCAATCAGAATTGAGGAACCATTTTTCTGGAAATATCTGTTTTAGGCTTACAATCAGGGTTAGGTGGTTTTACATCCTTGTTAATCAACTATCATTCCCTCTGCTTTTAGGCATATATTTTGGGTAGGGGTAGGTTTAAGAGTAAGGATTGGGTTAAGTTTATATTTTTGGACAGTAATGTTGATCCAGGATCATGTCTTACTTGGCAAAATCACGGGGACCATAAGGGGGAAACAGATGTATACAGATTCCGGTATAAAGCAGAGAAAAGTACCAGCTTTCCAATAGCAGGTCTGTGATTACCACATTTGCTAATGTTAAGTAAGCTCACTATTAGGACAAAAAAGACCTTTAGTTCTAAACAAAGGCCTCCTACAATGAAGCATCAATGGAGTGAACATATTCCCTTTACCTGCTGTGGGGTGATGCTCTTGACGACACTATCCTCCACCCAGTTCACCATGTGCTCCTGCTCCATGCGGCGGTGCAGGTTCTGAAGCTCCACCTGGTAGTCCAGTCTTTTCTTCACCTCATTGGTCACCATGTGCAGCCGCTCCCTGTAATTGGTCTCCAGCAGCATAGCCACGTTGCTCTAATGAAAGATGGGAAGAGGAACGTCACACAATCCTAGACCTAGTGCGACTGTAAAATGTTTACTGTAAGTAATTTCAAATTTAGCAGATGTCATCATCTACGGATGGAAAAACAGCAGTCTTTGGGTCTCCTCACCCTCTTGGCATCGAAGAGCAGGTTTCTTCCTTCCACTCTCCACTGCTCTTTCTTCTCATCTTCAATGCCTTGAGCTAGGCTTGACATGACCTGATCCTTTACTTCCTGAGCCTTTGCCACTTTATCCTGCAGTGGAAGAGAGAGAACCAAATATTAGTCAAAAAGGTCCCTTAGTTACTTTCTTTGGGATAAATGTTCACAACATCAAATTTATCAGCAGTTAATGTTTACTGTTTATCTACACAATTTCACTTGTGTTTAACAAAAAACACTTTCTGTACCTCATTGATTTTATCGGCGAAGGCAGCCACATCGGGCCCAAACTTCTTAATGCCGTAAATGATGACTGCTCCGATTGATGCAGCAGCAAATGTCTCATGATTGATTACGTAGATTTCCTTAGACAGCATGTACAAAAGCAGACCAGTGCCCAGCATATAAGGCCCTGCAAACAGAAGAGAACAAACCTGTGTGTCAATACTTGCTGTTAACAGAAGAGAATCTTTACACAACTCTTCTGGATGAAGCGATTATTAGTGAATAATCTTATAATCAATCTACTCATCAAGTAAACGTGTCAAAGGGTAGGCCTACACTACATAACTAAATAGAACAGAACTGCAATATGCAGTTAGCAAAACAAGTAAATATTCATTTTGGAGCACGATAGATTTAATTATTACGGTACATTTTTGCATAGAGACTCTTTGATCATTTGTATTCATAGTGACCTTTTCACAAAGACAAACAGGACACTGGAAAAATCTTACAAAGCTGACGATCCCACCTGTCACACCGGTCTTGGGGTACAGCAGTGTAAAAAGCTCCTCTGGAAAGATGCCATGTCGGACCTTGCCTCCCTTCTCGGGCAGAGGGGGAACTGGTGCAAGACTCTGGGGGGACTGGTGAAAGGAACGGGAGGCCTGAACCAGGCTGAGGTGTAAAAAAAAAAAGAATAGGGTTAGAGATTTATGGACGTCATTGTCTATCATTTGTTTTACAGTTCTCTTCAACTACAGACTGACATACACAGAACTGACCAAAGAAATGAAAGATTTTGCTTACCAAGCACCAAATGACCCACTGTTTTTCAGGGTATGACCTACAAGAACACAGAATAATAAAAAAATAAATTCAATTCAATGTCAGCCATGAAGACTGAGACATTTCATTACTGCTTGGATGTTCTTGCATGTTTTATTAAATGCAGCTGTGATTTTATCTAAAGAATTAGTGGTTTGTTAAAAAAAAAAAAGGTTTGGCACAATCTTTTTGCAGCTGCGGTCACTTCCAAAGCCACTAGTTCAAGAATATACAGGCTGCAAAACAAAACTCCACAATTTTGGTTCTTAGCACATATAAAGTAAAATAATCTAACCTGAAAAACGTTACATGACAGAATCTTACCAGGTTAGCAAAATATCTGAGATAATGCATTACATGTATTCAGTTGTACCTCTAAATGAACAGTCAGTAAATGTTATTATATATTAAATGTGAGTTATTGCGCAGCTAATATGATAAAGTGGCCAAGTTTGAATGTGGCATTAGCTTTCAGCTAACAGCTAAACTCAACACAAGGACATACTGAAAGTACAACAGCTCTAGCGTCGTTATCGTACAGCAATCACTGTTTAAACATAAATGCTGGACTGCATTGCATTTTAAACGTCGTTACAATTAAAACATGCATTCATAAGAGCAGATAAACACGTTTCTCTGCAGGTTCATGTGTGGCTACTCGCACCGCGCGGCCTAATTTTACCCTTCAACTTCACGTTCCCTCATACAAACGTCTATTTAATACACACAATCAACGCGAACGACTAGAGTACCATTCATTAGATAAATCCCCCACCTGAAACGAGCACCAGTCTCGACAACATGTTTTAACGGGTCAATGTCAGGATCCCTGGCCGAAACGTCTCTGTACTGGGCTCTCTGTGCCCTTCTAGACCAAGGATGAGGAACTCTCGCCTCAGATATCGCGAGATGTTCAAAAAAACAGCGATCTGTCACATCCGGGAAACTCTGCACTCAGCAGCCAGCATGTGGCGTCAGTTCACCGTAAAAACAGTAAAGACGACGTTGACGCTTGCAAGTTGTTGCTAACATAAATATTTGAAATTATTAATAATGATAATTAATATTTAAATACGTCTTTATATACATATATATTGATTCTTGTTTATATTTAATGGGAATTGCCCGCTATTGAAATGTTAAGCAGGTCCTGTACATTGAACATAAAACAGTCTAACAACGTCTTTTTTTTCTTTTTCTTTTTTTTACTTTAGGCAATTTTTCCCTTTTTTACTTTCTGTTTCTACACCAACTTAAACTTCAATTAAGCATTTACTTTATTTCTTGCTTCAGCTCAAATGAATTTGTTTTCATAAAGGAACATCAACACTTAAATGTTTTTGCTTACATTTGAAAATCTTGCTTTGATGTAACACTGAATATTGATTCTGTGTTGTCT
The DNA here is from genome assembly GCA_032275025.1 of Enteromius treurensis. NCBI lineage: Eukaryota > Metazoa > Chordata > Actinopteri > Cypriniformes > Cyprinidae > Enteromius > Enteromius treurensis. Next base: position 10,677,407 of record JAUCMU010000143.1, read on the forward strand.
TTCTTCTTCTCTCCAGTCCCTCCCTTTTTAACTTTTGCTACATTTAAGCAGCCAATATAACCACCCCTCTGGTTCTAATCTTAGGGCCCATCCGTTTGTGCCACCAGTTTCAATACGCATGGCTGCTGAGATAGAGGAACTCATACAAGTTGTGAGGTTCATCTTACTTCCTGTTAAGCAAGCAAGGCAAACGAAATAGACCGCCCTTTGTTGAATGAGCTAGTTTTCAAGTACCATGTAGGCTTTACAGTGTTCAGACTCGGCTTTTATAATTATTTTGACTTCAGGGACTCACCTAAGAACAGGTACTTACATTAAAAGGATGTAAATTGACAAATATGCTAAAACCTGTAGTAGTAAATCTTGCAATTGGCTTGTATGTTGGTGTAACTGTTTGAATGCAGGGTGCTTATTCAGCTGCAACTTGATATTTGGTTCCAACTTGTTGATGTTTTCACTAAATGTATTAAAATGGTGCTTTCAGAAAGTTAATTGGTATTTTTAAAAAATATTTTTCTTATTTAAATTGAAAAGCTTATTAGAAATGTAGATTTTAAGTAAATGTAGTGCCTAAAAATGTTGCAGATCTATATATGGGAGTGTTGTAATGTGTGTCTTAGAGACATTTTTCATTTGTCATTTTTAAGCAGATCTCTGCACATATCTGAACACTGTTTGCATTTTAAAGATTCAGCTTTTTTTTGTTTCAGCTGCATGTAGCGCAGTTCATGCCTGTTTTGAACAATATGACAACAGAAGTGAATAACTGGACACACATCATCTTACAGTATGTTTAAATAAGCATTTAATATTTTATATGTAGCTACTAGAAACATGATTTTATATTAGTTCAGAAAAGAAAAAGAACACACCATAAGTGTGACCCACAACAGCATATCTGTTGCTTTTTTAGTTTTTGGTTGTTTCATTACAGCAGTTGTTGCTGATTATCCTCATTTTCTGTCATTTAGCTTATTTTGGATGGTCTAGTTTGGAGATCTAATGATATAGTACAACTAAAGGATACATATCCTCTTGTAAATTTGCCTTCATATCCTGTATATTACTGTTTATTCGTATCCATCTGTAAATTCCTATGGTCAATAACCTGTATATTATGTTCTTAGTACACTCACTTATAATTTATACCCCTAGTTTTTTCATATCATTGTACATATCACCTTATGTGCACTTATAACTTATACCTTTATCCTGCACGTGCTGCTTATTGCATTGCAGTTCGTTGCCCTGTACTTGTACATGTGTGATGACAATAAAGTTGAATCTAATCTAATTTACAGTATGTTGTTTTTCAATTGCAGGATATTGCCACTGCAAGAATCCTACATTTACACTGTGAGGTGACATTCCTGCTAAGCAAGCAAGGCAATTGAAATATCTCACCAAGTTTCAACTTATTCGGAGTTGGAAAGAATGAAGGGTGCGCACGACATAAGAAGGTCACCAACTGCAAATTACGAGTTTAAAGTGGAGCAGCGTGCCACTAGGCACAGAGAAATCAGCCATCGGAATAACACAACATCATGTCGCAGTCCCACCAGGGATCTGGACACAAGGTGGATTAAAAATGAACTGCATCGCAAAAGACAGTTTGAGTTCTTCAAAAGAAGACCAGTGGACCATTGCCTTGGCACTGCAGATAACAGTGCATATGTGCCCAGATACTCAAGGGAAACCCTGCATACACCAGAGCCTATGACGCAAACCTTTACGTCAATCAGAAGGCCCTTGATAACAAGTCAAAATGTAAAGCTCCAGAGAGAAGGCACTAACTTCACAAAGCAGGTAGAGATTATTAACTAGGTCCTTGGCCTGTGACTGATTGATCACTAATATTATGTATTAAATATTAAATTAAAGCTGCAGTTCGTTAGGTTTGCCTCTTTGTCACCATCTATGTTTGAAAACCTGAAATTGCAGTTCGTTGCGGAATTATATTCGATGCGCGGGGTTGTGCACCGGCGCGGGTTCAGCGCGGATGAATCTATTGTTTTCAGGGGTTGATGTGGCACTCAGTCACCACACCAGTGTGTATCCTGTACATAGTAATCACAGATTTTAGTCTTTTTAGTCTCGGAATATATGACCCAAATAAGAATTTGCTCCGTATATTGCCATCTGAACAAGTAAGTAACAAGTCTGCCATGCTTTGTTCTGACCAACTAAGAAAAAAAAAAGTGGATTTTGTTAAATATGGATCCAAAATATTGATTTTACATCACTTTTATCCAAAAATGTTATGGACTGCGGCTTTAATTGATTAAAGATTTATTTTTTTTAATATTCTTTAATGACATCCTCTATAATAACTCTGATCCTGTACAATAACACTGAAATCAAATATCCAAACCCCAAAGACAGTCTCTGGATCTTTAATGAATGACGAACATGACCTAACGTCAGATGGATGGGATGTAGAGTTACCAGTACTCAATTCGGTTCAGCTTCATGGGAAAATGAAAAAGAAACAAGGTAAGTGACGACCTAGTCATGTCTAACATCACTTGAAATTAATTAGAGGGTAATAGTGAGATAAAAAATTTCAAAACATACTTGTGTTATGCACTCCATGAAAAGTAGTTTTGTTATATGTGGTAAGATGTGACAAAATGACACATGACAAAATATCATTATATTAGTAATATTACAGATTTTATTTTGTGTTTATATTTCACACAGTTCTGCTTAAAGAAATCACTCAGCTCTCAAACACCCAGAAGACACTGCAAAGTGCCAGCATTCAGACTGAGTGAGTCACATTACAGTTACTGTGTATTTTAAAAGTAAAAATGTAATTATAATGCATCTGTATTATAAATATTAATGCAGCATTATGAACTTTCTTCCATTAGTTCTGGATTTGTTACCGTCAAAGAAGTAGTACGTAATCTGATGCTTGTTTAAAACAAATACATGTAGCTAAATATGGCTTCCTTGTATAATTTATTAATAAAGCAATTTTCCTCTGTTTGTGTTTTTAGGATGTACAACAGTTGGCTGACTATTTAGAAGTATGACATTTATTTAAAAAAAAAACAGCTCTTCCTGACTGACTGTAAAATGTGTTACTAACATAAAATGTGACATCTCTATGCAGGAGGCCTTACAGAGAGAAGAGGTCCTTAAAAAGAAGCTCTCGAACCTCCAGAAGAGTGCCGCCACATTGCTGCGCTCTACAGAGCTCCTATGGAAGGTACATTAGTAAACCACTTCCTGTTGAAGCCCTGCAGCATCAGTTAGAGGCACAGATGCACCTGTACATTATGAAATCTAATCATGAACTCTGACCATGTGAACTTTTTTATACAGACGCACAAGATGGTCTTTGTTATTTAAGCAAAATGAGACAAACCATATTGAAAGGCATTCTAAAATACATGGTCGTCACTACTGACATATTAGCTATGCATAGTACAGGCTTCATCAGTTGCTGAATTTCCTGGTTTGTCACAGCAGTAATACAGAGAGGGGCTGGGGGATGGTCTTGTGGTCAAAATCCTCCAGTTCTAGATGGCTCGTTCAGTAAAAAAAGAGAAAGGTTCTATTTCTAGCTCACACACACAAAATGGAGAGCAGCGTAGGCATCACAGGTGTGAGATTTGTTCGCGCTTTTGCAATGTTTCAAACAAATTCAGTCTTTTTTCTAATTTTCCATTTTGAGCTCAATATTTTCTCAAGGGCCAACACACTGTAGCAATCAGTCTAGAATGATATACAATAAAGGTTGTTTGCTTTTAACAAACTGCTAAGGAGGCAGTTATAAGACAGGATGCAGTGTATGTACAGAAACTGAAAACATTCGCTTCAGTGGTTCTCTCTGTTTCTCTCACTGACACATACATTTCCTTTTCCTCCCACAGACACGCAGTGACGAGGACTTGCTGAAGAGCAAGATCAAAGCTCTGGAGGCACAGCTGCAGGTTTGCTTTAAGGTAAGACTTGCAATGCTGCATGTCTGCTGCAACCTCAACCCAAGCTGTGGTTTGTTGTATAATTCTCTGTTTTAATTTGTACAATAGTATATTGATCTAACTTGGCCCCCTGATAAGTACAGGCGAAGAATCTTTTAATTATACAAAAATAAATGCTGCAATTTGTCTTTTTTCAGAAGCTTCCTCAAGATGGGGTGAAAAAAGTGGTGCTAAAGATGGAAAAACAGAGGGAGGAGTATGAACAGAAGGCTATGAAGGCTATTCAGAGGGCGGAGAATGAGAAGGCGGAGGCTCAGAGTAAGATGGAGTACTACCAGGTAAGTCTCCAAATGCAGTGGTCAAAGTCTTCACGACAAAATGCAATTCAAGTCAACAACATTGCCTCCAAAATTTATATTTGCAGACTCCTAAGAATCCAATTTTCATTCTCACTCTTCCCTTCCACCAGGGGGCGCTGCAGACAGCACAGGCAGAGTCTGAGAAGTGGAAGAGGCTGTGTGAGGAGCTGAAAGAGGGTTCGAGTCAGCTGAATAAGAAAAAGAATGAGTGCACTGATCAGAAACTACAGCTGCAGGGTGACTTGGAGGTACACCAAAACCCCTGTAACAGAAACCATCATGAGAGTATCAAAGCACTTCAGTGACACATCACAAGTTTTTGCAAAATCTGACAAACCACAGGCCCATACTGTCTGCCCACCCCATTATAACACTGAAATATATAGGGGTAAAGTATGTCACTTATATATGTTGTGCAACTGAGAATGTGTCTTTATAGTGTTCCAAGGAACATGAGGAGATGCTGAGAAAACACACTGAATCTCTGCAGCAGGAGATAACAGAGCTTAATTCCTTCACCTCAGAGCTAGAGGACGAAAACATCAACCTGAAAGAACATCTACAGGAACTCATAAGTGAGGGGAAACTGACTTTCACTTCACATTCATTCAAATATTCCTATAAACCTTCATATTTCTTGTAGATTGATATCTTTCTTTATCTCTGTCTCTTTATTTACACACACAGGACACAACCATGAATGGCGGAACAGTAGCACAGAAATACATGAAGAGACTTCAGGATTGGAGGAGCTCCTGCAGACAGATAACAGCACTGGCAGACAACTGAGAGTGACTGAACATAGACTCAGAATGAAAGAAAAAAAGGTAAAGGTCAATTTCAGATGACTCAAATTTAAAATGAGGCAAGACACTACAGACACCACTGATCAGCTTTGGGATTTTGCTTATGGAAATACATTGGTTTTTTTTTCCATTACCTTTATATGCATTTTTCTGGTTTTGTTCTGATCTATATTCTAAATATAGAGGGTTTGTTCATATTCCCATTGCCTGATTATTATATTTAATATGTTGAAAATATGAATTCAAAATTATTTCTATAGAATATCTATTATTTCCTATGCAACCAACTAATAAGGTCAACAAAATTAAAACATTTTGAGCCTTTAGTTATTCAGTGTTCAGATTTAAAATATAAAGGTATTTCTTATAATTGCCTAATTTGCATTTTAATAACAAAACAGTACCTTAATGTACTGATTAATGTAATGATTAATTTAATAAACACAGGGACATATGTTGACATACGTTATTTATTTTTCAGCACTCACTCTCAATATATAAATATATATATATATATATGTATAAACACACAGCCTATAAAAAAAAGAAAAATGATATAGCCTGTAAAGTAGTAGTAAAATTGAGTGCTCAAAGTCGATCATACTTGGACTTTTTTAGGGGGGACAAAAACAATTGAAAAAAGTATGCATTATTCAGTTGTATATATGTATAAAAGTATGTATACATCGATATTAGACAGTTTAACACAGTGTTGTATTGGTTGCTGTGGCAGTGCATAGAGCTGCAGACGGATCTTGAGACGCTGGAGCAAGAGTGTTACAGCTATCAGTCCCGTCTGACCCAGTGCAGAGAAGAACTGAACGTACTGATGAAACGCCAGAACAACAGCAGGGTGAGATTCTACCAACACAACATCCACGTGTGACTAAAAATCTAGTGTTTAGCCTAGCGTTCTTGAATTTTTACTCTCTCAGATGAATATCTTTTTGAATGCCACATATTCTGACAGCTGCAGTTAGCCGTTTTTAAAATAACATTTTACAGCATAAATCATTTCCCAACCTCATGTCCCTGTACAGATTGGAAGTTGCGGGTCCTGGATCTGTCTATTTCTCTTCTTACTGCTCCTGATGGTAGTGGCGGTGGCAGCCCTGTGGTTGTATCATCCACCTGCCAGAGAGCAACTTCGCCTGTTTTACTCTGACCTAAAGCAGCGTACAGAGGACTACCTCATCCAGAAAGTTTCAGCACAGCATGGAGCCTGCTTTAGACCTGTGTGAAAAGAACAAATAGCAAAACCAAGTGTCTTCTAGAGATTTCTTTTTGGTTTATATTTATATTATTTTCTTCGGATTTCAAATCGATTTTTGTACATACATGTTTTTTTAAGGTAGCTACATATGATGTCTTTGTTGTTTTGTTAAGAATTTTCAAGGTTCATTATATTAATATCTAAACCAGACAAAACTGCCTGTGTATATATTACTATCAAGTTACAAAACAAAGATATTCGAATTTCTAGTGTAAATACCTAAATCTGTGTCTGCGTTACACACTTTATAAGTTTTAAAAGCCTGAAATAAATTTACTGTGTACAACTGAGACTTTTTGTACCAATTAAAAAAAAAGGTTTTATTATGAATTCTATCTCTTTAAGAAGACAATTTCCAGATTAACACAGGGTAACAAACTTCTTTCAGTTCAACAGGACAATACTGTTGTGTTGAATGGCTAAAAAGTACATTGTCATGACGGGTCATTCTCTTTAGCGTTCCAGAGTGACCCACACACTAACGGAGATCTGACACAGCTTGTTTCAACACATTCACACACACTGCCCCTCCCCTTGCCCAACACTGCCTCTCACCATGGCTTCCTGTGTAAAGATAACCAGAGCCCATTAAAACATTCACTCCAGCCCAAAAAACAGTGATAATAGCTTGACAGTCGTCATACAGGGTGAGTCATTTCATATGCTTTACAGAAATGCATTTGTCTCATACATTTCAAATTATAGAGGAACTGTCTGATGAATTACATCTTTAACATGATGAAAAACTGGAAGTAGTCACAGTGTGACATACAGTGCAAGCCTGAGGTGTTTTAAAATAAGCTAGCTAGTCACAGGCTCTACGGTTGGATTAATAATTTTTTTTATGTTATTAAAGTTTATACAATTATATCCTATACAACTATACTATCCAAAAAGACACATAGACTAATGAAACGCATGTATTTCTAGGTGTCCTGATAAATGAGGTCGTCTCTTCTGGTATGTTTGGTTGGATTATGTTTTTGGACTTCTGTAAATTCACTGAAGATCTGTGCCTTCAACATACAGAGCTATGGGGAAGCAAAGGCCAGCAATAAGAGAGTTATGGAGAGTTTGATAAAGGTATATATTTTATTTGAGAATATGACTAAAAATGAAATGTCCTCACTGATTGGTGCACTTGTCCTGAGGATGCAATGAAACAAATGTACAAATAATATTGGGAGACATCTATCAATGTCTTAAAACATTTTTTGAACTTCTAGATAATTTCTCGCTGTGACCTGAGTTTGATTCAAGAGGTTCGAGATTCAAGAGGTGAAGCTGTATCTGCACTGTTAAAGAGCCTCAACGGGTATATACAGTATTTACAGCACTTTACTGACACACATGACTCGGAATTAATGTATAATATAATAATGTTTTCCTTTTCCTTCCTCCAGGTTTGACAAATCTCACATGTACACACATTTAGAGAGTAAAAGAATGGGGAAGAAAACATATAAAGAGCAGTATGTGTACATTTACAGGTAATGAAACTTTTATAACGTCTGTTATGTACCAACACAAACACACTGTAAGTGAACATAGCTGAATAGTACAAACACTAGCACGGATGATGAGAAACGTATCCAGTGTTCTGTGTTCACAGAAAACACATGCTACAGGTGCAAGAGCAATACCAGCATCCAGAGCTCAACGAGAGCACAGTATTCTCCAGAGAGCCGTTCATCATATGGGTCCATTCTCCCACAACCTGTACGTCATAAACGTTCCACAGTTCTAGCACCAGGAAATAAACTAGCCCATTATAGCACAGTAATTCCTCTCGGATACATTTCTACTCAATCTGACAGGTTGTGTTATCTATTTACAGTGGTGAAAAACTTTGTCCTAATTGGTCAGCACACGTGTCCTAAGAGTGCAATGAAAGAAATGGACGCACTTTATGACATCTTTCAAACAGTCAAGAGGAAATGGAAAACTGAGGTAAACCAAAGTCATTGGATAGATTGTATATTCATTCCTAGATTGTATATGACTTGCTTTTTTACCTTCCTTATCTAGAATGTGATGTTTCTGGGGGACTTAAATGCAGCTTGCAGCTATGTTACCAAGAAAGGACTGAAAAACGTGCGTCTCAGGAGCGACCCAAAGTTTCACTGGCTGATTAGAGATGAACAAGACACTACAGTGCGTGAAAAAACACGCTGTGCTTACGACAGGTCTGTTTTTTTTTTAGCAAACCAACACAGTAACCACAGGAACAATCGAGTGCTACAAGGATGACATCATTTTGAAAGCCATTCAATTACACCAGTTCCCGATTTTGGTATTGACTTTTGGATTATCCCAGAAAACAAGCTCTATGACTAGAAAGGGGGGTGATTGTATTTTCACTTTTTGATCACTGAAGGAATGTTCACAAACGAACACAACATTTGTGCAATTTTAAGGTCTAAATACAGCCACCGGAAATAATACTCTTTAAATACTATCTACAAGTTTGCGTGAGAATGATTTGCAAGCACGAAGATGCTTTAAACATGGACTAGCGAAGTTGCTTTTTTCCAGGTTTTAAGACTCATTCCTGCAGCACTCTATAGCCTTCTCAGTCTAAACTACAGTTTTACAATGGCATACCAGTCTATGTTAGAATATTCAAATGTTTTGTGAAAACCCCTTTTAGGATTATTATTCATGGCAAAGAACTCATTTCTGGAATAGTTCCGGAATCTGCTCAACCATTCAACTTCAAAGAAAAATTCAACCTATCTGAGGAAGAGGTAAACAGCATTGGAAAACAGAGTTGATTCATAAAACATATTAAAAATATTTCAAATTTTTTTATTTTATTTTTTGCACCTAGGCTTTGGAAGTCAGTGACCACTATCCTGTAGAGGTGGATCTGAAAGCAAACCATCGCTACCTCATGCGCCATGAACTGTGAAATAAGAAAAAACTGTGAATATGATGACCTGATAGCACAAGAACATGTGAATAGAATATAAAAGCTTTAATCTTATATTGTATTATGCTGTTTTATGAAAAACAAGTTGTTTACATTAGTTAAGTCATTTTTTATATCATTCATTAATATTAAATTTACTAATTATTTTAAATGAATGCTGACTTGGTGCTCTGCTGTAGTGTCCTGTAGTTAAGTTGCTAAATAATAAACATAATGTCCACAAAATGCCAGTCTCACCATTATTTTATTAAACATAATCACATATACACACACACAAAAGGATCATGATTTTTCATGTTGCATGTTTTGATAAAGTACAAGCTATGCTCTTGTGCGCTTTCATTCTGTAATGTCACTAAATAATTCACACTATAAAATCGACTAAAACTCACAGCACTACAGTGGCTCACTAAAAAAGAAACTTATCAGAATTCATATCGAGCATCTTGTTCCTTTTAAAAACATTTTAGATCATCTGATGGAAAGCCACAGCAGCGTTGCGAATAAAATTACTGAGTAACTCGTGCAGAGGATGCATCAATTTAGGAGGAGATGTGTGGTGTGGTTGTGCTTCTGAAACCACAGCCTACAAAATGTCATACAAAGCCGTGTTCCTGCTGCACTCACACACACACACACACGCGCACACGCGCATACAGTAAGATGGACATAATAGTAATCAAGCAAATATAACTTGACATATTTGATAAGTTCACTTTTGATATTTTAACAATGGTGATTTAAATTACATGTTCGTGTGACTCGTGTTCGTGTTTAGTAACTTAAATTCTGAAAAAAAAGTTTTTTTGCCATGACCCTGTTTGAACAGGAAGCAGCTATGACACGACGTGGTAAGCAACACACACACACACACACACACACACACACACTCATTATGCCAAGGTGTAAAGCATTCAGATCGTCTGTCATGTTTGAATCTGATTTTGTGTGTATGGGATGAAATCAACTACGTTACACCTCCTGCTGTGTCAACAAGATGGATCAAAACATTGCTGATATTTTAAATGATGCATTCAAAGGTAGGATTTCTGTAAAACAATCTTTTTTTTAGTGAAGCAGGAAAAAAGTATGTAGTCATTTGTGCATATCGTATGATCTCATTACTGAACTGTGGTATTCCAGAAATATTTTGACTTGTGAAATAAAATGTCACCTTCTGTCCATAAAAAGACATCCCAAAGTACCTTATTAATATGAAGGAATTTTCTGATTTGATTTTTTTTTTCCACAGGTCTTTAGCCCATATTTTAAATAGTGCATTGATGCGATGAGTTGTGTTTAAAGTTGAAGAAAATGTCTTTAAACGTAATGGGAAATGTACTGGTATTTTCTGCCAGGATTTGATCTGTTTTATACAGATTTGTTTCTCACAGTGTAATTGTGTGTACTTTCTTTTTTTTTTTTTTTAAAAAAGAAACAGAGACAAACTTTGAGCAGTTGAACTTTGAAGATGACGCAGCGACCGCACACAGCATTAATGTACCTCAACATGAGCTAGACATGGAGGAGGACGACAGTCTCGGAGAATCCAGTGGTTCTGACTCTGACATAGATTTAGAGTGGACGAATAGGGAAGAGGAAACTAAACACTGTTTTGAGAACAATAGGAACTTCTCTTTAGACGAACAAAGCATGAAGGCAGGATCTGCGTTTTGTGGTTCATGGGACGACAACGATGCAGTCGAAAATAAGACACAAACCCAAAAGCAGCAATTAAGCTTCCATGAAGGGGACTGCAGAGAGAATGAATCGGAGCTACATGAAGACATCCATCAAATGAGCAATGAACAAGCTGAAGATGTCAATGTGCTGGAAACGGTTCTCCCAAAAGGGGCTCATTATGGTCTGGATACAATGAGCACATGGACTCAGGAGGAGACTGCATCTCATCTACCGTCCTACCAGATGGTAGATAAATCTGAAAATGAGAGCTCAACATTAAAAGAGGAAGAAATGGAGCCTGACAGCACTGAGGAGCATGTCCTTCAGTATGCACCAGATGATGAGCAGCTCAATCATTTTAGTGACACACAGTCAACATCGCAAGACTGGCCAGTAGCTTCAGTGGAGGTCCAGTCAATGCAGGAGATAAAAGAGTTTACAGAAGAAGATCATGAGGACCATGACGGAGACGAGGAAGGTTTAGCAGAGTATCCCTCAGATCTGTCTCAAAGTGACAGTGGAGACAGCAGTGAAGGTCCTGAGGGTGAACAACCCAATCAAATGGACATCAAGCAAGCTGTAGGCTTGGGCTGTTCTTTTGAGACAAAGAACCCAGAGGAACCTCTACTGCCTCACAGTGTTGAAACTTCAAGGGAAGATGATGATGTTCAAAAGAAATACAAATGTATGGATCCTGAAGACACGCTCACTTATGCCAAGAATGAGGATCTGCAAGTGGAGACAACAACTAGGAAATCTGATGATGACTTATTGTTCCAGACAGATGCTGAATATCACAGTGAGATTCCAGACATTGGGGAAAGTTCTGATTATGGAATCTCTGAGAATTTTCAATCAAATTCCAATGAATCCTACACGAATGATCAGCCTGACTACGACAGCGATTTCAGCAGTGATGGTGAAGACTACTGTAAAAACCAAGAAGAGATACCTGAATTCATTTCAAATACAGCCTCAGAAGACAAAAACACACCTCTCCAGAAACAAGAACACACCTTTACACAGGACTTTGCTATAGACTGGGACAGAATTGAACGTGAAGAAGTGGATGAGGTGGTCAAGGATAGTTTGAAACCAGAGAAGTGTAATGTATCCAGCATTCTGGCATCTCATGGAACTGTAATGGAAGGTTCTACTGAGACGGATTCATATAAAAGCATAAGTGTTGGTGATTCGTATCCATCAGTGAAAACAGACCAGAACAACAAAGAACATAACAGTGAACATTCAGAAGTGTCAGACACTGGAGAGAATGTCAACACTTTGTTACCTGGAATGTTTTGGTCCCAGGAAATTCTCAAGCTTGATGAATATGACTGGGAAATTAATGGAGAGGAGGTGATTTGTGATGAAGAGGATAATTACCTGGAAGAGCTGGAGAACGAAGGAGAGGAAACCGAGAGAGACTGGGAGAAAGAAAAGGCAAGAATTGAAGCATTTAACAGATACTACGAGTCTGCTGAAGGCGAGGGTAAATGCTAATTTGTTAACCATCTTAATTTATCAAATGTTTAGAACAGTTTTTTACAATTTGGTCAATTCTTTCCCAACAACATCAAAAACAACAACAGGGAGAAGCCACAAAGTCACATTTTGTTTGGAGCCAGAATCCTCTCAGTACGAGGAGGACAGTAGCAGGTAAGACAGATTTCACCATTTGAAACTTTAAAAGAAAATTGTTTCGTGTTATGTACTGTACATATACTTTAGTGCACCATACAAGCTCGTATATTTGCATGTGATATTTCCACACAGCAGTGAAGAGGAACCGAGCACAGTAGGTTGCATCAGTGAGTTGCATCCTCCAGAGTCCAATTCAATCAAACAAGACCAAACCAACGAGGAAGACAGCTGTGAACCCTCAGACATCAGAGAAAATATCAGCACCCTTCTTATAGATGAGGACAACATAATGCTTGATGATTATGACTGTGATATTAATGAAGAAGTTAAAATTGACTCAAGCGTGATCTGTGATGACGATCACGATTTCTTGGAGAAGTTAAAAATGGAAATAGAGAGAGATATGAAGCAGGAACAAGCGAGAATTGATGCATCTAACAGATATTATGAAGAGGATCAAAGTGAGGGTAAGCCTTGAAATTTACTTAAGAAATTTGTTCAATTGTTTGGGTTCGGTAAGATTTTTAAATATTGTATAAAAACTATACAAATTTAGAAACAAAATTATTATGATTAAATTTAGCAGTTGAACTCATTTCAACATTGATGACAACAAGAAATGAGCCCCATGTCAGGGCATGCATGGTGTTAGTATCAAGATCATGGGTTCAGGTAAAAATAATGTGCATATTTCTCACAACAGTCACAGACAGGACTCGCAAAGTTATGTTTCGCCAGCAGTCTTCTCAAAATGAAGAGGATAATGATAGGTAAGATGGATTTCATTCAGCTTCAAATATCATTCATATTTCAGATTTGTAAGTTTGCCATTAAAATTGTCCTACAGTAGTGAACGGGAATCAAACACAGAAGATGACACTGCCAGCATCCCAAGGACTGAGGTGAGGATGTCAGATCATCAATGATCAAATAACAGTAATAAGTCATTGTCTTACTGCTATTCATGTTTCAGGACCTTAGTGATTCTGATGAACCGAATGAGAGACGCTTGTACACAGCAAGGTACAAGGTCTTACCAAAGAGTGTACAAAAAGCAGACAAGCATCTGAAGAAACAACCCAAGAGAAATAAGGTAAATATTAATTGGCATGAAATTAAAGGAATAACTAACACCATGCTCATGGTACACTTAAGTTATGCATGAATTTGTCATAGAAATGCCAGTTCCTATGCTGCCATTATTATTCATTCATATTTCATTCAATTCAATGATGAACAATTCAAGTAACTGTATCAGCCATTAATATGTTGAAAGCCATAATAAATAAAGCTAATAATCTAGGCTAACAGTTCAGACTCTCACCGAACTCTGTTTTGACCTCTCTATAGTGTCTTGTCCTGCTGAGTTCAGTGTTAGCCGCGAGTCTAGCAACGGCGGTGGGTGTGCTTTCTTACTGGTGGGCCACAGACAGCCTGGACTGGATCTACTGAATTCACATGAATCCTAGATATTCACCATGATTCAACACACACACACACAAACAAACACACACACACACACACATAAATCAAAGTCTCTGCAAGTATGATAAAACCGTGACACAAAATCTCATGAAACAAACCAGCAGACTGAGACAAAACCAACTTTATTTCCTTACAGTATGCAACCTAATATTGTCATGTTTAAACAACGCTTTGAAATACAGCTTTAAAAAAATGTTTATATCACTTAACATGGTTAACCCTCTTTTCTTATGTAAAAACCTTCCTCCTTTTAACTGGGAAAATGATACCTTTGCAGATGCACATGGTCTCTGGACTCTACAGGAAACCTGTACAAACAAGCTCTTTCAATGTAAAACTGACCTGGAAAAACAAAATAAATAAAAACAATTGCTACTTTTTCAATTCCTTTATCCTTGTCTATATCTTTCATTGCCATCTCATTTGTTATCCTATTAGGGTTGTCAACAAGCTATATTCCATAAACATGCCATGCAGTTAATGTATTTTTAGGTCTGATTATTATTCAGTGCCTTCTTCGCTACAGCATAAAACATATCATAGTGCAGATTACCATTTCTAGAAAAATACAACTGATTGCTTACAATAGCATGGATATCTTCTCCTCTGACCATCACCACGGTTCCTGCAAATATTAATAGTACCTCCAAAAGTATGTGTCTCTTTCCGTAAGTGCTTTGACTTTAAATGTAGCCATAAAAAATTAATTCATCTTTCCATCCTACTGATAAGAAATATATAAAAGGGAAAAAGTATCTGTAAGGCATGCTCAGCTTTCTGCCATCTTTTTCTTTGGCTGAAATTATTTTCTCCAAAGGAACCTTTAAATTTAAAATGCCCATTAAATGCTTACTACGAACACATGCCCTGATTAACTACTTGTTTTCATAACAGTCTCGTAACGTATTTCATAGACAATGTAAATAAATAAATATCTCATACACTAAAATGACCGTTTTTAGGTAAAGTGCACTAGATACAGCATCAGCTGTGGTGACTATGCAAACTAATAAAGAAGAGGTGCCTTTTTTGATTTGAAGATCCATGACAGTATATGAATACACACATCTTTTCTGCTTGTGAACGCACACATCCTCAGCCTCCATGCTTTTTAAATTTATGATTCTGTCTTTTTGCTGTGGCATCACTACCACATTTTTGTTTTTCGACACTGAAAACGATTCAAATGGCCACATACATATCCACATCAGCTACATCCAGAAAATTAATCTGCACATCAAACTCCAAACTATTTCAGACCAGGCCACATCCTGTCACTGAAAGGCCCATCTCCGGTAACTGAAATAGGTGATGGTGCTCCCAGTGTATATTGGTCAGAGTCTGTATCCGACTCCCCCTCGGCCAGATAAGGCCTGAGACGGGTGCACAGTGTCCCGCTGCCTCTACCAAAAAACCCCAGACTCATCGGAGGCACATAATCCTCTTCCCTGGCCCAAGAAATGCTAAAGCCACTAAAAGAGCGATCTAGTTCCTCATGGTCCACTGACGGAAGGGAGATGGACGTGTCGCTCTCGATGGCCACCTGTTGCTGGACGGGTCTCCTGGACCTACGCGAGCGGCTGATGTCCCCATTCTCAAGTAAGGGCGGAGGCGGGAGGCGGTACAGCAAGGGGTCATCCGTGCCTATCGGTGAAATTCCTCGGCTGTTGTTCCAGAGAGGCACACTGAGGGGATGGTCATCCTGCTCATGCCATGAGCTAGAGGGCCGACACTGGCTATTGGTGGGAGACCCTTTGGGACCGTTATAGACAGGGGACACACTCTTTTTATTATCATTCTCTTTCTGGTCCTGTGAATTCTCACTTTTATCATCTGGGCTGTGGTAGGGAGGAGCAGGGTAAGGGATTTTAAAGCCTAGGAGGGCTTCGGTCTCAGATCGTGGGATGCCCATATGTGTGGTGTACATGCTGACCAAAAAGTTGATTTTGAGGTCCATTGCCCCTACCTGCACAAGAAGAGACACACCAAGACCCTTTAGCACATTCTTAGAAATAAACTTCATAAAAAGAAGATGTGAGTCACAAGTCTTTGTAATGGTGTGTTCACCCCAAATACAAAGTGAATATTACCATCACATTAGATAGTTTGCAATATGTTTTCGGTCACTTTTCGGATACAACTAGACATGTCTAAAAGCTCTTTACTGATTGGCATGTATGACAATACATTAGAAGTTCTGTGGAGTGGAAAAGTTCCATATGTGCTGAAGGTTCTTTATGGAACCAAAGATGCTAATAAAATTTGATGTAACATGCTTCACCTGCTTTTCCATCTTGCTCAGACGTCCCATCATGCTTGGGTCTTCAGCCATCTCCATGTCGCTTTTGGGCTTGTCCTTTTCTCCTGCCACTGCTCCCTTTCCCACAATTTGATCCACTCTAGTGATCCAATAGACCATCACTTCCACACATAGTCAATACACCCTCATCCACACTGAAATTCAGTGGTTAACTGGGCACTGTACCTTGTCAAGTTAACAGAAATTATCTTCATGGAGGAGAACTTGAGCATGCAAATGCAAACATAGGAAAGAAGGTTTGAAATAAAAGGGAATATGATTGAAGCCTGATTTGCTGAAAGTGAGTATATGCCATATTGCATGCTGCAAAAGTGTTAATCAGTATGCATTCAGCAGGGACTTGGGACTTCACACATCGTAGAATCTTGGAAAGGTGGCTCTTTCAAAGATGCAGCATTACACCAAGATGAATGCTCACAATACTGCAGAAATATTGACAGCAATGTTGGGGAGAAACTAACAAAAAACGAAAAAAAAAAATAAATTCAATTTAAAAATGGGATTATTCTAAAGAATCATTTGGCCTTATCTATCAAGTTTGATTCTTTCAAGCAAGTCTTTCAACTTGATACTTTTGCTCTCAAAATTAGCATGTTAATTCCAGCTTCTGCCTCTTTTTTCTTGACAAGGACTACATTTATTTAGATCCAAAAAGTCTTTACGACAACATCAAATGGGAGACATACAGACATTAGCTACAATTAGCCTCAGAGCTAGGAGTGAGTCAAATAAGCGTAGAAGTTACAGGTGACAAGGAGCTTTAATAGCACAACAGAGTACTGTGGTCAGATGAGATGTTGTCAAGCCATATGTCAGTAAAAACTAATTTTCCTCTCCTGTCCTGTCAGCTGTTCTCATATTACATGCTCTTTAGTATGCATTAAAATGTAATAGTATGCACAAATATGGCAGCACGCACTGTATCATTTCATATAAAAGTAGTTAATGTTCAGCAGCGGAAGCTCTTAAAGTACTGTAATAGCAGCCATAATAACCTCTCTCTCTCTCTCTCTCCATATATATACTGTAGCTCTATTTAGCCCTTTATGCCTTATATAACATTGGTCAGAACCTTTTTATTTTGTTATTGTTAACCAAAACTTAATCTTTAGTAAAACTGAAAACGAATAAACAAAGATTAGGTGGGTTAAGTAAATTAATAATAACATAGCTTCATCAATTCAAGTGTCTGCGCTAAATATTGATCTACAGAATATTTTCTTAAATGCTATTGTTAGTATTTGTTTTTTTTTTTGCTAAACTAAATAAATAATAATAATTATATAGTTTTGTTTGTGTCATCTTAATTGGGATTCAGTCATTCATTCAAATCCAGTAAAATATTACAATTATAAATGATATGATCAGATAGTTGTATATAGAAAGATTTTGTGCCCTTAAAGTAGCTTTCCAACTATCTTAGTCAGACATACTGCATCAATGGCAGGTAATTTGACTTACTTAATAAATAATGAAGGGAAATAAATGAAAAATAATCTAAAAATGTCACCGGGTTCCATGCCTTATGATGCTTTGTGTGTAATACACTGTATGTTTAAGTTATTCTCTCTTCTTTAATCCCTGGGACAACATGCACAATTGTATCTGTCCCCCATTATACAGGCTGCATGGTCACACCAGAGTGTGTTGAATTATTGTACAGCAAACCAAATTTTATTAACCATAAATTAATGTTTCATAGATTCATAGGGAATGTATTATTTAGGGATAATTACATATATCCAAAATCTAAATCTTTTTAAAGGTGAACATAGATTAACGAATTAAGAAACAATCCAACCAGTTACAAGTGACAAGTTTCCCCTCATAATTTCAGTCATGACGCTGCAGTTTATAATCCAATGCTGTCCAATAATAAACCCATTCAGCCCGGGAACGCTTATGGTGAATAATTACGTACTTCTTGTGACGAGGGGTCGAGGGGGCAGGGGGACCCACAATCAAATCTATCCTGTCAAGTACACAGAGAGAGCATGGATACCAAGCATCATCAAGCAACACATGGAAACCACTCCCTGTTCCACAGTGAGGACCGTCGACAAATAAGAAAGCATATATTCCATACATGTCTGTTCTCACCCACTTCTAAGAACAGTGTCTCATGTGTACATGTATGACAGAAATGGTATATGTGTGGATGTCATTTCACAACATATATGAGGCTTATTTGAGAGAAAAGGAGTGAATCTGAATTCAAATAATTTTGAATGACACAAAAAAATAAAACCACTGTGAATGTGATTTGGATCGTGTTGAAGTCTCATCCTACGTTAGACAAATATTAATTAGTGACCGACAGAGGGTGCTGTTCACAATTAAGCTACAGCTCTTGCCAAATACTGATTGACTACTGAAGCAGGTGGATCCTGTCATTGATAGAAGGTTGCCATAATGGTGAACACTTTGTGTTGTGATTCTATTGTTCTAGACAGACTGAAGTCTTGCCTGGATTGAAGGTTTTTGATGCGTGACAGCATGTCCAGATGGCCTGCTGAATACTGCTCGATCACATCCATCACATCATATGGCCTGAGGCTCTCTTTAAATTTCCTCTTAGACACCAGGAACTGTATGACACTGGGGAAGACCGAAGAAGACTTTAATTAGGGTGTACAACTACTACAACCGTATCTGACAATTATAAATGAAAGCAATAATTATAGAATTTAAAGGAGCCATGAACTGATAAATCAAAATTCTTTTGATGTTTTGATATATAAGACATTCTGTAAACATTCTGTACATTCCATTAGTCACCATTGACCCGAGGCTACGTTTGCATGTGGATCAATGGCCAAACCTTATAAGTGGACCTTAGAGAACAGTTCATGGGCCCTTAAATAAACATTTGATTGTCCCAGCAGTTAAATTAGTGTTTTCTGCATTTTTAAATTACTCCTAATTTAAAAATACAACATTTGCATGAATATTTTTTTATTTAACATTTGTGATTTGTGGGGGGACTGTTTTTGACTGTTTCTAACAATAATTGTAATTATGCTAAATTGTGGTGAGAGCAAGTATTTATACCCCTAGTCTTTTCTAGCCTGTAGATCGGTGCCTCTTACCAGATTGCTCTAATGGTGATCTTGAGTCCCGGAGACAGATCTGGCACAAACTCAGAGGGAAAACCTCCGTCATCCCCAAAATCTTCTGGAAGACTTGCCTCTACAACACACAAAACAACAGGCTGCTCCCAATGTAAAGAGTCCTAATGCTAACAAGAACAGCCCTGTGACAAGATTAAAGATTACAGGAAACATCTGCCAAGGCAGACATGCTCAATAAACTGCACTCCACATTATACAACAGTTAGTTCCAGTCCTTAAATTAAATTGGCTAAGCGGCGTTTCAAGAGTGACATTTACTGTAGTCCAGCGGCACTGTGACTTTTAGTATTAGTATCACTCTGCCCGTCTGTGTTCCTACTGTTCTCAACCACAGTATCAAGTTGAAGTTGTGTTAAGTTACTTGAAATAACATCTTTTTTACAGAACTGTTGTATAAAATCAATATCGCACTTGCAAATGATGATGTTGTTCTGAACATCAGCATGACTGTAGGAATGCGACTATGCCCAGCTATGCTGAAATTCAGTACAATAGTTGCTCATGTGATATTGCTAGAGTAAAATCCACCATAGATCATCGTACAGGTTTGAAACGACATAAAGTTGGTTAAATGATGACAATTTCAGTTTTTGGGTGAACTGTCCCTTTAAAAGCAGATGGTGTCACAAATTACCCCAAAGTAACTTTAATTGGAAAAAAGTAAGCACTAAATGACCAGTGAGATTTTCCTACATTGTAAAACTAATTTATTCCACTCTTCAGAAGTGCTCAGCGGAAAAAAATTGGTTGAAAAAGCATGGTTAGATTTTGTGGCTGTGAAACTGATAGCCCTCCTAATCTCATGATCACTATGTCAGCATTAGTCAGAAGCTTCAGACATGCTTTAATATATTAATGTGCATTTGGAGCTGAAACAATAGTGTTACTCATGCATGAAGCACTTACCAGAACCTGCTAGCCTGAGCATTTACCGCAATAGCACATGTAAGAGAATATTTTGAGCACCTGACAAAATCAAACAAATTTTAACCTCCTAAAAAATGCTGGTTAAAGGGTTAGTTCACCCAAAAATGAAACTTCGTCATTAATTATTCACCCTCATGTCGTTCCAAACCCATAAGAGCTTTGTTCATCTTCAGAACACAAATAAAGATATTTTTGATGATATCAGAGAGCAATCTGTCCCTCCATAAACAGCAATACAACTGAAATGATCCCAGATCCAGAATCATGGTAAAAACACAGCGGACTACACATGTTTCCACCCGGATGTAAATAAGGGGGATTACATCAAATACAATAAAGGAAGACGCAAGTCACGGGAGAAGAGTAAATTAAGATATTTTTGTTTTAGTTGCGCAAAAATAGTATTCTTATAGCATTGCAAAAGTGAGGTTGATCGACTGATGTGACATGGACTGTTTTACAATACATTTCTGGATCTGGGATTATTTCAGTTGTGTTGCTGTCTAAAATATCTTTATTTTTTGTTCTTATGGGTTTGGAACAACATGAGGGTGAGTAATTAGTGACAACATTTTGATTTTTGGGTTAGCTAGCCCTTTAACATGTAAAGCTGGGACAAAAAAGCTTAAATATTAAATATGTGTCATCCTTATGCCATATGAATGTGGATATGACAGCCAAAAATGCATATCCCATTCAAATGACATACAGTAACGACCAGCCAGTCGAAACTGCACTAGACCAATTTCTGGAAACAAACTTATTTCCTTCATAAGCTGAGAAATTCTTTCATGCAGGTTAGTGCAAAATACTTGAGGGAAAGTGTTTCATTTTCACCTTCATGGAACACATTCTGTCATGGGATGGAGCATGAGACCGATATCCAGGCTGAGACAAATGAGTAACATTTTCTTTGCTGTATCGTCATATGGTTGACAGATAAGGCTAACATAGCTGTTGTAATAACTATCCAAGCATCAGTGAAGAAATTTACATTTTATGTGATGCTTCAAGTGAGATGAAACTTTCAGCCAAGCGTTCATGACAGAGAGTGTTGAATGATGGGCAGATCTGTAAAGATATGCTGCAGCTTGGTAATTAAGGAGCCATTTTAAAACATGCATAGTGTTTCTTTAGCAGACTGGTGTTGAGATTTTTTTTTTTTTGGACTAGTGCTAAAGAGATGCAGCCCCAGAAAACATAATTTGTCTTACTGATTAAGCCCTCAATCGCTGCCAGGATGTGAAGAGAAAAAGATAATGTGACAGATAAAGAGAAAAATATAGAGAGAGATGGTCAAAGAGGACAATGACTTTAACCATGCATGTTCGATGTCATTTTAAATTTACATCAGCTTATCCGTTTTGGGTCCTGTTTAAAAAAAATCATTTATTTCCACCCTCAATGCAAGACTCATCATTTAGTCAATGGTCAGTATTTGGTTTGGAATGCTTTAAAGACCTGTATGCAGATTATTTGTTTAATAGCTTTGAAAATCTTTGTGTGGAGTATGTACTGTACCACGTAACCATTTTTTTAACGATATCTTCAGGTCCTCAATTTTGATAAGGAGAAATTCCCTCTTTCTCCTGCCCTTACCCCTGCGTCGCCTTTAGATAATCTTACTCTAACTTTTAGTAATAAAAGATTGATCTCCAAAAACTGGAGAACTCTTCATGGAGAAGCCCTCGTCTTGCAACTCATTAGCACTTAATTTTTTCCAGTAGAGAGAAATGGGAGAGAATCCGGTGAATGTGCAGGAAGTGAAATACATAAACTGGATCCATTCATACAGTATATATTTGGTATATATATATATATATATACTGAAGTTGAGCACTGCAGAGCATAAAACAGGATGAGAGAAACAGGGACGAATTCACTAAACAACTATGGCACTGTTGCAAGCTGTATTTTAGCACAAAAAACTACATCTTGTTCACTAAACACCCAAAATACAGCTTAACTGACAGTATTTTACAGGGATTATATGTTAAATCAGCAAATGTTCCTGTGCAAAATTTAAGCGAAAAAAATGTAAGCGAGGGGAATAAACCTGTGAAATACAGATCAGTTCTTCTGTTGGTCTAGTTCTTTAAATAGAAACTCACACCTGGCGTCTTATGAATTCTAATAAACGGACTGTCATTGACACCATCTTTTGTGCTACGACACGTTAAGCAGTCCAGAATGGCATCTGGTTCTGTGCCAGGAAATTACAAACTATTCTTGGAGCTGTTGAAGTCTCACACAAAAAAAGAAAAGGAACCTATGCCATGCGAGTATTTTAATGTACAAGTGAATGTACGTTTGGAAGCAGCATATACTGTACTTTGCACTCAGTGTGTATTCTAATATTCCTATGTATATGCGCATAACATTGTCTGACCTTCAGAGTTCTGCCGAGAAACTCCATCTTTCATTCTGATGGCGTGTTTTGCTTTGTTCCTGTCTGTGAAGCTCAAGCTCTTGGTCACTTTGCTTGGACTCTCCTCTGCCTTGGGGGTCTTGGCTTCCTTACCCCCGGTGCTCTTAGAGGGACTGCTTTTCTCTTTCAAGCTGGGCTTATGGCTGCACAGCAGACACAATGAAGCACAAAAGACAAACACAAAAAAGCAAAGGAAACAGACAAATCATCCTGAAGTATTTTTCCAATGTGGGGACAGAAACCATCCAGTGCTAAAAAGAAAATACTTGGCAAATTATATTAATGATCATACACTGCAAAACAAGTAATTTTGTACGTCTAGAACTCATTGAAATGTCTTTTTAAAGCATAAATCTTGTAACTTATGAATTAAACAATAAAAAAACTATAAATTGGTGCTAATCAGAAAAACTATTAATTCAGGATATGTTCCCCTCCGCATCTAAATCTATATATTTTTTTAAATTATATTATTATACAGAAGTATACATGTAGAGTGGGTACGGAAAGCATTCAGACCCTCTTAAATTTTTCACTCTTTGTTATATTGTTCATTTAGTTATTAATGTACACACAGCACCCCATATTGACTCAAAAACACAGAATTGTTGCCATTTTTGCAGATTTATTAAAAAAGAAAAACTGAAATATCACATGGCCCTAAGTATTTAGACCCTTTGCTCAGTATTTCATAGAAGCACCCTTTTGATCGAATACAGTCTTTTTGCGAAAGGTGCAACATGTTTTTCACACCTGGATTTGGGGATCCTCTGCCATTCCTCCTTGCAGATCCTCTCCAGTTCTGTCAGGTTGGATGGT
>JAUCMU010000143.1:10716595-10792949 GCA_032275025.1 Enteromius treurensis
TATCTGTGTTATGCATGACCGTGGAAGTGAATGATAGTGATAATGATAATATATTGATAACAATGTGTATTGAGATCTTGATATATTGATATAATATACACTTATAACTCTTATTGACTCTTATAAAAATGATGGCTGCACATTCTTTGTGTAGGTACTCCTTTTGAATATGTGTATGAATGTGTGTAACATGAATGTAATCAAAACCATTTAATAATAATAAAGTTATGCAATGGCTCCTACTTTATTTCTCACGTTGTCATTGTCATGTGACATACTGTACCATTTCCTTCACTTCACTGCCAATCAAAATAATAGTGTCTACTGGATGCAGACTTCAGAATCTCGTGGAGCAAAGAATTTGTTTTTTTCCTCTGTTTTCTAAAAAAAAAGTTCATAACTCCAGTCATGAGTATGATGGAGAGTTTTCTAGCAAAGCCACATTTAGTCTTATCTAGTCTAAAGTGTTTTGCTGATTAAATTTTTTTTTTCACCCTTTGCACTCAACACAACTAGTGAAATCCCTCATCACATTTAAGGTCAAGGAATGTATTTTCTAATTGGAGCAAGCTGCTTACTTTTGAGATCTGCATAAACCACAGTCAAGCTTGCGGTTTTATAGTTTGTTTACATTTCTTATCCTTTGACTTAGATGACTCAAGGAATGATGTGCTGAATCTGTGAAAAGCTTTCCTCGACACTACAAGGGGACGGGTATGGAGCCAGGAGATTTAGGCCTTTGGTTTTTCCTTTCATATCTGAAGCGCAAATGGATGGTTATCTCCCGAGATAGGTGCTCCCGAACGCATTCGTTTTTTCACCCATGCTCGGTGAATGTGTAAAATTTCACTCAATTATATTTTGAGTGTAAACTCAGTAACCTCAGTTCAGTTCTGGCTGGACTCATGTTGAGTTAAGCTTTAAATATTGAATTGCCAGATCCCTAAATTTGTCTTGCATTTTGCCTACCGCATCAAAATCTGGTACTGTAATTTTCTGTTTAAGATTAAGATGCTTCTGAAATCATGAGAAAATCATTTCAGCCTTTTTTTCCTTAATGTTCCTGAGATATAATTGCCCAAGTAATGACACCAAGTAATGACTTTGTTTAGAGATTATACACTCCAGCTTTTCAGTTTTCATGTAACAGCCTCATAATAATTGAAATAATAATATCCATCTGACTGAAGTCTTTATTGTGATATACCTTGACATATATTATAAGAATATTCTGTGGTCTCAACATTAAACACAGAGAGAAATATGTTAATTTTCATACAAATCCCTGAGGGGGATAGCAAAATTTATTTAGGTAATTCACACAATAGGTGTCAATGTAAAATTGCATTCTTAAGCAACTACGCATGATGTGTGCAATATTACTTTACCCCAACCCCAACACGATAAGCACATACATTTATAGTTACAGTAGAATAATAATAATAAAAAAATCTATGTTTTAAAATGACTGGAAATATAGTACAGATTTGCTGTCAGAATTTACTGCTACTACTTTAATGTGGTTTTTCATGACCCAGGCTACATGGTTTTAAGGATAAAGTGTCTTGATTTGCTATTTTAGTAGGTAAAAATGATTTGCTTTATCGATTTATTTTAGCCTCTAACCAAAATTAGCCTATTGACAGCTGTAGACATTTTGTAATGCTGGTTACATATGATATCATTAGGTACAAGTTCTTATTGACAGCTCATTGAGGGTGGTTGAGATCTGACTGTGCCTTTGACACTCTGATCTGTGCAAACAAATTACAGGTGTTTCATGTGCATTTATCACACGATGGAGCTTGGCATGTGGTGACATTAAATTTGCTTTTCTCCCAGTATGGCTTTAACCACAAAACCTGCTATTTCTGACTGAATATTATGAATTACAGCACATATAAGCCAGTTAGAAGGCTTATCTGTAGCTAGAAAAAGCAAAGGCATTTTGGTTTTTGTATAAAATGTCTGAGGTGAGCAGATATGGGGATGAGGCACCTCAATTACAAATAGCAATTGAATATTAGCAGAGTGTTGTTGGCAAAGAAGGGCAAATGTGATTTCTCAAGTAAACAAATTCAAACAAAATGTGCTCTTTAAAAAAAAAAATGTTTTTCTTACTTTTGAAAAGATCCATGCATTAGTCCTGGTTCATATGTGCTATTTGACTAAAATATGGCAGAAGGATTATTATGAATTCAAATCATTCCAATAATTATGCCTAATTTTGGAAAACAGACTGGTTATGTGTTTGCTGTACAGATGGGCAAATCTTGTTCAGAAATCTGCATCTGACACAAATTATATAATAAAAAAAAAAGTAAAAAAAAAAATAAAGAACATCTTTAGTTGTTTGGTTTCTTTAAGTAAAACGGTTTACATTACAACATATACCAAAAGGCAATGCATTGTAAAGCTTATAGAAGAAATTTCACAGTGCATACCCTGCAAGGTATTCTATATAACACCATTTGTAGAGTTGTAGGTTTTAGTGGTCTGAAGTGTGACAAATGTACAAAGCCTTTTTATGATTGTTCTGATTTGCACTGACTGACCCAGACATAGCCAAAGGGAATGGGGCAAAGGCTACATGAACTGGACAAGTCGACAATAAGTGCTGTATACTTAAGGTGGCGAAATCAATGTTTTTGGAATTGAGTTTGACTTCAGTGAACCCTAAATCCAAACTCCACTGACCCAGTTCTCAGATTGTAGCTTCAAAATGCAGTAACAAGTCTACCTGTTTTTCCTCTGGAGGGTAAACAGTAGTCAGCATTTGAAGTGGATCAAAAACAGTTGATCAAAGTTATCCTAATACAAGAACGCATTTTGGTTTTAGGCTTTAGTACAACATTGATGACAGGTTTTGATCTCCTTCAAATGTTGACTACTGTAGAGCAGAAGGCTAGCAGTGCACTCCACTTTTTAGAAATAATCATTAGGCTACATTTTTGTTTTGCTTGGCTGGATTTTTTCTATGTGCATGCATTACATCTGGTAACAGCTTCTTTAAAATGGCTAGTGCTCCCTATGCCTTGTATCAATTAATTCAGGACTATCGGGTAAATGCAACCTACTTAATATTCATGAATGTGCCCTAATTAATATTAATGAGTCTGGTTAAAAAGATTTGTGATGATCTTAAAGTCATGCTATCATCCCATCTGAGCTTCTCTGCTGGCCAGCATGCAGTCACATCTGGATTCTTGTTAAAGGAAGTTCTAAGTCTAAATAGTCGCATCGTGAGTGACACTGTTCAGTGAGGGAGCTCCTGTTTGAACTGACATTGCTTCAGTGTATCTCAAACAGCACACGGTTGCCTTAGTTGCCAGCCCAACTGTTCACTGCAGTTGGATCCATATGGAATGGGAGACATGTCCCAATTAGTCACTGTGCATTTCTCTTTGACATCCTCCCATCCTCTGACAGGTCCCTTTGTAAATTCTCAATTGAATTGCTGTGTTTGGGCCCCTCTGCTTAGGCCTAATAATTGGTGACACAGTTTGATTTGAGTGGCCAACACGGGCCTGTGAAGAAAATCCCTCTATGTGGTGAAACTCGTAAGTTTAATATACAGCTGGTAAATGGAATTCCAAGCAAGGCTGCAAATGCAGAGAGTGAGAAAGGGTACTTGGCACCAAAATAACAAAACCCTGAGGGCGATCTTCTGAACTCACCAACTTTCTTATTTGGAGTCTGGAGGAGAATGAATGAGAAAGTAAATTGAAGTTGGACTGAGGTAAGATGGGAGTTTGGGGAGTGAGAGCGGTGTGTTAAGGGGCCTTTAGTTTGGTGCTGCTATAGGGCTGTATATCGACACACATATCTTGAACTTGCAAACTCTTAATTTGATTCTGATTATTTTAATTAAATTTCACTTTCAGTGCCCATTAAGTTTACATATGGAAGAAATACTCTTATCAGCTATTGCTGCAAAATTTTTTGGAAATCTTCTAAATCTTCATTTAATCTTAAAATAATAATAGCCTATTAAAAGTTCACAACAAGGAGCAAACTATACAATGCAATTGAAATGTGTTTAACAAATACAATAATTAATTAAAAATAAAAAATTAAATAAATTTAACCTGTTGAGCAGTAGGGTTCCACAAATGGCATTATTTCTCATAACCGACAACTTACGCTCGTTAACCGACAACCGTTGTTAACTGACAACATTATTTTAAATGAGAATTGAATTCAAAGGATAAGTGCCTGTGATCCATTAAAAATAAGAATATTAATATCAAAGATGGCAACGTCCACAAAACCAAGTCTTACCACTTTCTGACATGACAGGAGTCCAATCGAGGCGCGAGTTCTTTCATCAAACCTTCATTAACTGACAGCAGCTTTGCGCGGAGAGCGGAGCATTTGAATCGCGCACAGTAGGGGTGGGCGATATCTCGATATTTAATATATAGAGATATTTTTTAAACTTGATATGAATTTTGACATATCGTATATATCGACATAATGTTTATATTTAAATTCCGACACTTTGGTTGTTTGCCTTCTCTGTGCTGTGCTCGCCCCCGCCTCCTTGCTTTTTCCCCCCTCCTCTCGCCTGTCGTCTCATCCAACATGGCGGCGCCCGCGACCAGCCCGGAGGATACTAGGGTTGGGTACCGAAACCCGGTACCAGTTTGGCACCTGTACCTAAGTAATCGGTATGTACCGAAAAGAATCAAAATGCGGATTTCGGTGCGAGCGCACCACTGATACTGGTGCGTGCAGTAAATTTTTTCTGCGAGAGGAAAACAGATCTACATGCGAGAAACGGGAGCCCGCGAGCTCATTTCAAATACGCGCGCGTATGCGATCTTCTCTCACCTGGTGTCATTGGTTATTCCCCTTTTCCAGAAGTCAGTATTGGATGCCTGTTATAAAATGATTAATTCACTTGACTTGAGACATGGCATTGGATCATATATGTTAGTTATTGTTTCATAAGCTTATTTTATTTATTTATTGTTGATTTAATGTCTTTATTTAATGTTATTTATTTGTATTGTTCATAGAGTAAATCTTTTTCAGATACTTTATTAATAGACTTTCTAAACCTTTCATGCAATTTCATGATAAATCATTCAAGCAAACAGTTGTACAGTTTCATATTTATTTGCATATCGTTTAATTGAATGTGAGTTATGAATGTATTATTTCTTCCTTTATTGTATGTATACAGGGATTTTTAAAAGAAAATTCGCAGAAGCACTTTGATCTGAACTGTCTACCTGAGTTTCAATAAAAAAAAGACTTGTTTTTGCACTAGTTTTTGAGGGGTTATTTATCCTGTAAAGATATCGAGATATATTTTTTGGTCCATATCGCCCAGCTCCACACTATAGAAAACAAAAATTGAGGTCTTCTCATTTGTCAATGATAAAGCACCTGTTTGTGTGTGGCTACATTAGTCACAAGCCTAATTCGCTTTTTTATTCAAATAAATGTATAGAAATATATCCATATCAATATTTAAATAAAATCGAAATATTGTGCCACTTAATGGGGGTGGGGGCTGATGACACGCTTGAAATACCCCCGATAAAAAAAACCCCCGGATTTAATGCTAATACGGCTTGCCATAAACAGTCCAGCCTGACAATGCTTCGGCAAACATAAGACTCAGGATTCCCATTGGTATTAAAGGGTGATAGAAAATAAACCCTTTAATGTTTTGGTTATTTAATGTATTTAAGCACATAATTATATTGAAAGCACCTTTTTTTATTTATATCACCGAGTGTTGAGGTGAATCTAATGCCAGTGCGGCCACTGAATATCACTTACCGTACACCCGCACCCATCCCTGCTGCTGGCAAAACGAGTCCATCAAAATCCCATCGACCACAGGGTCTAACGAAATCATGCCTCCCTGGACAGGGTCCACGTCGCCACCGGTTACCGAATCCGTCTCCATGCTCGATACACCTCCACGGTAACGTTCAGGTAATGACTCCAGTCCGGCGGACTTTCACGCGCGCGGCAGGAGAGCCTCAGTCACAATGTTTTCCGTCGGTTTAGTATTAAACCATACAGCTAAAAAGAGTTGAACCAAAGCCGGATAAACTAGCGACAGTAGTATGGCAATGTTCAAACGAAACGTTTGGAGTTTCCCATATGTTTCTTTGTTTCACAGTTGGAATATAATTGATCTACGCGCGACTCTAATCTATGTTTACATTACTGAGCGCTGTAACGTTAGCTAGGTAAGTTAGTCCACAATAAAATAAGGAAATACGAATAAAATAAAGCGTCGATAGTGTATTTCAACACTTGTCAAACCCTAATAAAATCCGAAAGTGCAAAAAGTTTCAGATAACCCTAGTTTTCCTCAACAGAATCAGTAGCCACAAGTTAAAACAGAAACAAGCAGCAGTTTGAGAAGTTATATTCGGATGGACTGCTGTTTCTTGTCTGTGTCCATGAGTCAGGTCGTGGAAACGCCAGGAATAATTGAATGAATCCAGGCGTCGGTTTTCCTGGATCGACGGCAGGAGTTTACCGCATTGTCCTGGCGGTAAAAATAATCAAAATACCAGCGAGTATCAGTTTATTGTTCTGTCGTCCACTTTAAGTGTGACTCGTTGTTTGGGACTGCCTCCCTCCCTTCCTCCCGGTCCTGTGGTGAGGACAGACAGCCCTTTTCACACTTCAAAATCCAGACCGCTTTTCCACCTCAATCACATGCCTTCGCGACGCTAGCCTGTGCGCTGGGATTCAGGGGAAACTAGAGGATGACCGAGTGACTCGATCAGCACACATTTACCTTTTAAACCGATTCAGGGTTCAGTTTACTACTTTTACACATTCATCGAAATTTTTAGAAATGCATAATGTGTTTGCTGAATGTGAAACGAGGAGGAATTGAGACTTAGCAAGCAACATCTATCGACAGATGTAAACTGATTAAACAGCGAGACATCTGCTGGGTTAACCTCGTGCAAAAATGTCATAAAAATGAATTTCATTTGATTTAACTTTAATAGGCGATGCGTTTAGTTCTTGAGCAACATATTTAGTTATTACACACATCCTGTATGGAAAATACACGAAATAATCAGTTTTATAGATATTGAGAGAGAATTTAGCTGAACACGAAAGGCGGTCTATGTCTTCACCTAGTGTTCATTAATCACATCACAAGAACAAACGTGTATCTGTTATTTGCATTTTTGAATATATATAGTATTCTCCTTATCAGTAAATGATATTAAAGAAGTACAGCGCATGTTCTAAATTAAGTGTAGTTTAGATAGAAATAAAAGGATATAAAAATAAAATGTCAAAATGATTAGTGTTTCAGGAATCAAAAAATTTACATTTATTCATTTAGCAGACGCTTTTATCCAAAGCGACTTACAGGTGGGGAAAACAGCAGCAATTAGTCCTAAAGAGGCAAAAACAACTTAGGAAGTGCTCATTATACCGTATAACAGGCAATGTTTAGATAAGTGCAGGCTAGAAAGGGAAAGAAGGGATAGGGTTAAGAGAATTTTTTTTTTATGTCAAGTAATGTTGAAAGAGATGGGTTTTCAGCAGTCGTTTGAAAGTTCTAAGGGAGTTGGCATTTCGGATAGTGATGGGAAGATCCTTCCACCAGCCAGGAACGGTGTAAGAGAATGTTCTGGAAAGAGATTTTGTGCCTCTTTGTGATGTTACAATGAGGCGTCGCTCACTGGCAGTTCTGGAGAGTTCTGGAGGGAGTTTAGATTGGTAGCAGTGAGTGGAGGTATGCGGGAGCCGAGCCGGTGATTGTTCCAAAGCATCAGTGCCTTGAATTTTATGCGAGCTTCAATTGGGAGCCAGTGCAGGGAGATGAAGAGAGGAGTGACATCGGCCCTTTTGGGCTCATAGAAGACCAGTCGTGCTGCTGCGTTCTGGATCATTTGTAGAGGTTTGATTGTGCACGAGGGAAAACTGGCTAGCAGAGCATTGCAGTAGTCAAGCCTGGAGATGACCAGGGCCTGTGTAAGAAGTTGTGTGGCTTGCTCTGAAAGAAAGGGCCTGATCTTTCTAATGTTGTGTAGGGCAAACCTGCAAGATCGGGCGGTTTTAGCGTTATCGTCTTTGAATGAGAGGTTGTCATCGACGATAACGCCAAGATTTCTTGCAGAAGTTGATGGGGTAATAGTTAATGTATCCAGATGGATGGTGAAATCATGCTGCTATGAAATCAAACTGCTAATATAAGGATCACATTTAAAATAATTGAAAAGACTAAATGCAAAACACGATTTGAGTAAATGTAACCAATTTTTGTAAATATATATTTATTTGAATGACACAATGCTTCCGTGTAGTTCTAAAACTTTCTTGTCTTCATTGTGGCTTCAGCTGTGAATAAATAAGAAACAAACACTTTATTTACAGAATAAAAATAATATAAAACAATCATATATATATAATTTATTTTTTTCTTTGTAGAAATGTCCTGGGTTAAATGCAAAAGCGTACATTAAATATGAAATACCAGGTTAAATTGGATAAAGCAGATATATCTGTTCTCACGTTGTGTTTTGAGCTTGAGCAAAATAGGTCCCAATACGTCTTCAAGGTGTTTCTTCTGTTCAATGAAGTCTCGAACAGTTGCACTTTTGGTGTTATGTATCCAGTCAGATTTAGCAGAACAGG
This sequence comes from Enteromius treurensis, assembly GCA_032275025.1. Classification (NCBI taxonomy): domain Eukaryota; kingdom Metazoa; phylum Chordata; class Actinopteri; order Cypriniformes; family Cyprinidae; genus Enteromius; species Enteromius treurensis. The sequence goes on from JAUCMU010000143.1 coordinate 10,725,233, forward strand.
TCTTTATACACATGGTCTATATAGCAAAACACAAACAACGATTAGAGAATGTTTACTTTTGGGTTTGCTAAAAATGTTATGCAATCGTCAACTTATTGAATCGACCTTGTCCTCCTTATTGAGCTTTCCTTGAACTTTCTCTAGATCAGCTAAAATATCTCTGACATCTTGTATTAATGCTTGCAAACTGTCTTTGGCCTCTGTCAGAAGAAACAAAACAATCATCATCTGCCTTAATCGTGAGAATTGACTCTGTGCTGAAATGTTTCACTTCCTCACCAGCCCATGCCAGATACTCTGCGCAGTCCAGTTTGTCATAACGCCGAGCCACATCCACGGCCTGCTCTCCACGGAAATTGACAGCTTGAAAATCAGCACTGAGCTCAACCAAAGTTTTTAAAGTGTCCAGCTGACCCCACATGGCAGAATAATGCAAAGGTGAGTAGCCTAGAGTAAGAGTGAGCCATATTGATTATTTATTGTCAAACTTTTTGTGCATCGTTTATATGTTCTGTTACTGTGTGTTAATTGGTCCATTAACAGTAAACTAAAGCTGGTTTGCATGTCTTGGCTTGCAGGCTGGTTTTAGAAGGGAAATTTTATAGGCTGAGAAAGTTCTTAATCCTTTAATGGTCGTCTGTCATTTTAGTTTAAAAACATTTGATAAACTTGGCGTATATGGGATTTTCCAATATTTGTATTTTTATTTAAACAAATGGTGCAACATTTAGAGGTGAATATAAAATGCAAAATATTAAAGAAACAATATTATTAAAATAAAATATAATACACTTAGGCCCGGGTTCATAGACAGCGCTTAGCCCAAATTGAAGTAATTTTTTTAAACATTCCTAATAGGCTAGAAAAAATAAAAAAACATTACTGGTGCATATCTTAAGACTAAGACAAAACAAAGACACTGTCTGACATGGTATTTTAAGATCAGTCAGTGCACGTTTATTTCACTTGAAAAAGCTCAGATTAACATTTTAGTGTCGGACAAGGCTTAAGATATATCTGTGAAACCGGGGGTTATAATATTTAAATAAGTTAACGTTAGGGTTAATTATCCTCGGTCTGTTTTGGATGACAAATGTGATCACAACCGTAAGGTTAAATCAGCTCAGACTAGTAAACCAGCTCAGGCTTTTACTGTAGGTGTTAAAATGGACAGGAAATTAGTATTTAATAAATAGACTAAGTTACAATAAATGTTGCTCGCAGCTATTTACCGCGCGCTGTGAGTTCATTGACGTCAGCGCCATTCTGTATGAGCTCGCGCACGATGCCGCTCCGACCAAAAATACACGCAGCAAACAGCGCATTTCTTCCCACCTCATCTTTTTCCCACAAAATATCCTCCGATTGCTGATTGGCACTCTTTCTTTCCAAAAGACTCTTAAGTCCCTCTACATCATCGTCTAAAGCACATAAAAGTACCGTTTTATCCTCAGTTGACCGCATTATGACTCGCGGAAGAGTGAGTGATGTTGTTTTTTTCTGTCTCTATGGCAACCGTGCAGTAATTTCGGTCATTACTGTCATCGGCCACGTGATGTCACTGTTGACTTGTTTCAGGAAATAAGAAGGGCCGATAACCTGAGCTCAATTCAGAAATGACATATCTTGTTAAAAACTGTTATTGAAAGTAGATTCTAAGATTCTAGATTCTGTGGAAATAAATAATGGAAATGGAAAGTCCTTCTCTGTTACATAATCATCTGACATCTCAAAAAAAGGACTTGCTTTGAAAAGAAAGATCATGTTGAAAAATATGTAAGTTATGTCATATATAGGCCTTTTTTGGTTTTTCAAAAGTAAACTCAAATCCATGATTTATTAGTATAGTGTGTGAGTAAATGGCTTATCCATTTTGATTAGTATAGGCCTACATGAAATGTTTTTCATTGAAAGAGAAGGGGGAAATTATGAGGAACTATAGGGACATTTCTTGTGGTAGAATAATATGATTTCATTTAAAAGGGAAAAAAATCATTTGTTGTCCTTAAAGGTAATTTCTCTCATGATTATAAGGAATGGAAAGTCATCTGATTGGGAAATTTGTCAGTGCAAATTGACTTTTGTCATCATGTAATGTCATTGTACATTCCAAAAAAAAAACTTCCTCAATCAGCTGAAACCATGTTTGCTGTTTAAATATCTTGGCTAGTTTTAATCTTCTCACCTGAAAATGTCATAATTTCAATTCTGGGTCACCTCGACTTAATATTTAGATCCATCATTATTATCATTAGATGAAAGGACACAGGGAATTATGTGACAGAATTCACTCTATTATACAAAAAAAAAAAAAAAATACAAAATAAAAAATACAAAAGAGGAAGCATAATTTACTTTTGGATATTATAGTGACATCACGTCATGCCACACTGACAGTTGCGTTGCTCAAGGCACAAAACGATCACATTACAGAGAGTGAGAGAGAGAGTGTGTGTAAAGAATGTTGAATGAATGGATTCATGTCAAAGGTTTTGACTCATGCCATTGCTCTGCTTTCAAGTGTTCACTCCTGACCGGCCCATAACTCCTGCTCTGTCATTGCAGTCTATTTGTAGCATGTGTGTGTTCAATGAATGATGCGACTGTATTTCCAGTTGCTTTGTTTTAGGCCAAAGGAGGAAACTTTTTTATGATGTGGGTTTATAATTATAGCAAAATTGGGAATGAGATGGAAGGGGAATTGCAGTATCAAACAGGGAGAGATGTCAGCTATGCATGAAAGAAAATATATGGAAGGCTAACATTGATGTTACAGTATGTTTATATTATTTAGATATCTGGGTGTTATAGTGGGATCTAGCGATTAAAAAAAAAAAAATTAATACTACATTATTTAATTATTCTTTTTTATTATTATTATTAATTATTATTATATTTTAACTTTTTTTATTATTAGTATTTTTTATTCTGTATTTTATCTCCAAACATAGGTATCTTAGCTTCTCAGGCCATAGCCAAGGAAACAACCTGAAAGAATGGCAAGTCCTTTGTAAGTTTTATTTATTTGTTTTATTTTATTTAAATTTTCATTACATAACTTAACATAAAACCATTATATAATTTAATTTAATTAACTTTTTATTTTATTGACATGTCTTAATAAAAAAAACTTCAAAATCACACAACCATGCTTTTTGCATTTCTTTGTGTTATCTTTATAATTTATTACATTATTTTAAGTTGTATGATTTATTTCATTTGATTTTAAACATGTCTTTTTAACCAAAAAACATCAAAACCATAGAACCACTTTTTTTGGTTATTTCTGTAATTTATTACATTATTTTATTTATTTGTTTTAATTTTTATTTTATTGTGTTTTATTTAAAGGTTTCATGACATAACTTAATAAAAAAAAAACTATATAACCATTGTAAAATTGTATTAAATTAAATGGTTTATTATATTGTTAACAAGTCTAAATAAAAAATCTTCAAAATCATAATTTATTACATATTTGAATTAATTTTAAGTTAAAAAATTTTTTTTTGTGTTATTTTACATTATTATTATTATTATTACTTTTCTTTTGTTTTTAGGTTGTATTATTTATTTTTCTTTAATTTGTTGTCCTAATGTATTGAGTTATTTAATCTTTACAAGATAAAGGCAACCAGAATTTTACAGCAAATGTCAGGTTCTCCCTTGTTTGTCTCTGAATGTTTTTATTTTTTAATAGTTACTAGTACAATCAAATACTAGTTCAGTAGACCTCTTTCATCCATCACTTCACACAGTCCAGAGTTATGGTAAAACAAATCCGCATCTGGCTGTTTTCACCATTTAAAGCGTGGCTGTCATCATCTGTCCTCAGAGCCGTTAAAGCCCATGCAGTCATGCTTCAGTTCTCTCAAACGCCAAAACAACATCTGTGCTTGTCCAAGGAGTGCTAATGTACTTGGCTGTCAGAAGCCTCAGAGATTTCACTGATAGGTGCCATAATACTGCAACCACTTGTGTCTAAAATACAGTATATCTTTGCATTTACGTAGGCTGTTCTTTCTTACATCAGCGTCCCTTATCTAGGGCTGCTTTTGTAAGTGATGAATGTTTTAATTACGAGTTTACATTGACCAGTCTGGTCCCAAGGCTGATCATTGAGGATTGAGAATCAACACGGTCTTATATTGCTATGTAAGTCCATTACATCATCTCATTAGACTCACTGAGCTCCATTTCTGCCAATCTGTTCAAGAATGTCATTTAGGCTAAAGCTGTTAACATTGACTGAATGAAAGACCTTTGATCAGGGCTGAAAAACTTTCATTTTGCTTCATCCTAAATGAAGAGCTGACCTTCTGCCCTATTAATCTATAATAATCTCTTTCTGACGGCATATTTCCTCGTAAGTCTGTGTCTATTTTCTGTTTCTGCCTTGAAATTAGTAATCTGGCCTGGTTTGGCCTGAATTTCCCAAACTGCACTTACAAGTGAATCACGGCGCACTAAAAATAACTCCATTAGAAGACTGGACTCAGGAAATGAGTAAGGCTCTCGGCTCCTTAGAATCCAGTGATGTCCGCTGCTTTACATTGACCCCTCTGCTCTGGATTACAGCCTGACGTCTAGGTGACATCATCCACTGCAGGAGATCCAAAGGCAGACAGATGTTTGTTTAAGCTGTAAGGCCGATAATGTGGTGGTTTCAGTCTTTATGTTTGTCTTTGCTGACTCATAATATTGGATTTCCTCTCATCCTAAAACTTCAGCCACACCTGTAAAAAGAATTCAGGTTTAACCGCTTTGCATGTTGAGTATTCACATTCATTAAAACATTTTTTCATTTTTAGGCTGCAATGCAACCTGTTTGACAGTTACCCATATAACTTGCTTGTTAAGTTATTGTGATGTTTGGAATGCATTGTAAGTGCTAAGTGTGTTGTTTAGAAGTAAGTATTAAGTGTGATTTAAACACATACCAAATTAAAACAATTTTAATTTGAGGTTTGTACCTCTTTTGATCATCACTCATGGTTTTGGTGATGCAATGACTTTTGTTACATATTTTTCTTAGTTGATGTTTTACTAAATTATTTACATAGTCTGAATCACCGTAATGTGTATTCCTGTAACCAAACAGCAGGCACCCCAAGAATCTACACTGAAAATCTAGTTTTTCTGAATTTCTGAAGAAGACTCAAGACATATACAGAAATCTTTAGAAATTCTATTTGTGATCTTCTTTGTAGGCCAGATTTTCTTGAAAACTAAGCAATACCTCAAATATTTAATATTTAACACTAAATGTCTATGAGTTATCACATAAAATTAGTCTTGAATTATTTCGAGCTAGTTATGGAAGTAGTTAAAAAAACGTGGAAGTAGTTGTCACCAGACTTCTCACAAGTTGAAACCATGTGACCTGCTCGATGGAAAAGAAAGTGGTTGGAAAAACAGTTCAGCTATTTTAGTCTTGAATGATGATGATCTCACTTTGCAGCGTGTATGTTAACCACAAAAGTCAACAGGAAGCTGACATATCAGAAAAAGGCCATGCTGTGCATAGAAACAATCCAACGCAAGGAAACAGCAGTACACAAAGAACTCTGATATAGCACAGAGGCTGTAAACAAACATTGTGTTACAAACACAGGTGTCTATGTTGAGATACGTTTCCACAGGATGCATCTATAAATGGGTTGTGTGTTCATCTAGCATGTTTGACATACATTAGACTTCTACGGAAAGAAGTGCTAAAGTGTTCTCCAGTAAGGTACACCTGTGGTCTCGTTATAAATATTATGGTTTTGCAGATGATCTGACTTTCTTATTCAGAAAAATACAACTGCTAAAAGTAATATTTATGCAGCAGCAATATGAGTTTTGAGCAAATATTGCAGCATGTGATGATACAACATATACTTTTTAACACAGGCTCATGTTCTAGTTGGTGTTTATTGTACCAACAAACACAAATACCATTATAATGTTAATGCAAGCATATTTAGATACGGAAACAGTTTTTCTTTCATCCTGTTCCCATTGCCTGTCATTAGGCAGTGCTGCATTCCAGCTGCAGTGGGTATAGATTCATCACCCTGATGTCTGTTTGGGTGAGGTCCAGTGCCCCACATCTCAAACATATTGCTTCACTGAGCTCTACCAAAGGGAGAGAGAGCATTATGGAGTCAGGAGAGCTCTGCATTCTGCCATGTTTTTGTTCTGGCACATTCTGGTCTTAAGTAATGTAATGTTATTTAATGTAATGTAATGCTATTTTATTTTATTATACTTTTTATTTTATTTTATTGTTTTGTTTTGTTTTGTTTTGTTTTATTGTATTGTATTGTATTGTATTGTATTGTATTGTATTGTATTGTTTTGTTTTGTTTTGTTTTAATCCTGGCACATCATGAGGTGGCTAATTCGTACGATCTTACTTGTTCAAATTCATGCGATTTTTGCTAAATTGTACGTATTTTACGAGTTGCCAATTCGTATGAATTTGTACGGATTACCTAAAACTAACCCTGCCCCTAAACCTACCTGTCATGGGGTTTTAGACAAATTGTGCAAAATCGTATGAGTGAGGTCGTACGAATTTGTATGAATTAGCACAAATTTGGCACCTTGTAAGAATATGCATGAATTGGTTGTGAGACTGTGTTGAATAAACCTTGAAAAGGTCAAATAAAATTACTTTCTAATCTAACCAAATGTCTCAGTTCTGTGCAACTTGTTTCTTGTTGTTAAGCAGATGCTTTTTAACCAAAGTGACGCATATGCTAAATGCAGGGACGGTCCCTCAGGAGCAGCACATTTACTTTAAAAGGGACAGCGATGGGAGGAGGGGATCTTAGCCACCTTACAGTTCTTAGACTGAATTCTTATCTGTGTTCAGATTTCAAATCTGTAACCTTTACATTGACAACGTAATCAGACTCATCTGCCTGCATCAACATTTGAATCACGGAACCTGTCTAAAAAGGAATGTAGCATTGACCTTGATCATTTTTTTGTCCATAAGCCCCTTATACATCACACTGACAGCTTTCAATGATGATCCAATAAGTGAATGTAGGGATGGCTTTTTGGGTATTTACACAAAAGCAGAACTTAGGACAACTGAATGCCATTGACTGTCGTCAGCAACGTTACTTCTGCATGACGCTCTGGTCTATTGTGTATGGCTGCTGAGTTCTGCTGCACATGACGTGCATTGTAATAACACCCTGCAAAGAAAAGTACCCAACAATCACTTACGTTTTACAAATTTCCACAGAATTTCTATAGTGCTAAAGAAGCATATTAAATCAAAAGGTTGATGCAGAGCTGCAGTTTGCACAGTTGCACCTCTGTCGCTTATGCATGACGATCATACATGGTCTGCTAGCATTGTGGTAAATGATGAGTATTTATTAGAACTAGAGAGTGTTGTTTGCTGAGCAGCTTGTTATGTGTGAGCTGGTGCCTTGCAAGAGGGTTTTTGTGGTTATGCTAATCTGTTTCCTTTTGTTTTGTTTTATTTTCGCATCTGCATCTTTCTGTTGCTTTAGTGAAAGTCACATTGGGTCAGGTGGAAAACACTAAGAGAAGATTCAAAAAATACCCATCAAGCATAATGTCATTTCTAATACATATAAATATAGAGAAATAAAACTGCAAGGCTTTCATAAAGTAGAGTTTGACACTTAATGCATGTAATGTGGTGACTCGGAAACTTATCAAACTTTACCAGATATAAATGTGATCATCAGCAGTCTGTAACTGTCAAGGGGACCCTGCTTTACACTTAATAACCAGCACTTCCTGTTTGTGTATATATATTCTGATGGCTAGGCCCACACAGAGATGCCACGTATTTCTGTTAAACTGGGCCTTCTGTAAGTTCAAAAATGATTAAATCCCCTTTACCTCTGTGCATGTTTATTAATAATTTGATTATCCTTTCAGATACGAATAAAAATGTATGGCTCTCATTTTTAAACAACATATTCTACCATGTCCATTGTGCAGATGTTTTTTTGATTAGGTTATGAAGCATTAGAGCTGGTTTGAGCTGGTCCTGAGCTGGTCACAAGATGGTCCTGAACAGGAAATAATTGCTTAGGACCAGAAAGTGACAAACTTAAACCAGCTCAAACCAACAGCCATGCTTATATGGGGTTTTCTTTTTTTTATGGTAGGCCTACTGTTGGAGCTGCAATGCAGTGACGGTTCTTGTGTTATATGTTGGTTCAAGGGAAAGTAACTCTGTAATTGGCATTTTGGCATGAGGATAAGAATAAGTTGAGGATGATTGACCAATTATAATTCATGGTCCTCTCTCAACTATCCTACTATCACAGAACTCAGTCACAGCACTTTTCTAAAGACACAAAACACTGAACATTTACCTCTAGGGTATGATAACAAGCTCAGTGTACTCTCAGATACTGATCCTCTCCATTTGGGAGTTTGTAAGTTGCTCTAGTTTTCAGGTAAGATTTCCTAGTTTGTTTTTGTCCTGCTGAGTTGAGGATGTACAGATGTTTTTTGTAGCCTGACGGGCAGTAGCAGATCTGCTGCCTGGGTGGCTGATTATCTGGGTGGCAGGCATCAAGCCATATAAACTTGTGCTTGTCCTGATTGTGGCTGTCCTATATTAGAATTTTCTACAGTATGTCAGTTTGGTAGGTGGTTCATATGTTACATTGTAGGGCACTAATTTTCTTCCTTCACTAAAATTCTTTGTTTTGTGAAAATGCTGTGGCATAATCACTTGTTGCATTAAATTATTATTATTTTTTTATTAATAACATGCATTACAAACAAAACGTAATGTTCTAGACTAAAACCTCAAAATATGTCAGCTGTGGTTGGCTTGTTGACATGCTCTACACAGAGGTACCTGCCACAGTTCTCAGAAAAATACTGAATGATTACATAAATGCGGCTTAAATCTCTTGAGAAATGTTACAGTTATGCTGGCACAAACAAAACAGCCACTTTGACGCAGTTCGGTGAGGCTTGTTTTTTGTTTTTACGCACATATACACTTAGACTCACACCTTTCTTGTGCATGTTTACAACACCAGTTGCAACCACAAGATATTTTCAGACACCGCAAGAGGAGTGTCATGTGTGGTTACAAGGGGCGAGAGAATGAAATCAACACATATTGATGTACTGCACGGTGGTGCAATAATTTGTTATTCTTTGTCAAGTATGAATTCGCCAAATAGTCTATAACTGCATTAATGACATGTTGTTATGGTTACAGAGGAATTCCCCAAAAACCCAGTTGCCCAATAACTTACTGAATGACACATTGCATGGTTTAGTGGTGCTCAGCAGTCAGACGTAAAAATAAATCTGAGCTTATATCAAGATAAGTTTTTTAAGTGAAATAATAGCAGATGGCAACACTGAACTGTAACCATAACAAAGTGACAAAAGCATGCAGCAAGAACATTGTCCTAATCAGAATGATCAGTGTGATAGATAGATCATCACTTTCCCTGCAGTCTGTGCAAGAATGTGTCATGCAATATCAGAAAACTTTGGCAAGATTGAATACTAAGTCTCAAAAGAGTTTAAAGGAATAGCTCACATTTATGATAAATGGGGACTAAAGCACTATATTTCAGTTTTGTCGACTGAATCATTCACTTAAACAATCGGACTCAAAAGAACATGCTAAAAAGAGCTAGAATTTAAGATTTTCAGTGAATATCGACGTAAAGGAATAGTTCACCAAAAAATGAAACGTTTTGTCACTAGCTCACAGATGGATCCCCAGCAGTGAATTGGTGCCATCAGAAGGAGTCCAAACAACTAGTAAAATAACTGTAGTCTGTCAATTATTGTTGAAAAACAAAAAGTGTTTGTAAAAACAAGACATTTTTTTACTTTTAAATTTGTACTTCCAGTTAATATGTGAGTCCTCTGTTCATAAATGGTGGACTGAAGTCATGTTGTGGATTATATTGATATTTATATCTGCTGTTTGAACTTTCATTTTGACTGTTGGTAAGCAAGTGCAAAAAAATTTTAAACTTTTCAGGAAATTAATTTTCTTTCTTTCTTTTTTTTTTCTTTTTAACAGCATAAGAGTGAGTAAATGATGACTACATTTTAATTTCTGGGTGTACTGTCCCTTTAACTGCAGCATAACTTGATGTTCAAATTATGAGTTCATGCTTGAGTGCTTTTTTTAATATCACCCGAAACTTACTGAACAATGTCTTCTCTATTTGTGTACGGGCAATCAAGGCTGTAATGATAGCAATGAATGTAATAATCTAGTCACATGTTTGTTTATCGTCTTATCAGTGGAGCCCTGGGAACCTCGTAAACACTCGAAGCCAAATGACTTCTACCACACCTTGTCAAAGTCTGCGTCTCACAGACATAAACTAGTGCCGATTATTACTTACACAATACAGTGCAATAAAGTGCCCAATTGCAAACAGACACTCCTTTCAAGTACAGTAAAGATCAAGCTGCTATTTATAACATATGGGCATGTATCTATGCTTATGTGCACACTGCCTGTGTGAACAAGACAGGAACTCATTTGGATCGTCTTTGTTTCCAAGGCAACAGCAAGCACCATACCGCCCACGCATGTTAGACAAACGATCCCAGAACGGGGTTTCCTCTCACACCTTGCCTTTGCAGAACCCGAGCCGATCCTGCCTGTGACAGCAGTCGCTTGTGCGTCACGGCAAGTGTTCTCCTGGCGTTTCACAAACGCCCACGGCTCCCTTGGCTCTTTCCCATCCATTCTCATCTCACGGCTATGAGCCAGAGACTTCTCCACACCTTAAAAGAGTCACTTCCGGCTATCCACCAGACACGGTTGATGTTTATCTCAGAAATGAATAATTTCACATGAATTTGTGAGACATGAAAGACACTTTATTCTCATTTGTATTACTGTTCATGAATGCGTTCATCTAGTGGACTGACTTCTGTTTATTGAATTCTTTGACTTTTATTCCACAGTGTGCCTCTGAGAGAGAAAAAAATGGCATATTTTGTTACCTTCATTGAGAGTTCACTCTAAGACCAGCATAAGGGATTTGTGGAGCTCAGAGAGGTTCTTCTCAATTGAGTCTTTGTGTAGTACGCCTCTAAGTAATCGAGTTTAACCCGATTCTATTTTCAGCTTTGTTTTGCGCACAAATCGGTTTATGTAAGTTTAGAAATGGGGTCTGGGATGAGGAAACTGGAATAATATTCTAAAGCATAATCTGGATCTTTGGGCTAATGTCTTGGCCAGATTTCAAGGTTCACTTTTTACTTCAGAATTAGCCCGAAAATTCTTCTTTTGTTTGTGCAAATAGATGTCTGACTTTCTGTTCGGCTATCCATCTGTTCATATGTCTGTCTGCTGTCTAATATGCAAATTAATATCAAATATTAAGGAAAATATCTTTCTTTCTTTCTGTCCATTCGTCTATCCCTCTGTCTGTTCAATCGTTGTCTGTCTACCTAATATATAAACACGTAAATAAAATGGGACATTTTTTTCTTTCTTTCTTCCATCCATCCATCCATCCATCTGTCTGTCTGTCAGCCATCTAATATATAAAAACATTTTACATATAATTAATAATATCTATCTATCTATTCAGCCGTTCATCCATCCATCTATGCCAACTAATATAAAAACACATCATATATAATGTCTATCATCTATCTATCTATATATCTTGTATTATAAAACTACTATATACTACATGTAAGATAACAAACAAGTGCGCTAAGAAAGAGAATGGCATTCTTTTCTTTCAGCTTAATGAAATAAAGAGACATCCCTCCCCCTGCACCTACAGGAGGTCAGTGACAGATGGGGACAGCTCTGAACTGGCTTCACAGACAGCTGCCAGGGTTTGGGGGTGAAATGTTAAAGGTCAGCTCTTTTAGACTGCAGATCCCTACACTGATGGCCTGACAGTCTGACTTGCCGCAGACCCACTATCAAAGTAGATTAAAACTGTCCCAAAGAGAGTTTAACTTAGCTTTTGATCTGACATGGGGGTGTCGCTTCAGCTGCTGCCCTCATAAATCATGTTGCATGTGGGATTCAGGTATGAGTTTGAATGGGGCGGGTATGAGTGTGTTTGTTTGAGCTGGGTGAAGGGGATGTTTTGCTAACTGACTAGCCTTTTCCAAAGAGATACTGTAACAAGTTTTTCTTCTTTGCACAATGTGAGCACAGTCTGTCACTGCTGCTCTGCCAGTAAAGGACATCCTTCCTGTGGACGTGAGGGGGTGTTTTCAGAATGCAAATCCACTAAGTATTTTTAAGTATAAAGTAAAAGTGACAACATCAGTGACAGAATCTAACATGACCCCAGACATGGAAATGCATTTGTGGTTTATCAGTTTTTTTCAGTGTATCATAAACTTGCTGAGGAACGCCCAGTGACATTTACAATGACTCAAGTGAGTAAAGACACAGAAGAGTTGTTCATTTGACATCAAACACTGTTTAAAAGACTGGAAAAAAACATGATGCCAAGTACTCCACTAAAATCATTAGTGCCAAACTTAAAAAAAAATAGCTCAGGTCAAACCACAGTTTCCTGCAAGCTAAAGCTCAATTCTCTGGTCTGCAGACATAATCATTTTAAACTAGGTTGTGGCCAATCATTTTACAGGTGTGGGAGGGAGATGGAGGACAGAGAAAGAGAAAGAGATATATTAAGATGTTTTAATGGAAAATAAGGCACTACAGAGATTAGCAACCATTTTGACATCAGGTACCATACACACACACACACACACACTGTTTTTAACAGGTTAATTTCTTACATCAAGAGAAACACACACACTTGCAAGCGCACGCATACAGCATATGGTATTTTACATTTTCTTTTCTTTCTTTTTTTGGAACCAAGACATTTTATACTATGACTACATGTTGATCACTGGAAAAATGATTTATGCTTGACCTTTAAGTTTCTATTGTGTTAAATTGTTATACATCCTTATCTTATGTAACTTTTAACTTGGGTCTTGGCAAACTGATAAAAGTTTTAGGTGCACATTAGATGTTCTCTCTCAAAATGACAGTAAGAAAAAGCCCTCCGGAAAGCAGAAACAGACTTCAATGCTGCTGCCGGCTTGTTAAATGTGTAAAACCAGCTTCAGCTCCTAATAAAAGGGCAAAGGATTTGTTACTGGTTGGGCCTGTATCAGGTGTTCACTACAGTTGTGCTTTCAGAAATGTGCTGAGCCCTCTGGCTATATTACAAACGCTTGCACGAACAGAAAGACACCATGAAATAGCATTCCTTTAAGGAGTAACCAAGGCAGTGCAGTGACAGGTGTAGACACACACACATACACACATACACACACTCCATTTCATTCAAGTGAAAAGCTAAAAGGGTTCTTTGGGACCTCTGGTCCGTGTTATACGCCCGGGTGACAGACGTGCAGACTTCTCTATTGTGTGTGTGATGCCGCTGGGCCTCTTTCTCTCTACCGCCGGAGGCTGCGGCGGGGGTCGCGTGCCCCACTTTCACAGCAGCAGATGGGGGATGAACCCCACTCGCTGCTTCCGAACCTCCGGACAGAGGGTGTCTACCCCACCTGTCAAGGCCACACAAAAGCCAGACTGCTACGTCACAAAGCCCAAGAAGAGTGCAGACTGCTAGACCCAAAGCTGCTTTTCATGCAGCGCCAAGCGTGTAAACACGGAACATACTGATATTTAAAACAGGTCTTGTAGGGGGTCACATGAATACTAACAACACACATCTGCCGTTTATTCTTCTCCATCTCCTTCAATCCCTTCCAAAATTCAGTTTTTGCGTAGTTGCTGAATATGATAGTCATTTAAAAATATGTATATATATAAAATATAGTTTTGGGTTCCAAATCACAATTCAGGTTCTTGAATGATTCCTAATCAATTCCTTTAATTTGATAAGTAAATATTTGGAAAACATAAATGTAATTCTACTGTCAAATGCTGCATTCTTTTCATTCCAAAATAAATGTAAATCAGCAATGAACAATGGGACCAAATCTTATTGTGTATCTTTAACTATCTTTGTATGAACACTCAGCCAGAAGCTACAATAATTTAAAAGCTGATCTTCACAAACACTTCACAGCAAAACCAATTTCACATCTTTGCTCATTCAAAAGAGTTTGTGATTCACTAAAAAGAACTGTTTAGAAGAGTAATGAATTAGACTTCTCTGTCCATGCTATATGATTTAGAAGAATAGGCTCATACGTGTTTTTTTTAGCTTAGGATTCTGACTTGATTGGGCCTTTTTTTAAATTACATATCTCTTGCTACACTGTCAGCTTTTGACTTACCAAAATAACTGATTCATAAGAATCAAATTGTTCATGAATCAGACAGTCTACTGGTAGCACTGTGTGTTTTAGATTCGCTAGAAAGAACTGGCTCTTATGAACTGTTCACCCGAGCGTCAGACTTCTCAGGACACAGTATATTTTTTTGATTTAGTCAAAAGATCACCTGACATTCGAATGATACACTGTTCCAGTCATGTACAGGTGTAATAAACATCTTTACAAAAGAAAGATAAAATAGTCTACATTAGTCTACATTTCCAACCGTTTTCTGTCTGAAGTCTTGTCAGTGACGAAACATGTTTTGACAATTTGAAAGTACATGAAAATGTACTTAGAGCTCAGATTTGTACTGATAAGTTATCTAAGCTGCTAAAAGGCTGCAAGACTTGATGCATCATCATCATCAACTATTACATTTTGAAACCTTACGCAATGCATTTGTACTTATATCTACGGTGGCCAAGAGAGCTCAACACGCGGCAAACTTTAGAAAACCACTTTTTGAGGTCCCCCTGAAACATTTCCGTTATGGTCCGTGCTATTTGCAGCACATTTGTGTGTTTGCAGCACGTTTCTGTGTTTGTAGCGCGTTCGTGTGTTTGCAGCGCGTTTCTGTGTTTGCAGCGCTTTCCTGTGTTGTCAAACTGATGAAGATGTTTTCTTAACGTGTTCTTGTTTTTTTATGTTTGCTTGTGTTTTTTTCAACACAGTCTCACAACCAATTCGTACATATTCGTACGAGGTGCCAAATTTGTACCAATTCGTACTAATTCGTATGACCTCACTTGTACGATCTCGTACGATTTGTCTAAAACCACGTGATGGGTAGGTTTAGGGGCGGGGTTACGTTTAGGTCATTCGAACAAATTCATACAAATTGGCATCTCGTAAAATATGTATGATTTTGAATAAATCGTATGAATTTGTACGAGTGAGGTCGTATAAATTCGTACGAATTAGCCACCTCGTAAAATACATACGAATTGCCGTGAGATCAGGTTGGTTTTTTTCCGTTTGCATGTGTTTTCTGAAGTTTGCAGCGCGCTGAGCTCTCTCGGCCACCGTACGTATCACCTATAACTTACTTTCTTCCTCTTTTTGTTGTGTACATTGATTTTGCTCTACGTCTGAAGCTTATGTTTTTATGGAAACTCTGAAAATGACTCTATAGGCAGTGCATAACAAGCTTTTACTTGACAAATTACTTGTGCACTGACTTTAGGTGAATGCAAGGGTGAATGCATGTGTTATGTAATGGGGCATTTGCCTGATTTGATTATGAATGGAGCGCACGTCTACAATGAGATGACATCATTGTGCTGTGTCACAGCACTGAGTGTGTTTGCCCCTCTCCATCTGTGTGTGGGCTGTAGCATATTCATGGAGCTCTTTTAGGAGCAGACAGTCTCTGCCAGTCATAGCCTGAGCCCTGCAATTATATGTACTCTCTCGCACTCTCTCTGCTTCTCGAAATGTCCATGTGCGCATCTCTTCTCTCGCTCTCCTTGTGAAGCAATGCTAATTGCTCTGATGAGGATGCTTCGTGTTGATTCCTCTCATTGATTTTTGCACCTGCTGCTGGATGTTTTAAGGGTTATTTTAGCACAGTTTCCTCATTCGGCAAGAGAGGAGAGGAATTCAGCAAGGACCCGCAACAACCACACTGTGTCCTCAATGCATATTTGATGTTAAAGGGATAGTTCACCTATAAAGAGATTTCTGTCAGCATTTGCTTGCTTTCATACTTTCTTTCTTTCTTCCGTAGAACACTATGGTTAAACTTTAGAAGTATATCATAACATTTTCAATATAATGAAGGCACATATCAAACTTCAAAAATGCTATTGCCGTAGCTTTCACAAAACCGAGGATGTTTAAGTCCCTGACGTAGTGGTTAATAGTAATAAGAAAATACTATAATTTTATAGTATGCATATCTCAAAGATATCAAATGGTTTAGAAAAAAAAAGATATTAGTCTTATAGATTACTTTTATGATTCTTTGACTGTATTTTGGAATCCATTTTGATGCTTGCAGGACTGCTCATAATACTGATTCAAATAGAAATCACACATCATCTCATAAAAAACTGACTCATAAGAGTCATTCATTCATGAAACAGACATCTCTGGTTGTGCTGTATGTTTTTGATTCACTAAAGAGAACCCTGCACTTGTGAATCAGTAGGGTTCAGTTCAGTGAATCAAAGAAAACCCTAATCATTGTTATGTACTGGAAAGAGATACCAGCACGTTTTTAGAAATGTATTTTTTTTGATGTTCCACAAAAAAAAAAGAAACAGAAAACAGTGGTGCTTTATGTCATCTGGTATTTTAGAATCAGACAATACAGACAAGTTACAGATAATAATAATAATAAAATATTAATATTACAGTTTCTTTCTGTTATTTAATTTTTAGTTTTTATATAGTTGAAAAAATTATATATATATATACTATTCATATATTTATTCAGTTTTAGACCTTTTAGTACATCCAACTTTTATTTCATACTATTTTAGCATCAGTTTTAGTTTTTATTAATATTTTTATATAGATAAATGATACAAATGTAAATAATGTTCAATAAATATATATTTCTTTCTGTTTACATTTTAATTTTAAATAAAGTTTTGGTAATGTTGTTGTGTATTTGTATATTTCTATATAGTTAAAAAAATTATTATCTTTATTTAGTTTACATTAATTTAGTACATCTAACTTTAATTTCATACTATTTTAGCATCAGTTTTATTTTTTATTAATATTTTTCTACAAATAAATGATAAAGGTGTAAATAGTTTCTGTTTACATTTACTTGTTTTTATATATATATTTCTATATTGGTTTTATACATAAACAATTTTATTCAGTTTTAGTTATTGTAGTTCATTAAAATTTTGTTACGTAACAAACTGAAAATGAAAAAATCTTGTATTGGTAATTGACTGAAGTTTTTTTGAATATTTTATTTTGGTTAATGTTTATTTTATTTCAAGTAACAATAGTTTCCCTTGTTGTATTTATTTTTTACTAATAACCCTGGTTTATAGCAGCATTTTTGAGTCTGCTATTGATTCAGAGCTATGTGTCAGTAGCAAATTCTTTTGTAATCAGTTTTTTGAGGTGTACAGTGTGCATTTTAGGACACCCTCAGACCTCAGTCATAAAACGAATATGTGTCATGCCTCAGACTAAAAGGCTTTGTCAGTGGACCAAACGGCTTCAGGTCTAAAAAAAAAACAACGTCTGGTGTCCGGTCTCGTACAATCAGGCATAGGGCGAAATGGTCTCCAATTAAAAGGCATCAGACAAAAAGTTATCAGGCAAAACATCACATGCACGTGGCCCAAGCAATGTGGTGGTGCTTGGGCCGGGTGCGTGTGCCATCACATGGTCCATTTCACCCTACGCCTGATTCTACAAGACCTGACACCGGACGTCGTTTTTTCCGAGACCTGAAGCCTTGCAGTCACAATGCTGTTTGGTCCATTGACAAAGGCCTTTTAGTCTGAGGCATGACGCATTTTATGACTGAGGTCTGAGGATGTCCTAAAATGTACACCGTAGAAGTGGCATTCCTCTCTAGAGGATTACATCACTAGAACGAGGTCAAACTGAAACACACTCTATAACTCACACTTTCAGTGGCCTTAAACACAGATCAGTTCACTGCTGTCAGCCATTAAACCTGTCATGGCATGTGTGCTGATGCAGATGCGCTGTATTACATTGGCCTCATTTACAGCACCAGCATAGAAATTGCAATCAGTCTCAGACTTCCGTGCTACAGCTGTACGCTCCGGCAGCGTATCAAAGCAATCAATTACCCTGCACAGAAACGCTCAAGGACTCTGCGTGAGCACTGAGTATTTCAGCTTTGAATTGTTGTTTAAAACCCGCAGTATTTTTAGTTTTGTATTCAACTTTGTTGCATTGTATGCAACTCCACGACCGAATGAATGGATAGAAGAAAAAAAAAGCTCAGAGGAATCCACTGGTACTGAATGGATGTAATTTAAGCTGTGTTCGAGTGAGGCAGGCAACAGGAAGTCCATTGAAGGATGTGATGTGTAACCTAATTCCTTACCGTACAGATTGCCACACAGCAAAACGAGAAATGACGCCAAGCATTGATCTTCTGTCGGGGACACTGATGTAACGCCAGCTTAAGAAGATGAGCGTTTTTTCCTGCTTTGTAGCTTCAGTGAATCATGAAGTATAATTCATTTAGCAACATAATCTGTGTAGATTCTAATAAAATGGAAATTATTTTCCAGTTTAAAAAATCTGAAAAAATATGCAAAGTATATCAATCACTTTTATTTATATAGCGCTTTTAACAATACAGATTGTAGCGAAGCACTGAACATGATCAAGTAGGAGAACAGAGTGATGGTAATGTATAATAACGAGAATTACACTATATATTTATCAAATACAGAGAAGGTCTCTGTAGTCAAGACGACGGTAATCACTGGAAATCAGGTGTCCCCAACTAAGCAAGCCAGAGGCGGCAATGAACCAAAACCCCATCCATGAGAGAATGGGGGAAAAAAAACCTTGGGAGAACCAGGCTTAGTTGGGGCCAGTTCTCCTCTGGACGGACACCCAGCACCTAATTTCCAGAGCAATTTTAAACACATATCAGATTGTGTAGACACAAAGTGTGTGTGTGTTTGTGTGCATCTGGTTCCGGCGATCTGTCCACAGGGCTCATCTAGGTGTTCTGGTCTCCAAAGAAGATCATTTCTTTGTGCTGGTACACCCTCTGATCAGGTATTTGCTTCTCCCTAAGAAAATATTCCATGACCGCAAAAGAGAACCCCATCTCTTGGCATTCCTGAAACCTGAAGGCTGTACAAATAATGTTTGTGTCTGATACTAGATGCTTGTGATGGTAGACATATCTGACACATCATTTGTTGAGACTTAAGTGTATGATACAGTGCCAGACAAAACCAAAACCAAAAATGATAGTTATGCATAATGATAGATCTGTGAAGTCATTCTTTAGTCAGCAGAAAAACAGACCTTCGTTCATGCGTGTCATTTTTTTTGTGTTATTGTTTCTGTATTTTATTTTCTTTCTTCATTGTTTTCTTTTTAATTTAGTTTTAGTTTTCACTCATCGTTTGTTGTTTTTCTAGTTTTTATTAGTTTAGTTTTCGTTTTTTAGGGTTGTCAAAGTTATGCGTAAGTAGAGTCATTACAAAAATCTAATTTTCATGTTAATTGTGTCAATTTTTATTTTAGTTTGGTAGGTTTGAATAATCAAAATCAATTTTAGTTTAGTTTATTTATTAGTATATTTTTAGCTTTTCTGAGTTTTTTTTATTTTTATTTCATATTTACATGTTACTGTGCATAAGCACTATTAATATATTCCATGAGACATGGTGTGAGTTCCTGTCAGTGATTTCTAAGGTGTGAAATGATATCAAAATCTCAAGGGTGTACATTTTTAATTGACCTCCATATAAAATAAACCGTGATGGCACACTTACAATGGTCCCATCCTTCCGCTGTAAGTCTTTTATTGTTTTCATTTTGTTTTATTGAGGACTCTATTGATTTCCCGAGATCACCAGGACGGGAAGCCACAGACTTGAATTATAAATGTGTATAAATATGAACATGTGTGCTGATGCATTGCCGCATTTTCCTGCCATGATGTCTGTGTATATCCAACCTGATCTCAAGGCAATTCGTACATTTTTTTTATTTGGTGGCTAATTCGTACAAATTCATACGAGTTGGTTTTAAAAAAATCGTACAAAATTGTACGAGAGAGGTTGTACGAGTTAATTCGAATTAACACCAATTTGGCACCTTGTATACAAATATGTAAGAATTGGTCGTGAGACTGTGTTGGAGAGATGCTCTTCTTTCATTAGGCAGAAACAAGGCAATCAAATAGCTTATGATTTATTCAAGCTTTGTTTTTTTTTCATTCCCTGCAGTATTTTCTGCTCACTTACATAATTATGTGGCTTTCTCTCACTTAGTTCTTCTCTGGAGAGGTGCACATTGCTGGCGTGATTCATCGTTTGGGCTGCGTTGTTTTACTCACTTAATTTAATGGAGCTCGGGCTACATGCCTTCCTGCCTCTGCGCTTATGAGGCCCATGTGAGATTTCTTCTACATCAGCTGTTCTAACCTATTCAAATGCTTTCCTCTGATTAAAAGCTCACTTTGGTGAGTTTAGCTTCCGGCAAATGAAGATGTTGTATTTTAGATCTGCTACTAAAAGTTAATGCTTTGTTATATCTGGTCTTCGTAGTAGATATTACGGTTCATATCCAATGTTTCGATTATTTACAGTATGTAGAAACACAGAGGAACATTTCATTGCTCAGGAGTTCTCAGAAATGCTCTTAACTGTATCAACATGTCTGGAGTAATTACAGACATCTGGCAATTGCTGACATACAGAATGCTATTAAATTGATGTAGACAACATTTTTTAGATTATATATCTATTTTGAAATATTGAATACAAAGTCTCTGTATTTAATGGCAAGCTTTAGTAACTTGGCAAATCTAAGCACAGCTTGAGACTTCTAGGAGATTGTTGGTCCAAAATTGTTGAATCATTGTGAAACACACAAAAAAAGCTACATTTCTGGAACAAACTCCTTAAATGCCGCCTAAAAGGTTCTTTATTGGCATTGATTGTTTCGTGAGGAACATTTAAGGTTTAAACAAGCTTTAAACAAAATCCTGCAGTCCTTAAAAAAGAAGTAACAAAACTCGGTCCTTTATTTGTGTGTGCCATCATTTTTTGTGTTTATCTTTTTTATTTTCTTACTTCATTATCGTCATTGTCTTCTTACTTCATTGTCTTTGTTAATGTTGTTCACTGCATATTGACTAAAACAGTAAAAAGTAATGCAAAAACTTGTTTGTGCACTTAGGTTATCCAATAGCAAAACAGGGCATTGCATACAGCACCAGTAATAAGAATGATTAACAGACACGAGATCAGATGCAAGATAACGACGCCGTGTGTTGCCGTAGAGGAGTGTAGTTTTGTGTGGTGATGCTGGAGACTCATAGACATACAGTACATTAGTTTCCGGCTCAGACTTCAGTGAGCTCATCCTATGATTACTCTGTGTGGCTGACGTATGGTCGGAGACCAGGGAACCTGCTGCTGTTGTCAGGGAAACCAAGCTGAAATCCCTGATTTCGAGACATTGTGTTCATAAGCTTAAGGTGTAATAATAAGTGGTGAATCAGTGCTTTAAGTAAAGATCGAGCTAGTGTCATAAGCAGGGACATTCAGTCTCACTTATTTCCTACATGTTGTGCCATGGTGCTCACAAAGTCAATCTGGGTTTGAATAATTTCCTGATCTTTCTCCAGTGTCATACTAAATAAATAGGGAGCCGAAATATACAGTAGAAAAGGATCATGAAACTATAATCTAAGCATTCATGTAAAAAATAAATAAATCTAATTATGCAACTGCCAAAATGAAGCCCACCAGATGGACAAAAGATCTAGAGGCTTCATGTAAAATTTGAAAGAATGTAAAATTATTAAAAAATATAAGAAAAGCAATCTATGTAGTTTTGTAATATACTAATGTATAGTTCATATGTGATTTATTCAGTTTTTTCTGCTTGCTTCCTGTAGCTTTGGGTCAATACTTGTTATAAAAATAAATGTGTGAAAATTATTTTAAAGATATGTTGAAATAAGTTATTAAGCTATTATTATTGTTTTTTAAATATACATTAGCATTCAAAAATTTGGGTCTGTAAGATTTTGTAATGTTTAAAAAAAAGTCAAATCAATAAAATCAATAAAGCAATAATTCTTTTAAAAAATTCAACTGATCTTATCTAACTCTTCTGCACTGTGTACAGTGTTAAAATAATATTTTTCCACATAAAAAAAAACACACACACAAATATATATAGATGAGCTTTTTTTGGAAAAATTAAGTTGCAATATCTTGTTTTGTTATCACTGTTCTTCAGTTGTAATATACAGTAAAATAAATATCTCTGTATTTTAAGAAGGAAATCATCATATATAAAAACATCTCTGACTGTATATTTGTTTAGTGCATGTGAAATCTATGACAAAGTGCCATTGCACTATTCTGTGATCTTCAATCATAATTTTCTAATGAACATCTGCTACTAATAAATGAATGCAACGACTACCTTCAATTCTACATGACCACTCTTAGCATTTCTACTCTAGAGGTCAAAGTTTAGAATATCAACTACTAGACATCTTGAGCTCATGAGCGCTCTTCTTCGCTTTGATGTGTAGTTGGGAGGGCTGGAGCCGTTTCGACATTCCATGTGGAATCTATATTAAAAGCAGTCAAGATTATAAAGTCTTCCCCCCTGCTGATGCACACAAAGAAACTGGCCTTTACGGTCCTATAGAGGGAAGCAGTGTTTAGAAAGGTGTCAGCTGTCTGGGTGAGAAGCTTGCGTGGTGCGCTATTTCACTCGAAGGGTGCTATTAACTGTGCAGCATCTCACACCTCCATGCTGTAAAGCTAGGAGAGACTGAGCTTAGGAAAACACTCTCAGACACCCATGGTGTCAGCCCTCTCACCCCACTGTTTACATTCCTCTCTCACACAGCATGGGAAATCACCCTGTGTGTCTGACACCAAAACAGCATTACCCTCTGCTCAAAGAGACCAGTGATTTAGAACATAATTGCACTGTATTTTCCTTTAGCAACATTTTCCAAGAGTCTCTTAATTTTCTGTTCTGTTCTCCTGTTTCGTGTATTCTGGTGGTATTGTGATTATCATGGCATAACAATTTTGGATGGATGAATAAAAGCAGAACTTGTTTAAAAATAAAAAAAACAGTGAATGCTCTCCACATATAGTATAGGTTCATTAATTAAGGACTTTCACTTCAAACGCATCAAATGGTGCGCCTCAAACCATTGAGAAGGACCAGTACGTAAATAAAGAAACGTTTGTTGGTATAACTTAATGTATTTAGGTTTATTTATTGATATTAAAGTTTATTTTTGACTTGAACAAAAATGTCAATTAATTAAAAAAAAACTAAGTTTAGATTAGCATTTTCTATTTAATATTTTAGATATATTTTATAAGATTATAAATATATATTAGGGGTGTTGCGATATGCCGGTATTAACGATAACCGTGATATTCAA
Source organism: Enteromius treurensis (assembly GCA_032275025.1). Classification (NCBI taxonomy): domain Eukaryota; kingdom Metazoa; phylum Chordata; class Actinopteri; order Cypriniformes; family Cyprinidae; genus Enteromius; species Enteromius treurensis. The sequence goes on from JAUCMU010000143.1 coordinate 10,748,688, forward strand.
ATCATGAAATATTGACATTGTGTTAATTTTGGGTATGAAATACCTGATTCTGAAAATCAGCTTGTTAGAAGTGAGTTCCGTGCATGAACTGTGTTCCGATTAACATGGTTGTTGTATGGGTAAAAATGAAAAACGAAGTAAACAAAGGAAAAAAAATTATCTGACAGAGATTTCTATAGATATTGGGATATATTGGTTAATTCCTTGGGCCACAATATCCGCTATGTGAGAATTGTAATATCGTGACAGCCCTTATATATATATATATATATATATATATGTAATGCAAAATGAATGTTTTTTTCTTTTACAATGCCAGGTAAAGCCTGTGACAGTACAGAGTAAAAAAATGTATTTGAAATAAATATTTTTCTTTTGAAAAATTATATTCCTTTAATGCTTGAATCTGATAAGTTGATGAACATTCAAAAGTGTGCTATTCCAGGAAGACCTGTCTTAGACTCTCAAGTATATGCTCCTTCTACTCTGGTCCTTAGCTTCTGTCTTCTGCAAATCTGCATCTGTTAATAAAAAATAACTTTTGTTGGTATAACTTAATGTATTTAGGTTGATTCAGTGATGTTAAATGATTTTTCAACTTGAATAAAAATGAAAATAAATTAAATAAAAAATGAAAAAAATTATTGAAATGTTTTAATGTTGTAACAAGTTTAGATTAATACTTTTTGTATTTAATATTTTAGATATACTCTGTGACATTATTTTTTAACATTAAATTGTGTATATATGTTTGAAGCAAAATTCATGTTTTTTTTTACCATGCCAGGTAAACCTGTAACAGTACAGAGTAAAACAATGTATTCAAAAAATATTGTTCTTTTGAAAAGTCTTTTTATCAGCAACAACAAAAAAAAAAAAAAAAAAAAAAAAAAAAACGGCTTATTTAAAACTTTAATAGAATTTAACAGTATTACTTTTTTACTGTATTTTTTTTAATCAAAAAACCTTAATATAATCCTTACTGTTCATAAAGAATTAAATCAGTATATTACTTAATCTATTCATAAATCATACCAAAGTTACCACATGACTCATAGTTTTGCTTTTGCTAAGATCTTACATCCGGCTTATAAACATATATGGAACGAGAGTGGGGTGGGGGTGGGGTGTGTGACCCACCAGAGTGACAGAGTGTAAATATGGATCTGCCTGTGGATGACTCATCATATCCTTGATGTGATGATGGGTTTGGAGGTTTCCCATGGCAACAGGCACTTTTCCATACAGGGGTCCCATCTAACGGCATAGATGGGCTTATCACAACAAGCGGCGCCTAATTACTTAAACAGAATTTTTCACAGGCATTTAAAAATGCTTGAATGGTAAACAATCCCTAAACAGTTCTTAGAAGAAGTAAAAGTAGTTATCAGAGCATGGTGAAGTCTATCAAACCAGCTGTGTTTAATAGTTACGTAAAGCCATTTTTCAGTAGAAAGCACTGTTTAGTGTGCACACTAATTATTTGTCTCTTTCTGGCAGAGAGATCACAAAGCCTCTCAGATGTGAATAACAGAAAGCGCTGATGCACCTGGTGCCTGGACATTCCAGCACACCGCCTTTTCCCTTGGATGGAATCAAATGTGCTCTGGAAAGTAAGTAGCAACATGAACATCACCCCAGGAAACAGATGTGAGGGGGAGAGAGAGAAAAGTCAGAGGAAAAGAGAAAAGAGGAGGGTGGGGGCGGCTGCCTGAGGAGATAATGTGTGACTGGAAATACAATGAGAACATCTCACTCTCTTTATTTCTGTCTCTCTCTTCCTGGGAAGCCCCTCTGCAGGCTTCTGCAGACTATACCCTGATTAATCACGGCTGTACTGTTGTAAGATTAATACAGAGAGCAGCTCTGTGGTGCTTTGGGAAGTAAACACAAAGTAAACACGGTAAATGGTGGAGGGCAAATGCTCCATTTTTCAAGCACTGATTGCTGCACCTGTGCATGTCAGATCAGCAGGATGATCCATCTTGGAAAGTGAACACGTCCAAGTTCTTGTGCTTTCATGTTGTGTTCTAAATTTGATGGAGAACTTCTTTTTTGTGCAGGATTACATTCCTAATCATCCATTGATTTCACAGGCAGTTGCTAGTGTTGGGAAACAAACTTTGGAATGTCATCAGTAACAGATTACGTGTTACCCTATTTAAAATGTAATAAGTATTTAACTGTGTCAGTTACTGTATTAAAGTAATGTAACTTTTGAATACTTTTCTAAATGAATGTTGTCAACTGTTAATCATTTTCATACTTCTGGGTTAAACTTAGTCAACACTGATTAATGTCAGATTTCCTTCGTCTGGGAAATTAAAATGATTATAATTTCATTTTAAATCATAACCACTAGAAAATCAGACTTTAGCACTTCTTCTTTACTTTGAGATTGTTCTGATGCTTAGATTTTCAGTTCTAGAACACATTTTTATCATTTGCCCTGGTGGCAAATTTCAGGCAAGTTGTAGCTTTTAGCTGCAATGTGGATTAATGTAACTGGCGGGTGTAGTGTGTGGCAAACAAGAGAACCAATTAAAAGCATCAGAATAACAACATTTTACTAAATGGCCTTTAAATGGCAGGAAGCATTGTTCACATTAAAAACAGGTAAATCCACAATTAATATTATTAAACTTACTAAATTTTGACAGAAAATATTCAAATGTAATTGCATCATTTTCATTAATAACTGAATAGAAAAATTATTATTATTTTTTTGTAATGGAGTACAGTTTATTTTGGATTACATGTATTCCCTAAAAAATAAATGTGAAATTTTGAGAAAAACTGAAAGAGTATTTTCTCATAAAACACTGGCCTTCTTCATTTTGGCATTATCCTTTGATCTGTGTGTTTTTATGACCTATGATACTATCGACCCTGAAAACTGTTTACCCGAGTGTTGTTAGACAAGTATAATGTAAACACAGCATTTTGTTTTCAGGTATCAGTTTTCTGATGGTTTTTAAGTGATGGCCCAACGGTCTTGTGAGACAGTAAACAATCACTGGTTGCACAATTTAGAATCTCAACAAATGACTTCATCTGTGTATTTTTAACCTGCTAAATCCTGTTTCTAGAGGGCAATCATAGAAGGAAAATCATGCAAAATGACATTACATTTGAATTATTATAATTAATTCCTTCAGTAACTGTCATTTTTATTCAAGAATCAGGATTCCCATATATGATTCCTGAACTAAAGTGTGTGTGGAAATAAATGCAGTCCTCTGAGTGATGGGCGGTTTTATTCTAAATAAAATCAAATCTATTAAGTTTTATCACCCACTCATGATAACTTCAGCACAGATTTGGACCACAGACTGAGACATGCTGCTTTTGATGATTTTGCAAAAGAATGACTCAGTCTAATCATTCACATGTCTTGTGTCTCATTGCAGTATATTGATATTTTAAAAGATAAGATCCTCTTTTAGCAGGGTGCAATCCTGAGAAGGAACAGTGTCCTCTCAACACAAATGCATGCAGCTTGTTTCAGACAGCAGAAGGCTGTGGTTGGCTGGCTCGGAGATACTCTCTTGAGGGAGGTTGGACTCATTTGAGTCCTTCCCATCAGCAGGGAACTCTTGCAATATCTCAATGAATAAAATCTGAGCTCTCCTCACATATCACATCACATTCCCTGCCTCCAACGTACCAGGCATGAAAGCACACCGTTCTGTGAAAGACAATGATTTATATATGCAGTGCAGTGTGCCATTTACAGACTTGAGCAACAAGTCTTGATGCTAAACGCGGAGAGAGTCCAGACGTATCAGACAAAATATATCTGAGTAATAGTGCAGATAAGTTGAATTCTTGCTATATCTTTCCTCCCATAAAACATTCTCTCTCAAGGCATGCCGCCAATTTTTATGTTTTTACAACAGAGAGACATCAGGGAGTTTTGCTTGTCACTCCCATAAAAACTAATTTTATCTGTTGGCCGGTTTTAAGAGCTCTTGTATTTCAAAGATAATCCCCTGAAGTAATATCTCTCACCACACATCGCCTGAGAACTTTGGAAATAACCTAAAAACACACTAAGAGCTTCCTTGTTGTTGTTTCATCAACCCTTAGGACTCGGTTCTCCACCCCGGAGCCTTCTCTCGCTGTGTTGATCTTCTCGAAAAGGTCACCCACATGGACATCAACACTACAGACGTACCACATGCCTCCCACTGAAACCAACTAACACTGTTAGTGTTACTGTGTAGGCATAGACATTCTCACACTCAAACACTAATAACAACTCTACTGAGTCCAAACAGCAAACATACAAAACATGAAGCCTTCATTCAATTTGAGTTTTCTTTTAATTGACTTTATTAAAACCAAGTTTAATGTTTTATTAACTGAATATCATTTTAAAAAGACTTTATTTTTGTATGTATTAGAATACGAATGATTAATTCTTAAAGGGATAGTTCACTAAAAATTACAATTTGACGTTTATCTGCTTGCCCTCAGGGCATCCAAGATGTAGGTGAATTTGTTTCTTCAGTAGAACACATACGCAGATTTGAACTCAAATCGTTGCAGTCTGCAGTCATATAATGCAAGTCAATGGCAACCAAACATTCCAAAGCTCTAAGAGTCAAAATGATATGTTGGCCATACTTTACTTGTTTTTGTGTCAACAGGTTCCACGTAACCACGAGTTACATTGCATTTAAGTAACAATATTGATTTCAGTAAACTTAAGTTATTCTCAAATTTATATCATCACTTTCAAACAAAACAAATAATTCAGCTTCATTGATGAGTTTATTCAGTGATTACATTCAACATTTTCTTTACAACTTTACAAGCAGTATAATTTGTACAAAATCTAAAAACTACAATAATAAAATAAAAAATTGTTTGGCATAGACATGAGATGGTTTTGTTACCTCCATAGCATGCAAAAAAATGCATATTTTTTTTAATTGAAACATCTGAGTCATGTTAGCAGGTCCTCAACCCAAGCACATGCTCTATACTTTACCACAGTGGTAACCCTCCAAAACACTAATGGCGCTTTTCCACTGCGTGGTACGACTCGGCTCGGCTCGGCACGGCTCAGTTCGGCTCGGTTTGCGTTTCCATGCAGTTTAGTACCGCTTTAGAGTGGGCGGGATTATTCACGTGTTGTTATAGTTGCGCCACCTCTACTGCCATGACATCATCGTAAACATGCCACAAACAAACACACAACAATGGAGTATTTTTCATTCCGCGTCTCCCCATCAAGCGCTCGCTGGATCTGCTCCTCAGCTATCAACGAGAGGAACGTCTGTACTTCCTCAATAGACCGCGAAACAGACATTTTTGGTTAATACAAATAGGTGCGTTTCTTCAAACAAAACAGTTGCGTCCGATTCTTCGCTGGCTGTGCTGATTTAAATCTAGCGGGTCTGTTGTGTCTCGTAGCGCAAGTTCAGTGACGCAGTAATGACGAGTTTCTCCAGCCAATCAGTGACCAGCAGAGTTTACACGTCACATTTGGTAACGGTACGGCTCGCTTGGAACCTCGGTTGAGGTGGTACCAAAAAAAGGACCGGGTACCAGGTACTGTTACCAGTGGAAAACCCCCCAAAAGTGAACTGTACTGAACCGTACGGTATCGTACTATGCAGTGGAAAAGCGTCAAAACACTACATTGATTTACTTTTCACACATTAACAGTCTGTACAGTAGGCTAACCATACTACATTAATGTACCATGGTACAGTATTTACAGTAAAGGCTAACTTACATACCCAATCGCAGTAGCACTTGGTACTTCCATGTTGTGTATTGTTTTGATACTCATTGGTTGAATTAAGAAGCATACAGTAAGCGTTTCAGTTGCATTTTACTTAATTTTAGGTAACGTTAAATGTGCTATTCATCCAGTACTTTTTTCCCTTATCCGACTGAATCATGTATTTTTAGGAGTGGAAAAGGACTCAGGTCGGTTCGAACAATTTAGTTTGAATCTGAAATTTACTTCTGGTTCATTACAACTGACCAAAAATAGACAATCATGGTTTTGATATTAACAGTACACATACAATATAATACACACGAAATACTGTAATGATAAAAACAAATATTTGTCTGTTCTGAAGCAAACTGATTGACAGCTGCTTTTTACGTCGGTCTCGCCCATGACCGCCACTTTTAAGTCACTAGGACAATGTAAAATCCATTAAAATGTTAAAATATAAGTAGCAATATAACATTATACTCGTTGTTTAGCTACTTTTAAACGCAAGAACTCGGTCTGTTTAAACAAGCCTGGATAACGCTCGAACTCACGAACTGCCTTTAGCCAATCATTTACGCGAAAGTTACGTCACCTTATTAATATTCATAAGCCAGACTAAAAAGGTCTGAAAATAAGTCTCCTCGCTTTCCAGATCGTTCTTACACCCCTTAGCCTCAACAAAGAACCCAGCGACGTCCCCGTTTGCATGCCACCGGCGCAGCCGTGAACCTCTGGCACAGTTTATCCCCTTTGGCAAGCAACACGGATTTGTTGCCGCGGCAAACACGAGCTCACTGACGCGGTACTACAGGAGCTGACCGGTGCTGAAACCGCTGCCTAATGATACCCTGTGCACGGAGTCTACAGTATGCATCATTAATAAACTGTGAACACTTTCCATCGACTCAGTTTATGAAATATGCACAGCTCTGAAAAGCTCATTTGGCGGCCTGGCTCTGAATGAATATTGACGTTTGCTACACAGACAAAACTTTTACATATTTTCCCGCTGTTTGATTTACGCTCTGCGACAAAAGCTGCAGGCAGCCAAGCCGGCCGACAACATCTCAAACTTTATGCATTCTGGGCGGTGCAGCATCTCTGTCGGTAAAGGTGGGCGATTCCCACGCCACGCAGAAACACAAATCACGCAGCACATACTCACACGTAAGCGTGGTAAATGAACGCCCAGCCGCGGGGTCTTTCCAGCGCATTGTAAAGGAGATTTTGCAGTTTGCGATAACGCGCATTTCTTTTGTGAGCGACGCTCCCCCTGGAGATGCTGGACCTCGGTCTGCACAGGATGCTGCCCCGTTTTGTGCTCTCGGAACCGGCGATAAGAAGTGCCCCGTCTCGGCTCGTCTCCGCAGCCCCGGGGTCCAGTCCCACAAAGCCGACTTTAATTTTCTTCTCCCCTGCCGGAGGGTGATAAACTTCACCGTGAGCGGATTTTTTCCCCATCCTTACAGTTTGACACATCCAAACGAGTGTATAAAGTAGTCGTGGGCAGACATCGCCGAACCGGGGTGTGTTCTGTAGTGCGGTGGTCCCGTACTAAAAGCCAATTGAAACGCTAAGGCGAAACTGCAATGGGTAGTCCTTTTATATGTATGCCTTCCGGCTCCTTCAAGAGCCTCTATATTTAATGTTTCAGCTGTCGGATTTTGGACGAAAGGGCTGATGTAACAAATTGTTGCCAGTAGTTAATAATTAGAAAGCTACTTAAATCATTCACGGAAGAAAAGGAAATAGAACTTAGCAATGCTAAAATCGTAATGCCTTCACACAGCACAACAGACGAGCAGTAGGATATTCCAGGTCGGCCATGTCAGAAAAGGTGATGTTCACCATAAGTAAAACATTACAAAATCTCATAGAAGGGTGGATTTCAGCAAGACAGTCTATAATTGAAAAAAAAAAAAGTCCAATTGAGATGACAAGGGGGACAATGTTCCTTTGACCAATCAAAAGTTGTGGTTTAATTGAATGTGCAACAGTGTAGGATGTTTCATTGTCTTGACCTTTCTCCATGTCCATTTTATACTATAACAGTTATGTAACCTGTTCTGTGCTGTTAATCTCTTACAATGACAGCTCAATAAACAGATACTCTTTTATTTTTTATAGTTTGATATTAGTAATGCATTAAATACAGCACAGAGACAAAACTATGGTTTACTCCTGTCAGACTGAAGGGTGCTATTAAATCACAATGTAATCGGATATGAGGGTGACACACTGATCTTTTCATGGGATTAGGGCAATTTTACCTTATCCCCTTAATTTTAGGCTTCTGGCCCCTATATAATGCAGGCCATTAGTTTTACCTAAAGGTGCATAGCTGTACAGAACCAGAAAAATCAGACACCTGACATGACTTCACATTATGAGAAATGATTGCTCACTTTTCTGCTCTCAGATGGTTTGGGCTTCAGAGGATGAGGAAGTCATTTAAACTTGACATTAATACACCTGCTACACTTCTGTTTTATACTTCACTGATGCAATCTCTATCTGACTGTACGGTCTTCAGGTGAGGGACTTTATAAACTTTGAAGCTTGAAAGTGTGAACTAAGAAAATCTAATAAGATTTTCACAAACAGACCACAGAGGCATTAAGCACAAGCTTGGTACGACTGCAATCACCTTTGTGCAACAATACAGCATTGTGACATTCACCATTTGTGATATTTCTGGAATTTTTGAACATGTATGTAAAAATAACTACAGTACCAACCAGTTACATAAACACAAAAACAAATAGTCATTAAGCCCTTTTGTCTTCGTCAGGCTGATTATTGCTCTTGATGTTGGCAACAGCCACAGACTAATCTGGAAATTGTAAGACGGGGCAGACTAATGCATTCAAATATTAATTTTGCCTTAACATCCTGGATCCAGAACACTTAAGAAGAGATGATGCCAACCCTGAAACAACGCACAGCACCACAGAATTCTGCTACTAATTTATAATGTTCCTTGTCCGTTCGATTACATCATTAATTGATCTTTACCTCACATCTATACCATATGTACATGTACAAGCTACTACTACATATACTGTAAAACATTACTTTGGTGTAAAGCTGCTTTGCAATGATATGTATCGTAAAAAAGCACTATACAAATAAATTTGAATTGAATTGAACTATACATACAGGCCTGTCAAACAGAAAAACAACAAGAACACATTCTTTGAGTCAGCAGCGTATCAGGTAATAGAGTAAACAGCTTACCTCATTCTCCCCATTAGTACAATTATCTCAAAACGAGACTCTCCAGACTGTACCAAGGACATGATTTGTTATTAGGTGATGCTAAATCGTAATTCACGTTAAATAACAATTAATGTAATGGCTTAAAAGATTACAATAGTGTTCAAAAATCTGGGGTTAGAAAGATTATTTTAATGTCATTTAAAAGAAATCTAGATTTAATGCAGGTCATTAGCTTTACCTGAAGGTGCATTCTTGGAGGATCTAAATATAGATGTTGCATTAGTTCGCAAAGGAGAGCTTTATACAATGCTTTTAATTCATCACGGAGTTAAAAAAACAACTGGATACATGCATACAGTAAATTACCATCAAGATGAGTTGATAAGAGCCATTTAATGTATTTATCATTAACAGTTCAGGACAGCATGAAGACAGAGACATCACAGTCAAACATTAATATAAACTATAAGTTAAATATTTGCAGATGCAGATTAGATCTACTCCTTCACTCCACCAGTGAGGTTTTGATTAAACTGCTCTTATTAATAGAAAGGAACAGAATTTATACAATTAATAAAACAATTTTGAAATGAAAGAAACAAAAAACAAAAAAACAAATAAGAGGTACAGACCAAAAAAATATTAGGCCCTTTGTAAGCAGGCTTGATTTGTAAGCACCGTTGAATATTGTTCACTCTTTGAGCTAAAAAGTACACTTGAAATGGAGTTAAAAATGGGCAATAAACTTAAAATAGTACTGAAAACAGGAAGAGTTTAAAGTAAAAAAAGAAAAGACAAAAAAACCATTTGAATACAAGCATACAATGTTTCAGCTGACTGATTAGTGATGTAAAATTAATCAGTCATAACGTTTGAAAGGGGCAGCTAATCGCACAATAATGGACCGATTTGGTGCAGAAACCTGAGATTTTAATATACAGTGATAGGAACATGCTAATGCTAATGCTACGTCTTTGGGTTTTACTAGATTTAGGTCTATCATACAGAAATGATAGGTTTCATGTGGAAATTTTAAAACATAACAAGCAACAACAAGGTCCTTCAAAACATACAATATTCACACGGCACAGATCCTGCGGATTAAAAAGCGTTTGCTTTGAGGACCAAATAAAATGTTAAAATCCAATTAAAAATAAATCAGCATTTTACCAACACTAGGCTTCAATTTGGATAGATACAAGGAGACAACTAAAACCCCCACTATTTATTAGCATAAATTCAAGTATTGTTTAAAATATTTTATCATGGTTTTAAGTTGCAGAGTCTAACTTCCATGCTGATATGTGACAAGCTACATTACAAACACGATGAACTTTGCATTAAGATTTCAGTAAGACATGATGCTTTGTTGCATTATTGGCGCTAGAGTGACCTTACTTACTCAAATCTTTTTTTTTTTGCGTCATTAAAATTGTGTCAAATTTGAGCAAATACGGTCAGCTGTCAGGACTACCGAAGTTAACATATATAATATATATAAAAATGAAATGCAGACTTTGCATGTTACAAAAGCTGTCACATACTAGCTCAAACTAATCCAGTAACACGGTTTAATTTCCAGGCCTTCTCGGTTACTGACCACACAGCTGAAGTTAGATTTTTTAAATAGCAAACACAATGTGTAAAAGCACAATAAAGTCTCCTAACCAAATATACACAAATGATAGATGTACAATATTATATGTTTTAACATTATTAATACTCTTTAAATTATAGCACTGCTGTTCCTGAAGAACATATGCGTATCCCTCTGATACATACATATATATTTACCTAAATACAAAACTTCAATAAAATCCTACTATATCTATTGATTCTTCACATGATCCCATTGCGTTTCTTTATCTTCTAAAATGTACAGTACTTTTAAACGACACTGAAGAACACAAGCATTTGTTTTATTGGGCTTTTCCGCCCTAGGCCGCTCCCCAGAGCAGTCACGCACTGTAACACAGCATTGATTCATGTTTAAAAAGTGCTATACACCATTTGTTTCAACCTTCGATATTAACATATTGATTGCAATTGAAATCTTGTATTTTGTATGCAGGCCTATGTTTTTGTATGGTTTGCGAAGCTTACAGAGTCGAACGGTTTAAAATTGTGGTGTTAAACAGAATCAAGCGAATTTTAAACACAAGCACGGATGAGATTTAGGATTTTGAAACTGGTCCATGTAGGCTGGAATGATTTCAGTACTTTCTGAATACCTGATATGAGTGAGAGAATCGCAACAGCTCTCTGAGGGCGACACTTCCCATGACACAGCGCAGACGCACGCATGCTAAGCTACAGTAATTGCACATAATCACCCCGTATCTGAACTTAACGTCGCCATCCAGACCAAACCACCCGTACTTACTGACGCAAGTTTGCAGCCAGAGGCAAAAGGAAGAGATAATACAGCCTTTTACAGTTTTAGATTTAGCCATTCACATGCCAGTCCAGATCCAATAGGAGACCAAACAATGTAGCAATGTGGGCAGACACTGCTAGCCAAGATTAGCATCGTTAGCATTCGCGATTTTTCTCAGCTGCCGGAGGAGCAGGAGATAAAGGTGGTCGGACGGTTCTCATTCCTCGTCGTGTTGACCTCAGCCAGACCTCTCTAGACGAGGCTGGCCGGGAGTTGAGATGTGCTGAGGCATGGTCTCAAAATGATAAGCCAGTCATGATATCTCCCAGCATCTAGAAGGTCTGAGAGACAGACATCACCTCATTCAAAGATCTCCGTCGGACGGGGGTAAACACAACCTGAAGAGCCTGTGTTGAAGATTAAAAAGAGTTTGGTTACTGTAGAAGCTATATTCAACAACAACGCCAAACCAGGAATAATCTTACTGTTAAGCGTCAGTCATACCTGGGAGCACCCGGTGGCATCTGATCCATTACTCTGAGATTTTTGGCAGAAATCTCTACTCTGGTGCCCTGTGAATAAAGAGACTTTAGCTATCAAGCTTTAGAATACAGTAGTCATCATTCGAAGTGGATCAAAACCTAAAATCAAATTCTTGTCTTAGGACAACTTTGATGAAAGGTTTGGATCCGCTTTGAATGTTGACTATTGTACAGTATATGTCTGAATTTGTTAAACTGTAAGCAGTATCCAAAAGCTTCTGACTGGCATCAACTAGATGGCCCGACTCAATTTTAGTCACTTGGATGAAAACTGTAGGAGTTTGAATAAAGTCATTACAAAATCTAGTTTTGATCGACTGACTCTTTTAGCATACGGGTCTATATTATGCGAGAAGTAGAATGATAAGAACCACCTCAACAGATACAATACGTGCCTACACACCTGCAGTGCTTGACATATGCTTGAATATATCAATACATATGTGTGGGCAAGAGTTGTTGGCTATTCTAGCAGCAAACTAGTAATATGCACTCAGATACAGAAAAAACTAAATTTCCTGATGAAACTCTTTAGCTTGTTTTAGAATATGAAAACTGAGGTTTAATTGCCATTACAGTTTTATGGAGAAAACATCAACTTTTGACAAGCTTTTTAAGCTATGCAGTTGGTCACGCAGTTGGTCCATACAGCATATCAAGTCTGGATAAATAATAAACTTGTGCATAGGCCTTTGGCACACTTTTTACTGTATATGGCAATGCCATAATGCCTTACGGATGCAACAGCATCACCTATTGGCCATATCAAAACACGCATCAGCTTTGTAACTACGTATGCAGTCTATTCTCTCTTACAACATGCACATCATAAGCTGTACCTGTTTGCGCATGATGTCCATAGTCTGCATTAGGCAGCGGGGCATGAGGCCGTGGTTTCTGGATAGAGTAACAGCCTGCTCCAGTGACACAGTCAGAGTACACCTACACAGAACAAAAACCTTAGTCAAGAGGCAGTTTAGACAATCTGGTATAGATTTATCTCACTGTGGCAGTAACCTAGGATACAAATAATCTGGATTAGATGCACATTTGAGCAAGAAATAAATGAAAGTCAAAATAAAATATAGTTTACTACAGAAACTTGACTGTGGCTCCACTTCAGTAGTAAGAGGCTTAAAGATAAGCGTGTGTTTTGAGCCATCCCTCAATAAAACTCAATTCCATGCTTGACTATCGGATCTAAAGCAACATGAAAACAAATTTCACTGCAGATACCTCTGCATCCCAGTGGCACACATGGTGATGTGACAGGCTCCCAGCCGGTTGCAGAGTTCAGAGGACACTACAAGAACACTGACTCCAGAGGGCTGACCCGCAGAGCTGGGTTTTACATTCATATACGTCTGCATGAGCCGACAGAGGTCATCCAAGGTGTTCAGCGGCCGGAGGAGCTGGAGATGAAAATAATTCAATTCAACTTTTTGGTTTTAAACTTTCATCAAATCTTTCATAACTATTGATTTCTTTGCATTTTGATTGCGATCTAGACAGGAATCCGTCTGTAGGTTTACTCATTTTGTATTTAAAGTCTCTTGTGATCTCAAGGCTATATTTATTTAATCAAAAATATTGCTAAAACTGTAATATTATGAAATAACATTAATAGTGTAATATATATATATAAAAAAAGGATTCCTGTAATGGCAAAGCAGAATGTTTCAGTCATTATTCCAGTCGTCAGTGTCACATTATTCTTCAGAAATAATTCTATATGCTGATTTGGTGCTCAAGAAACATGTTCTTTTATTATTTTTAAACAATATCAATTTTGAATTTCTTTTTTGGAAACTTATATTTCTTCAAGATGAATAGAAAGTTTAAATAAATATTATTTATTTATTTAAAAAAATATATTCTGTAGCATTTAAAATAATTTCATTATTGATCAACTTAATGCAATCCTCCTAAACAAAAAAAAACCAAATCAATTGATTAAACAATTGAATGATAGTACGTAAGCACGTTACCTGGTCTATTTTCATTGCAGTGGAATTTGAGTCTGAATTTGACTTCTCCAGATAAAAAGCCCTAAAGAATTAAAAAAAGACAATTTAAACAATGAAAACATTCAATCTAAAATAAACTGTTTACTTAATGAGATGTTTAAGTTTTCTTTTTAAACTATGTTGTTAATTTATATAAATAGTTTAGCAGCAAAATTAAAAATCAATCAATACATCAAGTCAAGGTCCCTGGGTATCTTGGCCAAATGTACCTGAGTTTGCGGTAATAACCTTTGACCTTCTCCAGTGACAGAGCATTTGTGCGCTGCTGAAACTCTTCCATGGCAACAAAATCCTGAGACAACACACCTTCTGGCTTCTCCAGCCCTGATAAAGATGAAGAAAATGCAGAGGAATGTCATGCCTTGCTCGGTGCTGTACTTCTCTACACACACAACTAGATGGAGCCCACAAGTCATAAAGAAAGCAGAAGCTTCAATTAGCTATAAATGAGCACTTCAGGATCATGACTAATTCTGGGCTGATACACATCTAACAATTTCTCTGTACACTGTGACATATGAGTAGGCATCCTTTAAAAGTCTAGGGCTATATTTGAAGGCCTAAATGCATGATTTTATAATGCATTAACTATGTCTCAAACACTACAAGAACAGCCTTGGTCTCTACATAAAAAGCGATCTTAAAAAGCAGGATCCTGAACATCCTGGAACCTCACAAGTGACAGGACTGGAATACAAGTCATTTTCAAATTTCATAAGAACCTAAACTAATTTCAATTGTTTTGGAAATTGAGTTTTCTGATACCAGGCTTGCATGTTGCCTAAAACTCTAAGCATAAAAATACATAGCATGAACATAAACCAATTAAAATACTGACTGTCATTACTAGGGTTATTATTTTTAAGTAAAAAAAAAAAAAGAATTAAATTATGAATCTTTTTTGGAGGGGGTTACTTGAAATACACACCACCTCATTTTATTTTCATAGGTGTTTCCTCTAAAGATGTCTGCCTGGCATCTTTAGAGGCAGTATAATTAAGAAGGCTACATTTTTGAATAAGCCTACAGTGCCCTAAAATATAACCACTGTAGGCAGCTCGCAAAGTTTTACTGTGATGTGCAAATGAAACACATTTAGAATGGAAACCATCATGTATCTTGTTTCTCTTGTCAGCTCCCACCTCTAGTGAAGAGGACTGATTGAAGCTTTAAAGAGCCTCCGTTCTGCAGTCTTGTTGGCAGCTCACTAAAATGACAGCTGTCCAAAAACATTGTCACCCTGATGGCCTGCCGACTGCCTTCCACCTGGTAATGCACGGATGTGTCTGGAAAAAAACGCATTAAAAGGATGCGTGAGTCACAGTGAGAGAATATTTAAAATTCTATGCAATTTCAATCTTTGTCCTTGGCACTACATCATTTAAGAAAAGTCTGCACCCGTACACACTGTATGCAGTATTCTTTATGTTTGAGGTCACACCGGGAATCTTATCAGGTTAATTAGCTTGTAATTAGCCTGATGTGATGAGTAAAGGCAAAAACCTCACAGATGTGAGAAAGGAAAAAAGCCAAGCTGTTCACATTTGTACAACACGGAGATGACCTTGTAAATAAAACTACTTTGTGGCAAGAACAAACCACAGAGCAGAACATCCTCCCTCAGATTTAGTCAAACCAAAACAGAAGACGGCAGACAAAGCTGTGCTCCAATCACGACTAACTGCGCTGACATTCCTGAAGAGGACATCTGGAGGGTGTGTGTGTACGCCTATGAGGAGGGGGGAAGTGGGTGCTGCTAAATAAGGATAAGTTTTGGCTTGCACTTTTTAATGGAATCACACAGCTTTATCGGAGAAAGGGAGGGACCCTGGATCTAACTATTTTTAAAGGAAAGGAATTTGTGGTCATTGTTGCTGCAGTTTCAGTGCATTTCAAAACCTTAATTTACTCAGTTTAATAAATACGTGTGCCATTTTAGAAGTTGGAAATAATTAATATGCCCACACACATACCTATTTTTCTGTTGGCAGTGTGATTGACAAGCTATTACTCGGTGTGCTAATAATATGTGGTGTGGTGTCTTACTTGGGACGAGGCACTCGTTCTCCAGTGGGCGGAATAGTACGGCGACTTTCTCCAAATCCTGCAGTGCTGCTTTTGCATCTTCCAGCATGATTCGCTCTTCTCTCTGCTCAAGGAAACAGAGTGTGAGCCCAAAATAATCAAGATCTTCATCACGAAGTAGAAAAATCCAGCATATGATGGTTTTGGTTTTTTATTTAGTTTTAAGACTTAATTTAAAAACTTTATTATCATGCTTGTGTGAGCTATTGTGGGATGACTGTCACTGAATGAGCTATGATAAGATGGAATGTCTAGTAGTCTTACCACATGTGGAGAGAGTGATGACTGGAAGTTAAAAAGCACTCCGATGGTGGCGATCTGCTCCAGCCATTTCCGGCTGACCTCTTTACTGTCCTCCTCATATTCTCCGTTATTGTTGAAACGCAGGTTCAGTGCATTCACAAGCTGCTCTGCCAATGCACACAGTGCCCCCACCAGAGACTGACAGAATATGACATCCCGCCGCAACTGGAGTTCTGTGTCTGTGACAGAAGAGCAGAAACGTCGTCATGATATTTGTAGAAATATATGTAAATGCATGTGTGTACACTCACAATCATTCAACATGCATGAATAAAACTATATTATACATTATAATATAAAAAATGATAAATGTCATTGTATATTTATATCCAGTATTCTGGTGAAGAGATACACTACTGTTCGTACGTTAGGGGTTGGCAAGATGTTTTAATGCTTTTGAAAGAAGCCTCGAGCTCATCAATGAACACCACTCTAGATTACTCTAGTACACACAGTAAAAATGTTCAACCTAATTATTAATATATTTTAAAATGTATTTTTAGCAGTCATTTCTGTCACACTCAGAATACATCATTCTAATATGCTGATTTGCTCCTCACGAAAATTAAGGAAAGATTATAAAAACATTTATTTCACATAGAAATCTTTTTTTAATGAATTTACTGCCACTTTTGGTCACTTTTTAATCAATTACATTTTTACAATAAATGTATTACTTGGTTTAATATCTGGCTTTTTATTTGATTATAGAGAATAGAAATTATAAAAAAAAAAATTATGCCTTTTTATTTTATTAATCTTTTTTTTTTATTTAACTGATTGTATTTAATCAACTTTAATAAGTAATAAATTAATATATTATAAGTAATATAATAAGCGTATATTAATAGTTATTGAGAAAACACTGAAAATAATGATGATTATTATTGCTTTGAAAATTCATAACACCTTTGAAATCCACGTATTAAAGCGATTCTTCAATGTAATTTAATTACTATATTTTATACATTTTAATTGCTCTAATTTAAAGTTTTATTGGCAGATGTTGCTAGTATTAATTAAATTTACTGTTCGTATATGTCCCAAAATGTGGTCAGAGAGGAATTCTGAATTTCCTAAAGCAGTCGTAAGCCGTGTTCAGAGTGTGTAATACTTTAAGCAGATGGTGGGTTTCACAGCAGCGCTGGGTGGGAACAAGGATTGGAGCTGCTGTCTGTGTGGAGCAGCAGGGATAAGGGCTCTAGATCAGGTTCCAAAGCAAACGCTCAACAGCTTCCATATGTCTCCCACCACAGACCCCACGGGACAAACCCACTCTCACTTTATCTGTGTCTACCGCTCGCTCAGAAGCTCACAAACAGACACACCCCACTGCAACTTGACTGCATGCACACACTCCCTGCTACAGAATTCCTATAAAACACTCCCTTATCACAGCACATGGAGGTGTCTGTAAATACAGCTCAGTCCAGAACAGTAGTAAGGATGATAAATCACACACAATGTAGTCGCCTTTCTAAAATCTCACACAGATGATGACGCAAGTGCGTGACCATGTAAACATTCTGGGTTCACTTTCAATAGCTATTCGAAATGATCTACAATGGAAAAGTTCAACAAGGGAAAAGTTCAAATCTAGAGTAACTTACCAGTGCATTTAAGCAACGCCAACAACAGTTGACTCCTTCCATCTGCAACAGTTACACAAAGACAAGAATACAAGCCAATGAATGCACAATAAAAAAGCCTAGACAACTTTACCATAAAATGTTTTTCTTTATTGTTTCTTAGTTCAGGGGCTGTTTACACAGCATTCGTTTTCATATTTCCACTGGACTGCTTTTTCACCGCTTTTCTATGACAGACACATGACATCATCTCAATTTAAATTGTTTCCTTGAGCTAAAATTTTGTAAAAGTTTTGAATATTTCACAAAACGGGTTTTAAGGGTTTTGTTTAGCAGTTACTGGTTTTTGCTTCTCTATTAAAATGCTTTAAATTTACCCATGAAACTGACTACATCAAATCAACTGTAACAAGTCATGGTTAATTGCATACATTAATATTAGTTGAGACAATGCTCCAAATGATAACGACCAAATATTATACTGTTTAAACAGTATATGATGACCAAACATTATATTATACATTTTCATCTATATATGATGAAAAACCATTTCAAGTGTTCACGCTTCTTCATTGTAATATTGATAAGCGGGTTTGGCATGCTGTCCAGGGAGCGGGCCGGGAGAACGGCGGGCTCGAACCCTAGCGAGGGTAAGGGCTCGGCGTCTGGCTCAAACTCCGGCTACCCCCCCGAGTGGGAAGTCGTGATGAGAGGAGGCAGAAGGGGAGAGGTGGAGGGTTTGCAAAAGCGAGATGTGAATGAGTGTGGAACGGTGTTTTTTATAGTGCTTGGAAATTGGGCGATCGTAACAAGGGAATTGATTAGCGGAGTGCTAACAGCTGAGGGTAATTCGTCCAGCAACCACCCGAAACTATGTTATTGTCAAAACATTCATACATTTTTGTTTGATAGTTTTTTTTATATCACCTTCCCATCTTATATGAATTGCCTCTTAGGATATTTTAGGAAAAAAATAAAAAATGTAAACGTGCGTTTAAAAACAGAATTGAGCCAGATTCAAGTTTATTTTGAAAGACTCCATTGGTATCTTGAAATGCTCCAATGGTAACATTTTTAAAATCAGTTATTTGCTATTATTACTGCAGATTTTATTGCATTAATCATCACATGTACAGTATGCTGATGATTTGTGCACAAAAAAGTAAATAGCTACAGTATATTGACTTACCTTCTACAAAGCGATGAAGACTGTTAACTAAAGATTTGATTGAAATGGGCAGATTCCAAGGGTCCTCCTGGATATTCTTGTGCAAGACATACCGCCAACGTGCAGTCCAGTCCTCCGTGTGCCGAAACTCTATTATAGTCAATAGAGATTATATATTTAGGAATAAAAGTAGAAGATACAAAATAGAAAAAAGGAAAAGTGAATATATATATATATATATATGTTTGTGTGTGTGTTGATATTGAGGACAATATAAATATTTGTTACTTTAAATAAGAGAAAAAAGCCAAAGTCTTCCACCAATATGCTTTGTATGTGTCTTAACAGGTCAAAAGATGTAGCTGGTCGTATGAGATCTCACAGAAACCCACAAAATACATGTTGTCAGAACCCCATATTTAAACACAAGCTAATTATACTACTCCCCTAAAATACATAAAACACATAGGAGAAACTACTGTGGTATCCTCACATGCAGAGGTAATAACGCACAGATGCAAACAGAAACATTCACACACCCTTACCCACCTATAAAAGTCCCCCCCACACACCAACCGAGAACCCAAATACACACATCCCTTAAACGTGTTTCCAAACATTGCATTCAAATATAGCGCACACGCGCATACACACAGCCGACCGGGCGGTACCTGGCTGACTGTGGTCGTTGTGGAAATGCTTGGTTTCCTCGCAGGCTCTGCTCATGATAGGGCCCTTCAGGAGACTGTTGATCGAGTCAACCTGAGAATGAAAAAGACACTGTTAACCCCGTCACCACACACATCCTGCGCTAACTGACGCCTGGCTAACGCCCTTGCTAACATCAGGACGGCTGCTTTCAGTCTGTCCACATGTAACCTGTCTGCAGCAGATAGAAGAGCTCATTATTGATATCTGGGAAACGGAGAGGGGGTCAAAATCAGGTGACCTCCAAAAGATGATAGATTTTGAGGTCAAAGAGCAAGAGGTGCAGAGGTCAAAGAGCGCTTATTAGAGATGATGGTAATGTGATAAATGATACTGTGGTACTTAAAAAGAGAGAGAAACTAAGAGGGGATGTATTGATGAAGAGCAAAATAAGGAGGTGAGGGAGGTCAGACGAAGGGCAAGAGTTACGAAGGGAATATCAAGTTTAAATTGACAAGAGAGACTAAAAGTTTGATTTATGAGAGGGGAAATCAATCTACCTGATTGAAAAGGTGTTCCAGACATCCGTGAAGCTTATCCTGCTTGTCTAAAGGAATTTGCATATCACATGGCAACTCGTCTCCTGGAAAACAAAATTAAAACAGATCTGTCTTGTTAGTTATTGTCCTGAATTTCAAGATTGTAACCGCATCTGACAGACGACAGATACCTGAGCCCATCTCATCACTGCCCAGGTAAGAACTGTTGCTCCGGACGCTGGTGTATGACAGCACTGAGTCTCGGTTACTGTTACACTCGCTGTGAAAACACACAGATACAAATGGTAGCATGTGAGGAAAACGATGCCTTCAGACACCAACGCAACCTTTACCAATAAAGGCAAAAAGATCACGCACTAAACATGTTTGAACTCTTGTCAAAGCATTATAGCCAATGAAGCATATGTGAGGTTAAATAATTATTCAAAGCTTAAAAAAAAAAACCTCACTGATCAAACAACTTCTCTGATGATGACATTTTCTGTAATACAGTGGCAGGACAGTGGTTGAACACCTATCATTCATTGTATTTGAGCTACATTTTGGTTAAATTCACATTACATGATCACACAAACGCAAAGTACCAAAGGGTCTGCTCTATGACTTTTCCTTCTGTTGGATGATGAGGAGCTTTTTTTTCCTTTAAAGGAAGAATAACACTAAAAGTTTGGAATGATATAGAGTTATAAATATACCATTGCATCATCCCTTTAAGAACATTTACACTGATCAAAAGTAATTTTGAAACAATTTAAACATTAATAAACTTCATCAACAATTTGTTTCCTTTTATTCATGGATATTTTATTCCTTTTGTTCATTAAGATCAACGAATTTAGGTCTTCTTGCCATCCTTAAAATGTTTATTCGGAGACGAAACGAAACTTTCGCAATGTCTTTTTTTGCTCCAAAAAGCTTGAGAGGGAAAAACAGGCTGTACTTCAACCCACTAGTAGAGAAGAAGTTCCCTTTCCCCACCCCACAATGAGAGGGAAGGCCAAATTTAGTGCCACCACAAGCCAAGAATGGAAGCAGATCATGCTCATGACCAGCAGGTTGCAACACTCCCAGCAGCTGAAAGAGGAAAAATGAGCATTCTTTCGTATTTTACCATTCAACCTCCTGAACCCTTGAAAGTTTGTGTCCCCTAACAGTCTGCCCTCTTCTCACCATAACAAGAACAGACGGGCTACCTACATCCCACAGACAAATCCAGTTACTTACTGTAAGAGCCTAAATAGAGGAAATAATGCTTCTATCTATAAAACATGACGGCTGCAGCTGTTCATGAGCTCACCCTATCACAGAGTAGCAGGATTTTAAAGTGGAACGCCACATAATGATAGAGGGTGCAAAAACAGGCATCCGTTTATCCCGACAGAAGCATAAAATCCATTTGGCTGTGGTCAGGCTCAGCTTTGCCCTGCTCCGTCAGGTCTAGATCACAACCAAACATACTTTGCTCCATATAATAATGACATAACAACGCTGACTGAATGTATTCTTTAGCGGTTAAAGAGGGCGTCTGGGTTGCTGTGGCACAACAGGTTCTTTGTAAGGGATGTTCATCGTCTCTCTACGTGTCTGTTTTAGCAACATCTGTTGGACAGGAGGAGCAGACAGAAGCCCGGTCTCGCTCACTCTCTCGGTTTCACGAGTGCTTGAAACCGGGACTTTAAAATCATCTTTTATACATGTCATTTCAGAGAACAAAATGTCATAATGAAAATTGAATCCCCCGCCCTAAAATGAAACTTACTTACCCCAAAGTTGTGCCAAACCAGTACAAGCTTGAGACACAAAATAGACAAATTACTGAATATTATTTCAATTTTCTTTGCATACAAAATTTTTGTTGCTTCATAACATTCAGATTAAACCACTAACGGTAGACAGACTATTCTGATGATGTTTTTCAAACTTTACTGGGTCCTTGACAGTGTCATTTACTTGCCAGTCAATAGGACAGTCACAAGCCTCCTGTTTTTCTTTTAAAATATCTTGTGTTCTGAAGACAAACCAAGCTTTTACTGGTTTGGAAGTAATTAACGACAAAAAAAATTTTTTTGGGATGGCATGTCCCTTTAAACACAATCTGATACTGGGATCAAGACATGTCGCAGGTTAGAATTGAACCTGTATTACTCATTTAGGAACCCAGGCTCATTTCACAATCATTTCTTTCTCACCTGTATGAGTCTCTGTAGCTCATTGTGTCATGTCCAGAGTCCTCTTGATCATCTTCATTCACTTTGAAGCACACTCTCTTGTTCCCGCCATGCTCTGTCTTGTCTTGGTCCATCTCCTCTGGTATGGGAGAGGTTGAGGGGACGCTCTCAAACGAGGGTGGCTCTGAGCCCTGCGGCTGCATCGGTCCAGTTATCGATGACAAAAGTCTAAGATAAAACATATTTAGAGAGGTTTGTAAAGAGATGAACTGTACAATGAATTATGAGAGTGTTGTGAAAGGTTTGGAGTTATGAGATCATTTGCCCAACGGTAACGTTTGAGCAGATCAACAGATACCAAACTATTAAAATAAGGGATCATTATCTGATGATTTCTTGCTGTCGTAATTAAAATGTGAATCATATTTGAGTTAAAAAAAAATTATAAAGTGATCATTTCATTCAGCAAGGATATTTTTAATTCATCAAAATAAAGAATAAAAACCTTTACATTGCTATGGAAGACTTCTACTGAACTTTAAAGAATCCTGAAAAATCAGCTTTGATCTCAGGAATAGATGATATTTAGAACATGCATAAAAACAGAAAAAGATTTTATTTTGCAATAATATTTATCTATAATTTTTGATCAAATAAATGAGATTAATAGCCTATTTAAAAGTTTTAAGACAATAAAGGGTACTATATTAGGACAAAGACAAAACTATCTCTAGTTGAAGAAACACCCTTTTATTTTACTAATGATCTTTGTTCTTTTATGGGACAAGGAAGTGTAGACTGAATGGCACTGGGAAAGAGACGAGGGAATGGGATTGAGAAATGACTCCATTTCACTGACAATTAACTTCTACATCAGCACATGCTGGCCACTGAATAACAAACATTCGTTCCTCCTGAGAGGCTGTTGAAATGTCTTCTCTGCAGTCGTCTGTTATGGCTTCGGTCTCACATTTTTTTCTGCCTAAGCCATAAATATTTTTAGACGGTCATAAAAGAACATCCTGAAGTTTTGAACTTAATCTCAAAGAGAAGGCCTACTCTGAGCTATCAAACGAAAATTTGAGAACGTTTTCTGTACATTATTAAATTATTAGATTATTATTGTAGCCTAATGATAACATTAGATGTATATTAACTATGTTAAACTGTATTATTTTTTAAAGAGCTCATCATTAAAAGTTAAATCTATTTTAAACACTACTTTAAGCAACTACTTCACCACTTACACATCTATCTGGGCCACGTATTGCTTTATCTCTCGGACTGATATGTCCAGGCGGTTATAGAGGTAGATGTAATTGTCCTGTCTTTCTGTGTCTTCCTGTTTGAGGAGGAAGCTGAGACCTCCCTCTTCATGCTTCCTTCCATTCTCTGTGCTCCCATCACCCTCCTCCGTCTCTTCATCCAAACTCAGGCAACTCCAGGAGGGGGCCGCCATGCTGGTCACACAATGCACGGCATGGGACATGGGATTCAAATTGGCTGCAGGAAGACAATAAGTGACATTAATCAAAAAGATAAAAGCGTCTGTCATTTTTTCTTGATTCATACAGCATTCTGGATTTTTTTTATCACTCAGTTTGCAATCTGGAAAATAAAACTGATGCCACCTTACAATTTGGCCTAAAGAAGGCATCTTAAAAGACATAATTATGGTACTTAGACAACGCAACAGCCTTCATGCTGGGCGCAGGCCTTAAAATGCTGTCTAGGGATGCAAGATACTAGGTTTGGAGTTTCTGTGACTCAATAAAACAGAAGAATTGAATAACTGAAAAGCAGTGAGGCACACACTTGCATGTGGTAAAGCTATGGACCATGAGGCTTGTAGGCTGCAGAGAAGTGTACCGGAGGAATTTTAAACATCTCTGACCGTGAGACAACTGCAGAGCAGATGTGTAGCAGAGACTCAAGAATAAAAAGCTCTCGTGCTGCAGAGCATTAAAAACAAAGCATTATGTGGTTCTTTCCCCAGTTACACGTGGCGGCTAGACAGAAAGTTGGGCCGTAGCAATCTGGGCAGGTGAAGCCCAAAACGAAAGCCAGATGCTTTGCCTCTTTAAGTTCAAGGGATGCCCAGCTGAATTTTAAATCTTAGCTGAATGTTACTGGTCTTGACATTTTTGGACTAATGTGCACAATGACTTGGATTTGAAAGTCAGCATGGCTTGAAAAGATTATTTATAATGTAAAACAGCTTCAAAGTTGTATCATTTACAGGTATTGTTGCTAATAATATATTTCAAATTAAGAAAACTATAATTATAAAAATCATATTAAAAATGGCAAAAAAAAAAAAAAAATGTTCCAGGAAGAATCTGGAGAGATCTGAAGACTTGCTTCAATCAGGGCGGCAGAAACAGAAAGCTTTTTTGTTTGCAAATTTGTTGTATTTGATGATAAAGCTAATACGATTTAAGGTTTATCTTCTTAAATAAAACTTCAGGCCTCGTAAACATAAAAAACTAATAATAAGAGGGATGCGGGCGTTTGGCAAAAGGGAGTGAATGACTATAGACCTATGGGACAGTAGGGATGACATCACTAAAAGCTACTTATTATGGTCTAATGGTTTCTTAATGGAGGTCTGATGGAGGTGCTTTAAAAGGTTCTGGATCGCTTTGGGAATAGCAGGCCATGATTTTTACAAGACCTGGGAGATTTTCACCATAAAGCTTAATTACTTTTTTACAACTTCCAATAATTGTAACATGGAGATTTGGTTAACTGAGCCAATGAACTGTATCATAGTATTTAAATCAAGTCATTTCTCGAACATAAACATTACATATTCTTTTTAAGAGGGAACTACAGGCAACTACAATTTTGACTTGTTTCAAGGATATTACATCAAAGCTGGATCAGCCTTTAGTGTGTTTTTCCACTTCAATTTTGAGTATGACTCCAAATCCAGTCCCTCATGGGTTAATACATTTGATTTCCATTGATCATTTTTATGTGATTTTGTTGTCAGCACATTCAACTATGTAAAGAACAAAATGTTTAGTAAGTATATTTCATTCATTCAGATCTAAGATGTGTTATTTTAGTGTTCCCTTAATTTTTTTCTTAAATATATGCATTTATGTTTATACAATAAATATACACAGTACACACCCATATATTATTCTAACAAAAACCTTTATTTTGGATGTGATTAATTGCAATTAATCGTTTGACAGCACTGGAATAAAACCCCTGAGTTGTAAATGCTAACATAAATTTATGTACCTTGATCTGGATCAAGCCCAAAGAAGGAGTTCTTGCGTCCGAAGCGGATGCTGAAGGCTCGGCTTGATGATGAGGTGTTCTTCGGGCAGGACACCTGCATCAGGTTCAGATGACAGTTGGTGGGGACAAAGTCCATGCAGCCCAGAGCATGCGGTTTAGTGCTCGCCTGCTTAAACGTGGGCCAGGCCTTCGTCTGCAATTCCTCCACAAACTAATAAGAAAAGAACATTAAAAGCACTATGAGGCAGCATTTGCATAGTGCCTTTTATTCAATTTTTAACTATCATTTAGAATTAAAAAATGTTCTCAAAACATTGTGATACTCTATAATCCATAGTGCACTATGGAATATGATAAAGTAGTAACAGCAAGACAGATGTCACACCTGTTTGTAGCTGTAAATGCGTTTTTCTATGCTCTCCAGCTTGGTGTCGCAGATGTTTCGAAACTCAAACTGTGGCATGGTCACCACCTTCTCATTCTGAGCCATTAGATGTCGGCAGCTCTTTACAAACAGACTGTCATCCTTTACAAAGGCCTGTAGTATCTGAGAGCATTCAAAATACACACATGAGCATGTGACAGGTTAGAGAAAACAACTTCTTTTGAATGTCCATCTTAAAATCAGATATATGCACAAGCGCAAGTAACTGCTAATTACTACATTCAGAAATTCAAAATTAGCATTTAACCGTGTTCTAACCTTTGCAGCAAGGTTGAAGCAGCCCTTGGGTTCCACCATCTTCTCCAGCACACAGTGTTTGATTCCTGCTGTGCTGACATACTCGTACACAACCCCATGCTCCACATAACCATTATCCACATTCAGACTGATTGAAGGAACATCGTCAGAGACGGACAACAGTTCCAGCCTTCTTACAGAGCCTAGAAAACCCAAGGAGCACACAAGTGTAAAGCGTAGGAATGGAAATGACATTAACAAGGTTGCAAATGTTGGTTATTTTTTGGAAAATGTGACTTTTTATTTCATTTTACAGTTTAATTTTTTATTTCAGTTATGTTTAATAAGTTTAATTTGAAATGACTCATAAATAATTGCATCTTTTTGGATCTTCTGCTTTTAGTCTGGTTTGAGAGATTAATCTGTTTGTAATTCATTGGAATTCACACAAGAGGTCAGTGACGTCACCACTGGTCAAATGTCTTTGCACAAGTTCACCATGCATGAACTTTGGTACTTAGCCGAGGACAAAATGTCTTTACATAAGCTTGCATTCACAAATGTGTATGACACTGGTTCTGAAGTTCCCAAGGCTTTTGTATTCATAATAGTTTCCGTTAACGATAATAACTTTTTGGGTACACCTGTCAAACTGAGTCAATTGCCAAAAACACACACACACACTACCTGTTCCATTAGTGCAGCCGTCCTCTGAATCTGAGCCATTTTCACACCCCCTAAAAGACATCTGCTCTTCCACATCCTCATACACACGGTACGCCCACTGACCACAGCTCTGCGGCACAAGAAAAAAACAGTATCACAAAGGGAGGAAACAGGCACTGTATAGAGAGTCAGAAGCAAATAACCACTGGGATCAGCATATGTGAACCACATAGCCTATAAAAAAAAATATTAAAAAAACCTGCATAATGTGGTGTTAAAGACAATGCAGTGTTGATTCTTACAGTGTCTTGCTGCTCCAGGACAGGCTGATGGCCACTGAAGTGCTCCAGGACTTCCTGGTAGCTGCTCTGGATCATGTTGTTGCCGTTGACTTTAAGAACACACTGACCAGGCTGAAGACCTGCTGCTGCTGCCTCAGAGCCTGTATACACACAAAAATTATGTCTATAATGTACAATTAATGTACAATGACCTTAACCAAACAAACGAAAGATCTCAAATGAATGATTCTCAATTCTCAAGTTAGAAGACTATATATTTTACATGTAGGCAACTCCAAAGCAGTCTAGACACTTTCTAACCCAAATGTGTATGATGTGACGATAGCACTGACTATGCAACGTTTTATATTTGCACTGCACAGAACAACATTCAAATTAATTTGAAATTATTTGTGTTCTTTTAATTTAAACAAGTAAAAACAACTCCTGTTTGTGACATTTATTTAAAAGAACAAATCTTTTTATATCTTTTTATGGGTACCTGTCCTAATATATCAGCTTAATGAAACAATGCAGATAGTAAATTTATGTTCATAATGATAGCGTATGAGACAAAGAAAATATTCACTTCAGTGCTAATAAAAAAAAAATATATATATTAATTTTAAAAAAAAAAGGTGAAGAGATTTCCAATTTGAAATTTAAACAAGTTGCAGCAACTAAAAGATTTATGAGACATGAACTTATGGTTTATTAACAGGATGATTTCACATATTTTTACCTCTACTTTTGTATAGACCACTTATTCTGGAATTTACAGCCCCTGCATTCAGGGGCGCTTGAAGTGATGAAAGCTCCTATAATGACACATCATAAATCTCTACTTTTGTCTAAGTGCCGTGAAGATGAGCTAACTGCTTTGACTTCAAAAAGCTCCTAGAGTGCGCTTTTTAAATCCAGAAACATGTGCAGAGATCCTGAGTTTGGGTTCAAATGCTGAAGAAGAGCACCAGATGTTGATCACATGACCACAGCTAGCCTGCTGTCATGAATTTGCTTTTTTTGAAAGCTTTTTATAGCACATTAACATCTGTCTGCCAGGTTTGACAAAGAATACTTGGAATAACACGTGTGAATTTTTATGCGAAACAATTCTAAATGGTTCTGGGTTTTGAGGCCATAATCACTTCACGTGCATGTGTTTGGATCCTTATAAACAATGAGGACTCACCTTTCTTAACTGCGTGAACATAAGGTGGACAAGAACCGCAGAGAACAAAAGGAAGTGTGCCATGAACATCTGGCATCTTCACAATCCTATCATATACAAACACAAAGACATGAGATAAGCACATAATCTAGGCTCTTTTGTCCCTTTTATTTAAGAGTGTCGCAGTACTGGATGCATTCCATGTTATTTAGCAGAATTTTTTCTGTATCTACACTGAGGATCAAGAAATGCCGGCATGCTTAACATTATTAAACGCTCTTTTGAAAACAACAGTGTTTTAAAGTGTGCTGCTCTCCTGCATGGAACTCTAACACCAGTCGTGTCCTTTTACACTGGACCCAGCTACATTTAACACGTCTGTATGTCTGCGCATAAGTATCCGATTTCTGCTGTGAACGCTTACTCTTTGTTCTTGGTGGCCACCAGCAGTCTGAGTGAGCGGCGTATACAGAAGGACTGGTTGATCATGGCCTCCACCTCTGCAAAAGGCCTTAGGAACACCAGGTCCTCATTAATGGAGTAGATCTTTCTACCCGACTGCAAGCCTGCCATCTGCAACAAAGTTAAAAAAAACAATGGAAAATGAATACCAAGAATCCAGCTAACAAACAATCAAAAATGAAGAGGGTGTTCTCATTACAATTTTCTTTGATGTGCATTAGGATTGGGAAACAGAGAGAGAGAGAGAGAGAGAGAGAGAGAGAGATGAGGGATATGGATGAGGATTAAAAGATTGGAAGATAGAAGAATGGAGAGAACCTCACACCTTTTTGGCAAAAGAGCTTTATGTTGCTAAAAACCTATATAAGATATATTCAGCACTTTTACCAAGATTACCAAGCAGTTCATTCCAAGGTGCAAATGTTAAAAATGTGTGATTGTAAGGAAGAAATGAAGTAGAAAGAAAAGAAAGGAGAAATGAATAAACTAATGAAAGGCAGGAAGGATGAAGGGAAAGAATGAATGAAAGGAAGAAGAAAAAGAAGAGAACAAAAGAAATGATGGAAGGGAAGAAAGAATGAACGAATTAATAAAAAGGCAGGACAGAAAGGGAGGAAAGAAGCAAACATGCATGCAAAGAAAAAGGAAAAAAGAGTAGATGATTAAAAAGGAAGGAATTAAACTAAAGAAAGAAAGAAAGAAAGAATTGTAATCTATAAGAAACTGAAAACGTTTTTGAGGAAAGAGAAGCAAAAAAGGGTAAGTGTGAGGACTCTGTGGAGAATATGATGGGACATGCTTAATTGCTTCTCTCAGATCTCCAGAGAGCAGAGCTGTAAAGACAGAGGGAGTGGAATGAATTAAGCAAGCGTGTCCTGGACCCGACACATGATCTGAGCGGCCCGTGACGTAAGTGTCAGGACATACAGCACTTCCTCTCATTCACCGGATTAATCACCATTACCACCACACTCTCATCTTCTGCAGATGCTCCTGTGAGCAGCAGTGTGACACTTGAATGCGGACAAAACGTCTCGTGTCAGGTCTAACAGCAGCAGTGGGGATAAAATTAGTGGTGGTTTAGATCTTAATATCTAGCAGAGCTTTACAAAGAATGAACACAAATATCCCTGTGCACTGGAAATAACGCATTAGAGTTGAAGGGGTCCTCTTTCAAAAGACAGATAATGATCGAGATTTATTTCCCAAAGGCATATTTATCAGATTAGATCCACACCACACATCCAACAGAAGACCTGGGAACAATCGAGGTTGGTTTAAATGCATAAAGAGTCCTTGAGAGATCTAGCTAGCAGTTTAAGACGCATTATAATACAACCCCACACTGGAACTATTTCAACTATTTGAAGTAATATAAACTAGCATTCAAAAGCTTGAGGCCAGTAACATTAATATTTTCATTAACCGATTGGTTAAAAGTGACAGTAAAGATTTATAATATTAAATTAAAAAACTGTTTTCATCACTAAATCAGCATATTATTTTGTCTTTTCATTTTGAAATTAAATATTACTGGGGCATTTTTTGACAGGTTTTATGAATTTGCATGGTTCAGATATTAATATAATCTTCATGTTAAAAAACTGTCACTGATATATATATTTTTTTCGGTCATAGAAATGTGTAATACTAGGATGCGGCTACCCAAACTCATACCTCTGCATATGAGCCCCTGGTCACACTCTTCACTACGATGGCCTTGTTCTTCTCTTCGATCTCAAACCCATAGTCCTCCTCTTCAGGATGGATCTGCACACAGATAACAGAAACACTATGTCAGCGAAGCAGTTGGCTGCTTCTCAAAATAAATGCAGAATCGAACGCAAAAGAACGTGTTACTTTCAGGACTCGCAGCTCGGTGCCACACTCAAGAGAGCAGCAGCTTTTATGCAAATGTGTGAACAAGGTATGCATCCTATAGTCCAAAAGCTGTTTGAGGTGTTAAGTCTTCCCTTTCAAAAATAACAGAGCACTAATTTGTTCAAATGTGCCACAGCTGCATGCTAATAGGTCCGCGCAGGTGCTAAAGGCATTATCATGCACGAAAGATATACTGCTTTTAGGTCATGTCTGGATCAAGGGTATAATTCTCAGTTTCTCCACAGCTACACACGAGATGGGCTTTTATGTGCTTTTATTATCTAAGAGCCAAAGCTGAACATATTTACCAGCCCTGTAAATGCCTTTCTTTGTTTTATTTCTATCCATCAACTCCCTATTTTCTCTGAAAATCTGCAGTGGCGTAACGTCCTGACGTCTGAGAGGGCCGACTGAGGAGGGTAAAACAAGAAGCTCTTAGCATCTGAACAGAAAGAACAGAGTGCAAGATTCTCATGATCTGGAGGAGGAATCTGTCAGTCTATAAGGGATGAAAGAGTAGTTTGTAAAGGTCAGGGTAATTACTGATAGATGAGGAGGGTCTTAATTGGCACGGAGGAGAAAAATCAATGCAAGGCTTGAGTGCGTTTAGTAGCATGAGTATGCGCCTATAAATACGGGTCATCTTGTCAAGCTACACATAATACAGGATTTTTCTCAACAAAAAAGATGCAAAATACCACAATTGAATAATTTTTGAACCACTTGATTTACATGAACGGTCTATCTGATTTACAAGAATAAATCAAACTAAACAAAGATACAAGTGAAAGAAGTGACAGGAAAGAAGATTAGGTGCCTACACGTCACCTGAGCTACAAAGTAACATGTGTTTTACGCTTGTTTTATTACAAAAGCAACAGCCTTTAGAAATAAGTTCTGCTAGCGTCACGCTACTGAAATATGTGGTTACGTTAGTAGCATTGCTAGCTATCCCTCAACTCTGCTCTCCATGGGGGGAGAAAGCCTGCTGTGTGTGTTTGTGTATCTCACCACTAAGGATTTGGCAAGGATGTTCTCGATGAGTTTGAAGTCACTGCGAAGCTGTTTACTCTTGGAGCTCGTACCCTCCGTCTCCTCATCGGCGTAGAAGCGGAAAAACTGTGAGTCATCCTTAAATTCGCTTTTCTCCAGAACTACAAGGCAAAATTTGAATTGAATTCAACTGAGATTGAATAAAAAAAACTTTTATAAACAGGTAAAACAAAACACCCCAGCGCTGATCATATCTGCTGATGACAAAACGATTCGACAGTGTGAAATGGGCCGATTGCATCACCCTTCAGTTCCCGTCAAAACAACTCATGATGTCTGTGGGATTGATGTTTGGGCAAATCTGAGGCGAAGGATGAAGGCAGAGGATGTAATGGGAGGTCTGGCGTGTGCTAGTGTGCTGTTTTCCCCTCTCAGGAAGTAAATGTGTGTGTGTTTTCAGGAACTTTGTAAAGACAGACTGTTCTGTCTGTGAATTCCAAGCAAAATATTGTTGTGGACTGTTTTGGAAGTTGAGATCCGACATGGCTACAAAACACTTCTATAACTCTGACAAGAGGCTTGTGTCTAAGAGCACGTGTATCTCATCAGAAAATGTTCTTTTCCATTATTGTGACCATTTCTTTTCCATCAGAGGCCCCAGATGTTATTGCAACAGCTGTTTACATCTAAAATACACTAATTTCTCTTTATTTTCCTGTCTGTATCTCTCATACCAACAAAACAGACCTCTAGCAGACACATAGAGTGTGTGATGTTAAAAAGCCATAATGTAAAACTGCACTTAATGCACTGATCAATGAAATTAGAGAGAAAAACAAATAACACTTGGCTGTTATATACAGTGAGCAGTTTAAAACAAATAGTTCCAGCCTTTGATTATGATTGGCTGAGACAACTTCAAAAATTTAGAGTAATACATAAACATACTTTGTTACATCAGTAGTACTGTGCTACTGCATTTGTGTGTTGCTTAGCTATTCTAAATATATAAATCACTCTAAAACATAGCTTTTTGGGGCTTATTGCTTTTTAAAAACACACACAACTGCTAGATTAATTATTGTTGCATTATACAAGGCTGCTTAGTGCAGGCACATGTCAAAACACTTTCACTCGCTCTCAAACACAAACACGCTTCAAAGCTTTGCTCTGGACACCACATGTGTTGCAATAGAAAACAGAAAAGGCCACAAAATGGCTAAAAATTAAGTTTGTTTAAAGATGACACGTGTAACATCTTCAATGTACTTTTTTGCAATTCAATCTGATGGCAACAGAGCACAGACACTGTACATTTCATCTTTAAAATCAAATGGATATATCGAAAAAAAAAAAAAAATTAGAGCAGGGACAATCCATGAGTTATTGATTTGATGAAGACAGAGTTTGCAATAGATTGCAAGAAAGGTTCAGGGTTTAAGTGAACTAAATGACTGGAGAAAATGACACATGTCACCAGAGAAAAGTCTATGGTGTTGGAGAAATAGTGTCTTATAACATTTTGCTGAAATTTTTTAAAATAATAACTTTAAAAGTTTGAAATTATTAAACATGCATAAATGAAATAATAAAATATATGACAAATTTCATGCTGAATTTAACCTCAATGAGTTATTCATAAAAATGTTTTGTATGGGTAAATCATTTTTCCATTTAAATTTTAGTTAAAGTTTTTCACACTCTTTTTCATCACTTCTTGGAAAATATGCCAACAAGGTAACAATAACTGACCCCAAACCTCTTTTTTTTTTAATATGAAGACTGTCTAGTACAGTTAACATGTGGACATATTAGACTGACCGTGGTGCATGAATCCAGCATTGCAGAGTCCGACACCAAGGGTTACTGCATCTTCACGGGTTGTGCTGTCACCCTGAAGAAAAAAAAAACAAGTTTAATGACTTTTGTGTTGGGAATGAAATTACATAATGAAGCAGCTGTGAACATTAAACTGCAAACAAGTAGTAATTAAATTAGTCCAGATATGGAATTTAAATTGTGTACAGAAACTCAAAAACAATAAGCTGAAAGATGCCTGGAAAGTGAGGGAAAGCCATAAAGGTGTGTGTATGTTCATGCAATTAAGTGGTATGTGTGTGTCCTTCCTCAAGTTACCTGTGACACAAGCCAATCCACCAGTTTGCTAGCTGGTATGACAGATTTGAAAGTTTTCAAATGATGATCTCTGTCTCTGTATATAAAGAAGAGTTTAAAAAGGTTCAAAACTGTCCAGACGTTAACATAAAAAACATCTGACAACAAGAGAAAGCAAAAGAGCAGGGCAGTTCTAAAAATATATACAGTACCACTGGAAAAACCCAAATTTTAAATTTTTAATATAATAGCAAAGGAAATGTGATAATTCTTCGTTGTGTTGACGTACACACTGAACAATTTAGTGGCAAAGTTAATCCCAGCTAATGGAGATCAATGACCTGAAAATATCTTCCTATGTCACAGACTGCTCCAGGGTGGTCTGTCCTTGCAATTAGTGCAGTGAAATTAGTGACCTGGACTGTAAGTCACTTAAAAAGATAAAAGGCAAGTAACTAACACGTTTTGGGTTCATTTTGGGTTCTGAGATCAGACTTTGTCCCAACTGCAGTTCAATGGCCTCTCCTCGCTCATTATGTGAGATATCAAAGGTGAATGGTGACAGAAAAGCAATATAACCCTGCAGTCCTTACTCTCACACACACAGTCAGCCATGTGCAGATGGTCAAGGGCAATCCATAAAGTACAAACGAACATGCACGTCTCATCTTTAACAACATCTGAACTTAAGCTGATGTTTACTAAAATTCCTTTATATTTTAACATCTTTTGGCTGCAAAAACAAACTAGATTTAATTTGAAAAGAGACAATATATAAATGGCAATGCTACTGTTCGATTGCAAGAAAAGGGTGTTAAAACCATAAATATTGTCTGAAACCTGAATACAAATCAAAAGGCTTTAATAACAGTGTGAATTTCGGTAATGCTTTGTGGAACATGTGTCACTTACTTGATAACAGGTGTGAAGAGGCTGTGTAGACGACCGTAAAGTCTCACTCCCTGTCGGACACACATACACTCAAATAAAGCATTTGCACCAACAGCTGCATCGCTTTCTACATTTCAATTACTGCTGAAATCACT
Organism: Enteromius treurensis; assembly: GCA_032275025.1. Classification (NCBI taxonomy): domain Eukaryota; kingdom Metazoa; phylum Chordata; class Actinopteri; order Cypriniformes; family Cyprinidae; genus Enteromius; species Enteromius treurensis. Next base: position 10,783,663 of record JAUCMU010000143.1, read on the forward strand.
GCTTGATTGAGATGTTGACAACAATTGTTAAGTGGACCGTTTTGTAGTCTTTATTTATCCAGACCATATGTACTCAAGTCCAAAAAATTGGACTTATCTCATGTATCATTTGTTCATCATTTTAGCAAGTATACTAGGGGAAATACCTTTGAGATGATGTCCTCCATTTCACTCCTGGCTTTATAAGTGCCGTCATCATATCGAAAGCGATACAACACCTGCTCGTTCTTGAACTGATGTTTATCAGACACTATGAGGGAAAAAACGCATAGATGCAATTGAATGTTTGTTCCTAGACACTGAACTTCACCTCGAACATAAAACAGCACCATGAGCAGAAATTGAGAATGTGATTATTTATTTCTCTCACTTGCTGCTCACAGACTTGAGCTGATAAACATGCGTGTGAAGGTCTTTGGTTAACTGAAGTGTGTGAATGCCATTGCTCCACAAAAGCCTTTTCGACCTCTCCTTGAATGCTGCCACCATATTATTGATCGAGCTCCTGAGCCCTTATACTTGAATTTATCACTCCAATCCCTACTGGTGTTTGTCAGGTTCACTGTGTTGCAATCCCCTGGATGAAAAACTTAGCTATGATGCTCCCCAAATCTCAGGCAAACGCAGCACCTTTTGAATAATTCAGAAGAATGCTGTTCACTATGGGCATTTCATGTCATGTTACTATCCAGACTGCCGATCATCTGTAGAGGATTCCAGTGAGTGCCGGCCAACAAGGACATTTGCCAGATTTGTAGAGTGTAAAACTGTCAAATGGTGATTTTTAACAGTCCAACATTTGTATAAACAGTTAATGGATTGTGTTTCATTTGGCAAGACCGTATCAAAAACAGAACACGGAGAGCAGTTGCATTTTGGTGATGAAACCAAGCAACACGCAAAAACATGATGAAACGTATTGGAGCTCAGAGAGGTTGAATGAAAGACAGAACAGAAAAGGACAGAATATATTGAGAGAGAAAAACAATAATAGATTTGTATTATAAAAATAATTTTACAATGATGGGTGGTTAACTAGTCAATTATTAATCTTGTTTAAGTATATATTTAGCCATTCATAGTTTAAAAAAAAAAAAAACGAACTGGTTGATTTTCAAAATATGTATGTTTTGCACATGCTAAGATCAGATATATTATATTTGAATATCATAGTACAATATTCACAGTTACATAGTACCCTAAAATATTTAAAAATTCTACCACTGTAATATCACAGTTCATGTCCAACACCATCAAGGTAACAACACAATTGTCTTCAAGGGAGAACCTCTCTTACCATGATGGATGATGCCGTTCTCCAGGAGAGCTTGACCCAGGTTTATTCCCTCCTCTGCCTTACTGATCTCTCCGCTCTCCAAGAGCCATGAGACAAACTCACTGAGGACACACAGAGACAACAGCTGTGTCAGTCTGCACATAACACAACGCAGCATGCATGATAAAGAAGGGATTTATGAGACACTAGTCAAAGGTACTTGGGAACTTGGATTCACTCAATCCTCCAGAGTGAATGGTCAAGACTGGTAAAAAAAAAAAGTTCAACAAGAACATAATTCATGATGATATCAAGCTGCATTCCACCCTCTGAAGGACTTCAAGGTTCAAACATCACCAGTGAAGTTCATGTATTACATTAGTTTAAAAAAAATAATAATTCATATATATAGAAACATATTAGAAATAAACTGAGTATGTTTTTGTTAATATCCAGTATGTAATTATATCTTAATTTTGTTTTGTTTATATCTACTATATAATTTTGTATAGACATGCACAACATAGTTTTATATATATTTTCCAAAAGAAAATCGTTTTAGTTATGATGCATTAAATTAATTAAAGGTGACAGTGAAAATGATTATAACATCAAAAGAGATTTGTTTATTTCAAATACTGTATATAGTAAATGTTGTTTCCAAAGAACGCATCAAAGAATCTTGAAAAACATCGGTCATGCAAAAATATTAAGTGGCACAACGGTACTACTAACTATTCTTATTCAGTTCTTACTCATTTCTGAAGACTGGAGTAATGGCTGCTGGGAATTCAGCTTTGCATTCACATTAATTCATATATTCTAAATTGCAGTAATAGCTCACAATATTATTTACTGCAACTTTTAGACTGTGTGTGTGTGACTAGCTCACCAAAATAAGTTTCAAGAGGAGTAATTCAATTATAAATGGGTTCTGATTAGGGCTGGGGAGGAATTTCAGTTAGGTGGTTCAATGGTGAATCTAACGCTGTGTGTGATCGCATATGTGTGACTTCATGCCTATAATGTACATGGCTGCTGCGTGAGAAACTGTGAATCCCATTAGATTCAGGGACAGAAATAAGCAACGTGTAAACAGTTATGACGCCTTGAAGGAAATGTGAGAACTGAGAAGGGTGTGTGTGTGTGTGTCCTTGAAATGTTGAACGACAGCAGTGAGGGGAGAGGGGTCGGATGAAGGATGGGTTAACAGATGGAGCAGGAGAAGAAGAGAAGATACAGGTGCCAAAGGCGCCCCACATCCACCCAGTACAGTGAGATGACCGGATTCTCCATTCATATCTCACCTGACTACACAACCGATCTCCCCTCTACATCTCCTCCAAATCAGCTGACAACACGCACAACTTCATGAACTCTTAAATTACTTAACCTTGATAAATACTTTACCCTTCACCGTCAAGCATTTGAAAGTGATGACAATACTAGCTAATAACACTTGTCTATGCAACTTAACACCACTACCAGCAACAATATATGTGAGAAAATTTGCACAATTGTGCATAATATTGTAGATTATCTTGATTATGTGTATTTAGTGTGAATTTAAAACTCTGTCAAGTATGCGGTCTCTGTGAGTACAATCTCACAAACACAAACACTTTTTAAGCATTAAAATAATGCTAGCACAAAAGACAAAAATATTAACCACAGATGCGTTTCAACCTCTACATTAACCACTAATTAAAAAACGGTCAATGTTTATATCAATAAAAGGGTAGTAATCACATAATCCAGCCCTTCACACAAAATCCAAACAATAAATGTTTACGATGTAGGTTACATAGATCTTACAGATGGTTTACAAAGCCTTTATGTGCAGCTCCGCAGAGGAAGTTCACAGAGGAGAGGGCAATCAGGCCCATGAAAGAGAGCAGTGAAACGAAACAGACAGTGAGTCTGCTGTGATTACATAAGTCTCTAATTCAGATTGGCAGGAAAGGGAAGGGGTGGAGGTGGGCGTCCCTGGGGTGAATTAATTAGTGTTTATGTAACTCATTAATATTCTCCACAGCTAATGCACACAGAGACCTCTCACATGGCGTAGATGTGTGTGTGTGAGAATTTCTTAAGCTTTTATTTATATCTGTCTGATGTACGCATGCATGTGTGAATGCGACAGACAAGGATATAATGACTTTGAGATATTAGTTTAACAAACACAAAGCTTGATTACCACTGCAAATAATTTGGATTTGGCCCTTAGTTTGTAAAAAATGTAATATAAATGTTTACAGAAATACACAGAGATCAGAAATGCAAGAGAGAAATGCAAAGCATGCACATGTACAAAAGCACTATTAAGTCTTCCATAGAAAAATGCAGTTATTTGACTTGGAAGTCAAGTCAAGTAGGCTTTCATAGAGGTGCTGTTCTGAATTGTTGAACTTTTACTTGTGCATTACCAATGTTTTCTTGTGGGTGGATTTTTCACTCATCATTCACCTTCACTTAAATAGCCATTTTTTTTTAAATATCCTTTCAAGTGTTATGCAACAATGCCAGGATTTATCATGGTTAAACGGTCACAACCTGCGTTAAATAACTAAAAAACTCGGCATGGACAAGGTTAGTCAACAATTTTATTATACCAGTCTTATAAATGCAATTTTTTGTTTGTTTTTGCAAAAATTGAGGGACAATTTAAAATGATTTTTTTAAATACAGACTCCAGATGCTTTAAATAAAGCATAAGCTGTACTGAACCTACAACATTCCTTTAATGCCTTGTCCATTTGAAGCTTTATATTATGCCAACTATGCTTTAGGTTACTGCAGTAAGTAAAATAAAAGAAAGAAATTAAAAAAAACATGTTAAATGTTTAAGTATCCAAATCCTATCCTATATTGAAGTTAATTCTTCAACATAAGAACTATGTGGGAAAAATAAACGGTGCAAGACAGAGATGAGAGAAAGAGCCAGAGTCTGAGCAGTAGCAGAGTGTTTGTCCATATTAACAGCTGAACTGCTCGGCTGTTCCTGGAAGGAGTCGGATTGTGTTCTATTCTGAGACGGATGCGCAAGCCAGCGAACAACAGAGCCAATCACAGCTGCTTTCACCTGGACCACCGAGGCTGAAACGAACGAATAATAGTGTTCTGAGGGAGCACAGCGAAATTCATCCAGTCAGGTGTTGACAGGAGCACAACAGCACAGCTGAGGCCGTGAGGCCAGCGACACTTCGCTATTAAGCCACTTCAGTAGAAGTGCTACGTCAACTGTATTTGAACTTGTCATGCTGACCTTTTTGTCTTTTAAACAGTTACTGTACACTACATGATGCTAACAAATAGTAGCCATTGGGTGGCTAGTTTTAAAATAAAATTGTACACCGTTGTTTGTAATCAAATGACTTTGCAATTGTGAGAACAGTTTAGGATAGTATGTAGATGCCCAATATCCTAAAAACAGCATTTAACAATATTTGCTATAAACTGGCTAAATCGGCTTGTTCCTGTAAAAGCTACACTTAGGCTAATACTACTACTGAAAATGTAGATAAAGTTAGCAGCATTTGCTACTTTGAGGTACTGGCTCCCAACACTGCACAGTGGAAAGGTCGCTGCAGATTTATGAATCAATTAAACAAGGCTTGTATCTGAACTTGTGAATTTTTGCGGCCATTTAAACTAGATTGCATCAATGTAATAGCTTTAAATGGCTCACGCTGTTTTCCCCTTATCTACTAGTGCAGTGCAAAAAGGGAATTTTAATTGGTGTGAGGAATCTCTCCTCACACACACACACACTGTATTTGGAAGTTTAACAGAATACATAGCACTCATTGTTCATTCATGGTGTTGAAAGACTGGGTGAGCCAGCGACAAAAAAGGAAGAGAGAGGGAAAAATGAAGAGAGATACACAGAAAGAAAAAGAGAGAGAGAGACTGAATGCAGATTTCTCTCTAATGAAGGCTTTTTTGCTGGGAATGTCTGTGTCCAATGGGGTGCTTGGCAGTGAGCTTGGGAAAGCATTTACAAGCGCTAAGTGAGTGTGTATGTGTGTGCGCATGCATTTTCATTCATGCAGGGGCCTCTTGGATTAGGATGACTTGCAAGATATTCAGGAGACAGTCAGACAGAGTAAAAGGTGCCACACTCAGCACAGAGCCAGCCAATCACTGGCATGGGAACTGACCAATCATAAGGTGAACCTCTCTGTAAATGAGACTCTCGAAAATGCATTACATAATACTCAGACTTACTTTCCCAAGAAGCACTTGGGTACATTGGTGAGTTTCCTGCGGCGGTCTTTGATGAGGTGGCGGCTCTTGGTCATCATCATATGGTAGAGCTTTTCTCCTTTCTCTGCGATCATGACATAGGCATCACGCTCCATCCCAAGCTTCAAACCTGACAATAAGTAAGGAAAAAAAGGGTCAGGAACTCCTAATAAAAGTGATAAAATCTGCAATTTAATGTCATTAAAATATAAAAAAATAGAAGTTTTGAAATAATAGTTTAAAGGATTTAAGAACAACATTTACACATATGTAACATGATTTTTGGAAAATATAAATAAGTTTAAAATAATGATGAAATACACATCCAAGAGCAATCATGTGCTGCATTTACAAAAGACACAAATAGTTTCATTAAATTAGTATTACTTAACTGCAACTCCATTTTTAGTGGGAACAAAAAAAAAACATTTGAATAAAACACAGATTGTTTTATTTTATTTTTGTAATTATTGTAAATATTGTCAAACTGCAAATTCTTTAAAAAAAATGATGAATGATATCTCAAGAAATATTATAGCAAATTATAGCAAATTTGTAGAAGGATTCGAAGTGGTCTCAATGTAAAAGAGACCATTTTAGACTGTTCTGCTGTATAATTACAGTTTACTCCTTTAGTGTCACTTACTAGCTGCTTGACTAAATCAGTCTGGGTGTTGCTGTTTCAGTTAATGTTTAGGTGAGGCTGAGAGGAAACACTGGTTTAACTGATTTTATTATACGACAAGGTTGGCAAGTGTTTGTGTGTTCACACATGCACATGTCTGCTGCTATCTGAGGTATTTTGGTGGTTGAAGGGCTGAGACTTACAAAGTCAGTATCAGCTCTCTAACTACAAACCACACACACTCAAGATTAAACCTTTATTTCTATTTTTTTAATCACATCAACAAATAATAATAATAACGATGCTCCTCTTGCATTTCTACTTCAGGGCATGATGTGGTTTATAAGGTGAGCTACAGATACAGCAACAGATACAGACCACTACCAAATTTTTGCAGTTTCCTGAAATCATCAACACTGCATATTAAAAGCTGTGCAATAGTGCAGCCTTGTTTATATTAGCAACGTATCAAGTCAAGCTGCAACGGAAACAAGAACTTCGTTCAAAGTAGGTTGGCTAAAAAAAAAAAATCGTCCGAGGCTGTTTTGTATGTGGTCTAATGCAAAGAACCCGTCAGTTAAAGAAAACATTAATGTTTTTACCATACATTTAAACAAAGGTGATGTTAAAGAGAGACTATCAATGGGATCGCAGCTGATGCAGGAGGTGGGACGTGCTCAGATGTGGCGGCAGCTGGCATGGCTCTCATTCAGAGCATTTTACTGTGTCTGAGACCCCGGAGAGAGGGAAGCCACCGGCAGCTGCAGCTCTTGCTCACAAAGAGTTTTTTGAGGAGGTGTTCGTGGCAGCTGTACGAGGCTCCAATTCAATCAAGTCTCGGCAAAAAGGCAACACGTCATTAAAAAGGGCTCCTCAGAAATAACCCTGCTGAAGAGTAATTTCCACCTCGGCATCTGTAGGTCTGACGCTGAATGGTAATTTTAGAAATGAGCAAGACTTCATGCACACTAAGACAAAATGAATAAGTGTAGGTATAAATGTAGCGAATGTTCAACCACATTCTGCAAAATAATTTCCTACATTTTATTATAAATAAATTAACTTTAAATAATGTAACCATTTAAACACGCATTTTTTAAACTGTGAGGATAATCGCATCCAAAATAAGTTTGTTTACTTAATATAATCAGTATACACACATATACATGTATGTGTGTATATTTATGTGTACATAGTATATGCGCATTTCATCAGTAAAGCTGGTTTTTGATTAGCGCTACATTTTTTAAATGCGCGGCAGTTGATACACAGAGCCGTAGATCACTGACGAGCAACGCAATATTGCGTTCAAAATTCAAAAAATGAATTCCTTCCAATTCTGAAGATGATATTGCGTTGCTCCTCAGTGTTTGAATGAAAAGTCTTTATGATCTTACACTCCAGATAACTAGAATTCCTAAATTGGAGCCGCTTTTGCATGTCAAGCTAAGTATTAATCAGAACATGTAATTCAATGAGGTTTATGACTTGTACAGAGGAACGAAGTGGGCGCTGGCTAAAGATCTGGACGGTCAGAGTGGTGTGACTGATGTGGCACCTGTTGAAATGGGCTCCGATTTCAAACGCTGGAAACCTGATACGCTCCAAAAAACTTCTGCTTTCATCTGGCAAAGCAGCATTAAAATGACGTTTCGCTCTACCTCCCGCTCACACCGCATTACGATACTCTGGCTGAAGACTTGGGACACTGGTAACTGATCCTACAGACTAATACTTCATGCTGAAACATAAGAGCCGCGATCAGAAAGGGCTCTGTGGTATTTGGGGTTTTACCACTATGATCACGTGACCTAACAATCAGAAGAACCCTGTAGTAAAACACTAGCCTCAAAAGCAGATATAACAACAGCAGGTGTCCAGCAGAGGACAGGTGTTTCATATCACAGGAGAACAAAAGAAAAGATTCACATAAAAACATAGGCACAGCAGAATGCAGGATGCTAAAATATAAGACACAGTGGAAATAGGTTCAGTCCTATTTAACAGATGTGAAAATGTTTGTTTGTGACTACGACCAGCTATTGATAAATTCTTTTTTAAATAATTACAAACCACTTTCAAAACAACTTTATTTTACAATCACTTAAATGTAATTGCACTGCAGAATTTGTTAATTAATTACAGACCCTCATGTCATTCCAAACCCGTAAGACATTTATTCATCAGAAAACAAATGAAGATTTTTTTTATCAAATCTGAGAGCTGCAATGTTCCCAGGTCCCGAAACATAGCAAAGGCATCGGTAAAATTGTCCATGTGACATCAAAGGCTCAACCGAAATTTTTTACAAAGCTACAAGAATACTTTTTGTGCTCAGAGAAAACAATTCTTCTATTCTTCTAAGTTACCGTCTTCCGCTATTTTGGAGAGTACTTCAGAATGTGATCAACATCAAAATCCATCAGCAATGTTTACGTTTAGTAGACAGTGTGCCCATGCTGAGTCTAAACAACGTTGATTATGTTCTGGGGTACTCTCCCAAATAACGAAAGACTAACTACAGAAGAAGAATTGTTGAATAAATCATGTTATTGATGTCTCTGCGCACAAAAAGTTTTTTCATAGTTTTGTTTTACATTTATGTCTTTAAGGGTTTGAAATGACATGAGGGTGAGTAATTAATGACATCATGTAAATTTTGAAGTATGATTTTTAATTGGGAAATTTTTTAGACATTAAATATTTCCTAAATTAACATGTTAAAATATACATTTTCCTATTTCATGTTCGTATGATGCATACTCAAAATAGAGTGCAGATCGGGCCGCATTTGACATAGTTAAAATCTAATTTTTTTCTGCTATTAATGACACATGCACTTTTTTGGTGTGGAAAGGCCGCTTTTACTAAGCAACTGTAGGAAGGCGTTCCGAAATGTCAACAGATGAGAGCATCAGCGCACGCGGTGCAAAACACAGGCGCACACAAGAGGAAATATATAGAAATATTTCCACACTGCTGACTTTCCTTCATAAAATTTCCTGAGGCCAACTTCTTCTTAACGTCTTCCATCGTTGCTGATACTTGTAGCTTAATATGCACGTCTTTCGGTGTCCATCCTCTAACTCAAAACCAAAAGACACACAAACCTGAAAAAAAAAAAAAAAAAAAAAAGACACA
>JAUCMU010000143.1:10793049-10859815 GCA_032275025.1 Enteromius treurensis
AAAAAAGACTCACTCTCTCTCTGTTCACGTTCCTTTAAAATGGCGTCTAGCCATTTCTGCTTGTCCTCAGCGTTCTTGGCCATGCACACAAACCACTTGTTTTTGGCTGTGTTGTGAATCTTCCAGCCATTGGTCACTGTGTAGTTATTACTATGATAGTCCGCTAGAGAGACAAAGCAAAAACACGAAAAACATAAACCAGGTTAAACAGCATCCATAAACGCTAATATCATGAGTACACCAATTGGGAACAAAATCACATAAACATTATAGACACATAACACAATATGCAAACAACTACATATATTTTGTTAAAGCTTGTTTAAAGGTCTACCTAATCAGATCATATCATGTATTACATTCGTTTGCATCTTTCAAATAACCTTAAAAAATTAGAAGGCTTCATTTCCACTAAGGTCCCATTTGTTCATCTTATTACTAAGGTTAAAAAGGTTCCCTCTTACCATTACACTAAATTAGTTACTGACCCAAACACAAATGCTGACACAGATAATATAATTTTCCTCAACAATCTAGAAGCATTAAAAATGTAAAAAGGTTAAACTATCCTATTAGTGTGAGAAATCATTAAAGATGCATTTCGGCACATGGCACTTCTCTCCACCATTAAACCAAAGCCTGACAGGAGAGCATGTGTGCGAGTGAGGGGTTCAGACTGTTACTCATGGTCCAATTTTATCCCAGATCTGACAGCAGGGGAATTATATGGGAAAATGAATGAGGTATGGAATAGGTAATGAGCAGTGGTTAACGTTGAGGTAGTATAAATAGATTTCAGAGCACTGAGAGGATTTGACAAAGACTTTTAGCTCATGCAAACTTGGGAGAGAATTTCTGGGTAATCGTATTTGGCACACAAGTCTGGTTCAGTAATAAACACCGCCTAAGCATTATCTGATTGTTTTCAAATTAAAAAGACAGCTCAGTCGAAACAAGCAGATCAGATTGCTATGCTTTCATTTGAGAGTCATAGAAACATTAGTGCAAAATATTTAATATTTAAAATAATAATGTGAATAATATCTACAAATAAAATATTATTGATTGTTTATTATTGATTATTATTATTGTTAACATTTGTATTTATTCTGGAAATTCACATACAATTGGTACAGTAAAATAAAATTAAAGTCATATTAATAAAATTATTATAAATGTATTTCTACAAGCTAAATACCATATAACGTATGTAAATTTACAGCATAATAAATAAACAAATAAAATGACTGGCACATAAAATTACTCATAGCTTGATGTAAGATTTTGGTCATAACGCCTATTTCTTCCAATCATTACTCATCACTAAACTACCTTGAAATCTCAGTTGAAATAACGCTGTAAACAAAAAACTGCAATTAGGCTCAATATCTGTATTCCAAACTCATTATCTTCAATCTTCACCCCCAGCATGCAAGTCATTTTATCTGTAACCTTATCCAATATGGCAAAACACACCAGTTAAATGATGCATTTACACAGATGTGGAGCGTCATGTGACACAAGCTCTTATAAACATGACACTGAGAGACTGAAACACAAAACAGTCTCTCATTGGCCGGCAACTGAAGGCACGTGTGGTTTAGGCTGGTACTGTGACAGCCAGATGGCTTGTTTTTCATAAAGGATGTTTTTCTTTGTGGCTCAGAGAAGAAGAGAGAGAAGTTGCACTTCCACCCTCCTACTTAAGGTGTGGTGAAAGACTAAGAGCAAAAGGTGAGAAGAGCAGCCATTACTTCCCCTGAGAGTTGAATTTCATGCTTGGACCGACAGCTGAACGGCACCTTCGATGAGGGCCCCTCGGCGGTCAGCAAAACAAAGGTGCTAAATGCAAAGCGCTCAGTTCTGAGAAGCCCTGCGTGATCTTATCTCCAGGACACAGAGGCGCTAATTTCTACCGCATCAGATGAAGTTCCCTTTAAACAGTTTTGTTTGTTTCTTGTGATGTTCACAAGTCACACGGCAATCAGATGGAACAAAAAAGGATATCATACAGGAAACTCCATCACACATCCCAAGAAACTGTTGCTTAATACACTACCATTTAAAATTCATTTGGTTCATTTATTTAATTATTTTGCCTTTTTTTTTTTTTTACATGAACTTAATTAATTATTAATTAATTTAGATTTATTTTGAATATTGTTAATTTTATTTTTTTTTGCCCAAAAAATCTGGATATTCAAATGATTTCTGAAGGATCATGTGACACTAAAGACTAGAGTAATTACTGATAAAAAAAATCATAATTCAACAAAAATAAATTACATACACTAACAAAAAGTTAATATTTAATAGTCTTAATATTTGACAATATTACAGTTTTTCTGTATTTGTAATTGAAATAAATGTAGTGAAGAGCATAACAGACCTTTTTTTTACTTTAAAACATTAATATTTTGGTGGCAGGATACAAACACAATACTTTAAAAAAATTACGTCGCTTAGAAGCACGCTAACTTCAAAGTATATTCAAATCAGCTTCCTGTGCAGCTAACAATTTAATACCCTATGCAGCATTAAAATACATACCACATGCAAAACACTTTAAAAGCACTAACAAACTCAAACCTACCAGTTCCGTCTTCCACATTCTCGACCTCCATAACCTCGGTGTTGATGCGGCCTCTGAACACATACTGTGGCCCGTTGATGGATTTTGTCCTTTTGGTGGATTTCTTCCCAGACACTCTAGGTTTTCAAAGAATGAAAAAATTAGACCAATGTTAGATTCTACACATGATTGTGATGGCTGTTTCAGTGTTTTATTGCATGTTTTTGCACATTTACAGATGAGGTTAATATAGAACCCAAAAGCATCTTAAAGGTCTAACCGGGACTTCCTCTTGCAGTACACTAGAAGGTTGTCAAACAAGAAGAAGACCCGTTCCTGGATGTTTCCAGCTGAAATCTTCAAAAGGTTGCCTTGGAGTAACAGTTGGGTGCATATATCAGTTAAGTTCGTCCCCTGGAGAACAAAACAAAGCAACATTTACATTGATTTTCATAAACATGTATCTTTGTGTGTTCCATGTTTACGTAGCAGAACTAACAGCAGCATAATTTATGAACATGCTGCCAACATTTATACATTTGTTTATCAGTTTTATCATCCATCTTTCAAAAAGCGGGCATTATATTTGCAATCTCCTTTTGTTTGATGACAGTGAGAGTGACAAATTTCATTTTAAAATAATTCCAATATTAAACAAGACCTTCCATCCCTTTCTCTTAAAGAGGGTCGAGGAAGCAGACATGTTTTGGTAACACAGACTGTGTCCTGTTCAATATCCAGTACCATTAAAAATTGATTCCAGTCCGATGCTGTGGTTCGTGCTGACTCTGTACAGGATGTGATTTTCTACGCTCGGCAGGTGTGGGTGTGTGAGTGTGTTTGATAAGCAGACTTCTTAAGGAGACATCTTCTCTCCTTAATCAATGGCGTGCCCAGACGGGTCAATTAGAGAGATGTGAATCTGCTTTCCGCTTGTTCTGCACTATTTACCTATAAAGGTGAAACACTCTGGACTAAATGAAAACTTAATGCATTTGCTTTGCAATCAGACCCCACATCCTGGAACACTTTATATCTGCGGTTAAATAAAGCCTGATGTTTAAGCCATTGTTTTATGTTATGTTAAATGTTTAATGTTCTTATCTATACATGATCTCTGAAGAACTGAAACTTTGAAAGGAATAATTATGTCGTTTTAAACTCATATGCTTTCTCCTGGCACATTCTTTTTATTTTGTGTGTTCTACAGAAAAAAAAATTATATGTATAATTAATATTAGTTTAATTAATATAGTTTATTTATTTATTTATTTATTAAATGGGCAGACTACTCCTATCCACACATTTTAAAATATGTTAAATAACCTCCATCTTGTCATGCTTTGCAGGAAACAGAGGCATGATGGGACTAGAAAACAACACAACAGGAGCAAGAATGTACTGTATGCACTAAATGGTAAAAACTTTAACCATCTAAGCAACACTTAAGGCTCACCGCCAGCTATAGAAAATGCCCCACTTTGTACAACCTCTCAGTACTGCATCAGATAAATCAATAAAGAGAGTTAATGGACAGGGTACAAAGAGTGAGAGAAAGAGAGGATGCAGACAAAGTAACTATGGTATAGAAAAGATGATGGAAAAAAGGAGGCGGGGAGAGACAAGCAATGAAAGACGAGCAAAGAGAGAGTGAGGCGGGGAGTCTGTGGTGGCACACAGTTGCATGTTACACAAAACTAACAGATCTCTATAGTAACGGGCCTTTGTGTTAAGACTTCCTCTTCCTGTCCTAAGAAAATATCATCAGCACACACAAGGCGACACTGATCATGTCCACACCAGTGATTCTTTCGAAGCTACGCATAATGCTCATAAAAAAAAAAAGCGCACTGTCAAAGAGGAACTAGGACGGAAAGTTTTTTTAAGCAAACTTGTGCTGCGCTGTTGCTTTAAAACCATCAACCAAGAAAAGAAAAAAAGTGCATCATCTATGACAATGAGTGATCTTGTATATAACTCACCTCCCAGCCCTCTATGTGTGACTGTAATATCTCAAGAGCCTCTAGTTTCTCCATCTGTCGCTTGGTCTCGTTGATGTTGCAGCACACAGCTTTCATGGCCTGCAGGGCCTCCTCCACCGCCGGGTAATCTGAATGCTTCTTAGGGGTCCGCTTCAAAAGTTCCTGTAGGACAAAAGGCAGGTACACGTCTGTGTTACACAGCTACACATCGACTATCTGTTGATATGATGGGCTAAAAAAGAGTCTATAAAATCAATAGGCTAATTTGACCCCACTTTATACATTCATGATCGTACTAACAAGAAAGACAATGTCTTTGTAATTATGAATGTACACCATCGTTCCCCAACTGTGTACTTTTTTAAAACAAATTTCCTTTCCTCTGACATCATTAAGGCCGCACAGGCTACTGCATAATGTTAACTTATAGGTACATATCTAAATAGTAACACCCAAACAATCCTAACCAATAAAACAAAGTTTTCTCTTATCTGTAAACGACACATTGGTGAAGTAAATTTGTAGCAAGTGTCATTTCATGTTTAGTTTTAGGTTTGCATGTCTTGTCAAACACATAGCTACTTTAAATGTATGGCTAGAGCAGAATGTTGCAAAGTAGCATATATGGAAGAAATAATCAACTCGTAATGTACATGCTTGTAAATGGCCATAGTGGAAAAAGGGAAGCTGTACCTTCAGTAGCAATGGGTATTTACAGATCCTCTGAATGGGAGATAGGAGATACCCCTCAAGAGGAACATCTGTGCTCTTCTTTCCTCCTAGCAACATGAGGTGCTGACAAAACAAATACATAATCGTATATGCACGACATCCCATTACGTTGATTCATGTTAACAATACAGTGGGTTTCCATAGAAAGCATTGAAAGGCACACTCTCACATCCTGATTTGTACAGTAAAATAAGTTCGGGTATCGCTTTCACTTCAAATTTTGGAGATAAACTTATTTCCTGTGACGAACTGATCTAATGTTCATTTGAAACGATAACTAATCAAATGCGTTGCAGGGTTTATATGTGAAACTGATCTGTGCCAGGATGGTCACAGGATGTGTGAGGGATCTTCATCAGAATATGATGTACTAAAACAGAGTGGACTTTTTGAAAAAGAAAGGTGCTTACCAGGAGAAAAGTCCGCACATCAGGGATCTTGTTAAGCTCCATCAGTAGTCTGAGTGCTTTCTCATGGTTACTACAGTACTCGCCGTATACAGAGAAACGGTCCCTCTGCAGAGGAGAGAGGAGAGTCAAAACACTTGATAGTCAAACTTTATCTTTTTTTGGTGGGGTTAAGATTTATATAAGGTCTTTGATCAATCTCACGTCCAGGTACAAAATTTGTCTTTGATCCACCCACAACGTTTTGTCCTAGGCCCTATGCTCAGCTTATATGGGTAATACTAAACATGTAATAAATATTATTTTAAGAAATGTTACGTAGCTTGATACACCCCTTCCTTTAACCATTCTCTCAAATACTGAGCTGTGAAGTGACATGGGGGGAGATTTCAGGTAGTGAAACTGCTAGAGAAGCAACAAGGCGCTGTCATTTTGCCCTACATTATTCGAAACAGCACAGGAAGTGAAATCAAAGTGCATAGGTTTTGCCTTAAAGCCACACCTTCTCTGTGGGGTGCAAAGCTAGGAGGAAATAGAAAGTTGCAAAAAAAAAAGCAACTAATCTTCATAATCTTCTATTTAATGAGTAAATAATACTCAAACGTCCATGTGTGGTATGTAGTAACCAATAAATAAATAATTGCTTTTAAATAAATGCTGGTCCAACTAAACCTTCATAAAAAATGTAATAAAATAAAAAATTAATTAAAATGAGTTGGGTCTGGCTAAAAAAAGTCCAGAAGAACTGTTTATCTGGATCAAATCAGGGCTGAGACGATATTTCATTAAAGATGCATGTGGTGAGGGTAGGATGTCATTTATCCGAGCTCCACAGGAACATTCAGCGTAGGCACTGTAACCTTGATGGACATGCTGAATCCTGACGGATGAGGGTGCTTGAGGCATCCTGACAGAGCAGGAAAACAATACTGGGGACCACACTATGTAGTTAGAGAGCAGTCGTGTTCCCTTCTCTTTTTTTCTCCTTTCGCCCTCTTTATTTGTCTGTGCATGTCTAAATGAAGAGCTGTGTGTTTTTTTATATACTGTATGTTTGTGAGTATATGTCTAGAGAGGATTTGGTATTTGCATTAGTGTGTGTGTGTGCGTACTCTGGTTGGGCCCTCAGGGCTCCAGACCTCAGCACCTGTAATGAAAGAGTTTGGCAGCATCACACAACCTCATCCATGAATGAGGCGAACATCTGTCCTGGCATATGCTTTATTGCACCGTTCATCCAAAAAAACACACACACACATACATACATACTGAGTCCAATTAAGAGGAAATTCCCTCCAGTTTGAGGTTAAAACCTCAGAATGTTTCAGTGAACTTGGTCGAAGGTCACATACAGATGCCAAACCCAAAATGGCTTCTTACGAGAACAGTAGAAAGAGTTAAAGTGCCAGAATTGATATGCACAGCTGACAGCCAACACAAAGAAATGAATTAAATCACTGTTCAAATCACAAATCATTATTAACATATTTCCAGAGAGGGAAAAGTAGTTTAGTTTATACAGAACTGTTTAAAAGCTAGAATTGCAGACAGCTATTTAGAAAACATTCCCAGTTCTTCCACAAAGTTGCATATTTAACAAATGTGAAAATTTAATTAAAAATTTAATTGGAGGAGGTGAATGCATACAGATCTAAGTATGATCCCACACTGGGATGGACTGGGACACACATTTGAATGGTTTGCATGGCTAAAAAGCCCCAAAACCATAATGAATCAATTGCTAATCGGAGAAGCACTAGTTCAAACAGGATTTTAAATGCAATCTCGTGGACTTACAAACTTGAGGAACACATGTCCAAGAGAATGGTGCGCTTGGGGTTCAGGCTGCAAACTGGCATCCAGAGTGGAAAGAAAATCCCGATGGACTTCCAAAATTGACTCAATGTTGGAAAACAAGATCTGCATGAGGAAGGAAGAGATCGTTTTTATTTTTTTTATTTTAATCACCACCCCCCCCTAAAACGGCAATACTGCATTTAAATGTGCTATGTGTGTGTGTTAAATGCTTTTATTTATTTACCTTAACCTGCTCTGGAGTAAGACATTGTTGGTTTTCTGCAGTCTGCCTTATTCTCTGAAGAAAAGCCTGTTGATTTGCAAAAACACAGAGACACAGAAAAAAAAAAAAGTTAGTGTTCACACAAGGAATCACTGCGGTGAGAAATAAAGGTGGGGCGGATTTGTATGTTCGCCACACTTATGTACTTGCTGTAGGTTTACACCCTTTTTTCTGCCTGTAGCTCTGACTAGACACTAAACATTCACCTTCAGTAACAAACACACACACACACCGACGTGAAGCTGAACTTCACATACTGCACTGTCTACTGGAAATAGGAGAATAAACAGAAGTGTCTTTACACAGAAGAAATTCTTTACAAAGAGACCTTAACAGCGCTTTAACCTGCTGTTCATACAATGTGCTAAAACTATAAGTACGGGAGGCGTTCAACACAAACATGCACAAAAAACTATCAAAACTAACACAAATCTCAAAGTAATGACTAATACCAGCATTTACTGCATGTAAATACATAAAAACTTAAACCTTCAGTCACCATCAGGACCTCAAATGTTCAGTCCAAACTGTATATACATATATAAACTGGTGATTCTCAACAATTTTGACTCCTGGGCCCCTATTAACAATATATGTGTGCCATGATAATATAATTGAAGTACTTCTCAGTCTTCTTCAAGCCCCCTTGAAAGTTTGCTAAGGCCTCTAGCTCCCGGGTTGAGAAGAACCACTGATACATTCACATTTAGACCCTATCTGTGAGTAAACAGTATATTTGAACTGTACACAGGCACATTTTCTATCATCTTCATTCAGCTCGCTGAGAACCAGATACAAACAGAAGCAGGTTGAGAGAGATTTATAAATATCTTCATCACTGATTTGCAGTTTTACAAGATTCTGCTCTGGAGAAAGACAGTCTGCCACTCATGGACTGTTTCTAATTCTGGCTCTATAAAATACTTCTCATCAGCAGCGGTGGCAATGTGCTAACAGTGCGCTCGACTCACTCCGCCCCAGTGTCTGTTAAATTACCTGTCACTCCGGCTATTGTCTCCGACGGTCTCCCACAGCAACACCACACAGCTAAAGACTTATCCTGAGCGGTTTCACCTCTGTCACCTCTGCAATTGTTGTTTTTTTTTCTTCATTCCATCTTTCTCTTTGATTCTTTTATTAGCATGTGAGGTGATTTTGTGCATCAGCATAGGGCTGAATGTTTTGGTAAAAAAAATCTCTCATTGCCAATCTCCTTCATTCCTCCCTCATGGATATTAAAGGCAAACGAGACCTTAAATGCAGGCCATCATGCTTCTTTTTCCTTTACCACATAACAAGATGGAAAGTTGCCTAATGAGAAGCACTCGCTGCATCTCCTTCTGATAATGACAGACTAACTCTTGGTCACACTTCTGCCTCTCTGGAAGACATTTAGGATGGCAGCTTATGCTCCTGACAGTGTTTGTTTGTAGAAACTCTCCAACACATTTAGCTGTAAACATGAAATCACATGCTTACACTCATAAAAAGCTCAATTAAACTTAAAGGGACAGTACACCCAAAAAAAATGAACATTTTGTCATTCTTTTGCTCCAAACTTCTATGATTTTCTATTTTATGCAAAATAAAAACACGCAAAAAATGTATTTAGTACTCTATACTATATGTTTTGGACCCTACTGGCTTTCATTGTATGGATGGACTGAAGCAGTGAAAATATTTGTAAAAATATCTCATTTTGTGTTATAAAGTCATTCAGGCTTGGAATGAGATGGATTATGTTTAGCTAATCTGATTTCCCAGAAGGTATCTGAACACACTTGTTACTGAAACTTCGTGTAATATGGGTGTTGATGATGGTGGTCCTGTTGCTCATTGCAGTTCCTGGCGGCAATGTGAGGAGCTGTCCCTCAGGCGTGTGCTAATTTAATCTCTCATATGGCCCATCCACAGTAATCCATAAAATGGTCATCCATGTGACTCAGCCCGAGGGGCTTGTAGAGTTGAAAATGAGTGTTTGCACGACATGGATGGAGTTTCTGGAAAAGATTTCTAGATTTTAAAAAAATAATAACCACTTGTTTCCTAAACCCCGCCCCCAAACATATGCCACTGGTTGAGTCTATGTTGCTTTGTTAGGATGGTTATGCCGCTCGACAAAAAAAATGTTAATAGTAGGGTTACATATAGTCGTCTCTGTAAGCTGGGATATGTGAAATCATTAAAGGCACACTTCATTCACCTTTACGAGCTTGAGAGTTTCCTCCTTAGGCTCGATTTGGCCCTTCTCTGGCCTTTTCCTGCATCACTCTCATGCTTGCGTCAAAAGAATCATGTAAATAAACAAATACTACAAGGCTGCGTTGTGATTCCATGGCAACGGTTACCGTTTCTCTGGGCAACGGAGAGTGTGAAGTCAGCAGCAGAGGATGACAGGTGCAACCGGGGGCATGTGTGCAAAATAAAAAATGAATTCATTCATTCCGACTCGAAGAGGCACTGAGCTAATGAAATATAGCACAGCAACATTTACAAGCAATTATGTTCTGACTTCAATCTCTTTCAGTAATCAGATGATCCTGAGTTTCATTTTAGCTCAATAAAAAGAAGTAGTTAGAACAAGACTAAATGAGAGGACGAAACTCTCAAATGTAAACTTCAAGTGTGTGAGGGACATTACAGATGCAACTGAGGAAAACAGCTAATTGCAAAAAAAATTCAAATCTATTATAGTCTACAGGTAAACTTAGCAATTTCATACAAGCACTCTGGTGAGGTTTGCATATCTGAAGACTGTGACTGTCTGTTCTGTCCAGCTGGTAAGAAGGACAGGGGAATAGAGTTACACACAGTAGAATAGCCACAGGCTATTAGATGTAGAAGAGCATGAATGTGTCCATATGTCCCCACAAAGGAAACAAGCTGTTCGGTGACTCTTTTTTCCCCCCGCAATGAAATGTTTTGCCAGGAAACAGACATTATGATTTTGCCACCTGCAACACAGGGTGACCTTAACCAAACACTGACACTAATTCAATGACAGGAGCGAGACCTTGGCCTCTTGAGTTTCAGGAAGGAAAAGGCAGAACAAACCTTTTCCGTAACAAAAAGGCCGCTGTTTCCCACAAACAATACATCAACACTGTTCATTGTTTACAGGCTTTTCCTTTAAATTAGCACATTATCAAACGACGATTGTCATTATTGAGAAAGAAGGGTGAAAAAAAAAAAGACTCTTGCACGGAAGCTTGCACGGCCTTTCACCCTTGTATTGGGGATGGACTACTGCCAAAAACAATCTACCGCATGGAAACTGTGAAGTAATACTTGCACGCATAAACACTCCCCAAGCACCCAATAGCACTGAATCTGAAAAACCACAGCAATGTATGATGACCTTTGCAGTTTTGAACAACACACGGTATACAAATTCCTGTTAGCCCCTTTAAAAATATGCCTGGACAGAATACAAATGTAAAGTAAATGTACTTGTGGTTACATTATATGGCCTGTAGTCATGGCAATTTCATTTACAGCAGTGCCTTCTATAATGTGTACATTAAAGGAATATACAAGAAGCTCTATCGACAACATCTGTGGCAAATCATTTCCTCATAAACATTCATGTTACTGCATTTCTATCAGTACATTTTGTTTTGTTTGTTTTCACAATTCGGGAACAAGTCAGTGGAATTTAACTCCTTCACTTGACCACTAACCCATATGATCTGACGAGAAAAATCTCATGAAAATTGTACATTTTCTTTATTTCCTTCTCATTCTAATAAAATTCATTTCCATAACTGGAACAAAGGTCTTTTCTGCTGGTCTTAAACTTTACCCCCTTCACAACTTCACAACACATATTCTTCAAACAGACGTAAAACATCAATAAATAACCATATTCAGTATAAGAAAATGTTTTGTCTTGTTTTTTGTTTTTATTGTAAGTGCAGTAATTGCCCCCAGAATTAATTATCTTATATATATATTTTTATGAATATATTAGGATTAGCACACAAAAATCACTTTTTTCTCCTTGTTTTAGGTTATACACATTTAACCATGTTAAGTATTTTATACACATTTCCATGAAAAAAAAAAACATCTTTACATTTAGCAGTTTGATCAACAATATTTGCCAATATGACAGTGAACATCCACTACAATGTCTGCATCAAACTAAACTAGAAAGGCCTAAAACAAATAATTTAAAAAATCAAACAATGAAAATAAAGTAGTGAAATGCATTAAAGCATAAATTCACCATACAGGCTATCTAAGGCATTAAGATACTTTGGGTGACATTTTTGGACACTGACTCCAACCCAATTTTGTTGAAATGTAAAAACAATATCTTACAAACTGAATACTTCACATGCAACTTAACAGCTGAAGTGCAGACGTAACCAGCAGCATGGGCAGATTTGACCAGTGTAAGAGCTGAGGAGGACTAGAGTAAAAACCATTCACTTTGGTCCAGCACATCTCTGTCTTCAAAAGCCTGAAGAGCCATTTCTGTCACACTCGCTTGATCCTGGATGGGTCAGACACTGAACAGCGATGGGCCACTTCTAATGACCTCCTTTACAGCCTCTCTCACAGACGAGAGTCTTTCATTATCATGCAAACACACACCACTTAGTCCCTCTCTGATAAACAAACACCACTGCAACTCAATTAGCTGATATTAGCAATGCCATTGTGCTGCCTTCTGCCAGTACGGATCAATTTAAACGCATTATTGCTTGTCTTCAAAATAGTGCTTAACCTAAGCTTGCATTTACAGAGAGTGAGATGAACAGGAAGTAATAGCAACTGGGATTTTTGTCTCTTTCAACACATCTATCAGAAAACCAAATGTTTGGAGAAAATTGTAAAACGATATTTGCTTTACATGTGATGAAGTCATGTGACAGCAGTGCAGTTATGTAATAATCTATAATTCAGCTGTTTGAAATGTTAATAGGGCCCTATGATTTCCGCGATGTGGAAAATGCAGACAGAATTTTGGAATCCTGTGATAAAAATGGAATTTACTCTATAATGTGGAAGGTGTGTCATTTTTGAAAGATATAAATCAGTACATTCAAAGTGCAAAATGGGCTATTGTCTGTGAATATTGAGCTGCATAAACCATTTAAATATGAATATAGCATGTTCTGTGGGTCTTTGTGTAAATAAATGGTGCAGACACATGTATGATGCTCACTGTGGCCTTTTTGGCATTACCGCCTCTATTTGTGAGTACATGAAGATGTCATGAGAGTCACTTCATGAGCATTTTACAGATTCTTTTAAGTAAAACTATTGCCCTAAAAAAAAAAATCAATTTTATTGTAGCTAAACTTTTAATAAACTGCTGTTAAGTTATTGTAGCTAAGTTTCAGGACTTTTTTGATGATAAGGTTGATGGGGGGGGAAAAGTCAGTCTAGAAAAAAAATAAATAAATAAATACAATCCAGAAAACTTTAAATGGAAAAAAAAAAAAAAAAACTTCAAATGGAATTTGAGTAAAAATTAATTAATTAATTTCATAGGGCCCTATGTTTATATCGGAATAATGGCCACTGTTTTCTAACAGTACGAGGTAGTGTATTCTGCAGTATATTTAAGTTAATATTTTCATTCTGAACCTAGGCAATTTGCAAAACAGCTAGCTAATATTAAAACGTGATCCTTCAGTTTTAAAAGTGTCTTCAGAAAAGATGATCTGGTATTTACTTTCCACTAAAATGCTGAGTGCAATTAGGAAATGAGAAAAAAATGACTTTCTTTTTAAAGAAAGCGAAAAAACACCCCAGAAATCAGAGCAATGGATGAACTGAGCTGATACTTGTGAGGAAGGGGGAAATAAAGTTGAGTTCTCTTTACGAAAAACAAAAAGAGGAAGGATATGACTCTAGATAGGAAACAGTGCAGCATGAAGAAGCTTCATGTGGTCAGTACAGAGAAATAAGGCCACATGCATGCCAGTGCGCTGCAAAAATAGAGAACAACTTGAGGCGATGTGGATGAATTTGGGTTCTGATAAACACAGAAGTGTATCTCAGACTTGCAAATCCATTCGACACGCTCACTGAGGTAACGTTCAGGCCCAAAGACTTCAATCCTTTAGGGAATAGTTTGTTTGGAGCCATTCTTGATGTGAAGGAAGTGAAGCCTCTGATCAAAGAGCTACAAAACATCACTTTACAACGTAAACCATTGTGAACTCACACAGTTATGCGTGTAAGGTGAAAGTCTGATTGACTTACTTTACGGTCTCACAGTGTTGGAGATCTAACCCACCAGCCATGATGAATTTTGGAGTGACAGAAGGTCAGACATGGGCAACAAGCCTTTTGTTTGATGTGAAGCAGTCAGGCAGAGATGGTCAGACAGTAAGGTGGACCAAACCAGACTGGCCATATGCTGTCGTGGACTTCAACCTCTCCCAACAGGACTGAGGGTCAAGAGCCTGCTGCCACCACTTCTGCCACGAGCAGACGTCCAGACTAGCACTGTTCTGGTTGACCTAGCAGCACCAGGACACAGACAGCCAAAAAAAATGGTTCTGGACAATAGACATGTCCTGGGATTTCAAAAAGGATATCATCGAACGCCTCATCGTGGTTGTCCTTTTAAATTTACCATGGTTACTTTACTTTATGGCAAGACAGTGGGTAGTACAAACACTGATCTATTTGATTTCTAGAATATTCTCTTATGCATCACAGAGATCCTGTTTTTTAACCACATGCACGTACATAAAAGCATGTGAAGACTGTCAAACAAGGCAAATACAGTGACACTATTGAAATAAGGGACAAGTCTGGCTATTGCAACATGCTCTTGTCAAACCTCTGGTTGTGAAACTAGGGTAAACTCAGCAATTTCTTTAAACGAGACGGCCCCTCCAAACCATTGACTGAAACAACCGGACAAAATACATGGCATTTGGAATCATTAGCTTTGTGCCTACTAATAAAATTAAATTTAATTAAATGAATTCTAATAAAAAAAAGAAAATAAAAATAAAAATGTCAACAGCTGCGACCCAATTTTATTTTCTGTCAGATTTCAATCAAAATCAGCCAGAAAACATTTGTCTGGATGAGCCTAAATTGCTTAACATCATAAGGAAAGTTACAGATCAGGAAAAAAGCGGAAACGCAAAAGCATTAAGGCACACTTCTAAGCCTTCACTGTAGCACGTGATTCCGACTAATCGAACAAAGAAACAGAAGTGAGACGTTCGAAAACAGTGATGTGCTGTTTTTACAAGCGCCACACAGAACAATGTGTACAAGTGCAATTTCTAATTACTTATTAAACTTTAATTGTAAGTCATATCCTTAATGCATAGACTTTTTTAACACAGTTTTTATCCGATCCAATTCCGAGAGAAAATCTTTCACATTTTTCAAACTTTTCTTTTCGAATTTTTCATTTATTATATGGCATAAAAAGCTCCATGTAACTAATAATTAAAAAGATATAACCCATCTAGTTCACCGCAATCTCACAAAGTTATAATTGAAGACTTTCTAGCTACGGCCCTGGCTACAGGTCACTGCTCCAACAAATAATAATCAAATTATATTTAGTTTATTTAATCTTTCAAATAAAATGTAAAATTGGCCTATTTAAAGGAGTCATGAATGTCCTGTTTTGCACTGTTCTCTGAGGCCCACTTATAATGTTATTGTGATTTTTATATATAATAAATGTTTTTAGAAGCAATAGGCTATTTTCTGTCCTGTTTAATTAGGTGTGGCAGGTTGTAGACTCGGAAGTAATTGCCCACTGATATGATAGGCTAAAACATGCAAATGTTTGACAGTACGGGTGTCGAAATTAATCGTTGCATCACGATGCGGATGCAGACAATTCTGTATTGATGTAATAGATCATAATCAATTATAGCTTATGACATCGTTCACATACACGCTTGTCATGCAAGTATTAAAAATGCAGTCATTATTTCAGTATCTGAGCTTGACTTTTTCCTGCATATGGCACATGTGTTTGCTAGAGACAAACGCAATGGGCATCATTGCACAGAATATGCGAGAAGTGTGTGCATTGCTTACCCGTGATTCCACTTGCTGTTATTCCAGTCTTTTACTTTATTATTGTTGAGATCATTGATCTAATCAAATGACAATAATGCCAATTTAAAGAGAAAAATTATTTGAAAATGAAAAAAGAATGATTTTAGATACTTAAAGCTTGGGCTGGGCAATATAAGCTTATACACAAAGCTGTAGGTCACTGAGAAGCTGCGCCGCTAAATCACCCGCGAAACTCAACGCGTAGCTTCTCGGTGATCTGCGGCTCTGTTCATAAGCTGGCGCTGCATTTAGAAACAGCTGACGGAGATGTACCGCTAATCAAAGAACCGGCTTTTCTGACGAGATGCCCATAGTATATCGTTCGATATATAACGCCCAGCCCTACTTAAAGCAATGACAGATATGGAAAGTGTTTTTTCTTAATCACATTAACCTATATTTGCTTGTATGCTTTGGTAAATTTTAAGCTATATTTACTTTCAATTTAAAAAAATAATATATTAAATATAACACAATATTATTATTTTAAGAGATTAGCATGCTTATATAATTTTATAAAAATGAAAATAAACGTAATATACCATATATTTGCTTGTATGTTTTGATACTATATTTCCTTTATATTCTTAAGAATAATTAATTATATATAAATATAATAATAATATAGCATAACTATTTTATAAAGTAGCCTGCTTATATAAGTTCATAAAAATGTTCAAAATAAATTTTATATAATTGTGATGTATCGTGATTTTTTTTTTTTAATCTAATCGGTGACATGATAATCATAATCGAATTGAATCACAAAACCAGTGCCGATACACACCTTCACAGATGGATGCGTAAATACTGCATAAGTACATATCAAATGATCAGTTTAACAGATAAAGCAATAGTGAGCACGTAATTGTCAGATTTGTCTTTTAGTTTATATCTTTAAAAATCCCGCGTCTAATTGTGTCTTGTTTGCAAACGAATCTACAGCAAAAATGAAGTAAACAAAAGTTCTTATTTACATTTGGAATTTCTTTGTAAAGTTCATTCACTTATTCTTAATACTGGGATCAGAAGGAAGACAATGTAAACATGTTTTTTCCAACAACTTTCCAGTGTCTTGTCTTCAGAACCATCTTTATATTTAGGTTTCTGTGTTGACCTGTGCGCTCACCTCCCTCGTAAACACAATGCAAGAATCAGTGGGAGGGGCTAAACAGACAGTGATGTCAATTTTTTGACTTTTAAAAAACATGGCCAGATTTATATGAATTAAGCCCAGTTCAGAACGCGGCTGCTCAGGTTTAGTTTTTAATTTCAGATGTTTACACTAAAAAGTAAGCCCCAAAGTGAACAATGTCATATACTACTACTACTACTAAGGGGCTGAGATAATATAAAAACATGTCAAAGTTCTTTCTCTATCAGGGTACAACTATTGTATTGACACATCAAACAAGAATGTGTCACCTTTACACACACCTTCACATTTATCACATTCACAAATTATGTAAATTGCATTCCCATATTAGCAACACTGTTTCCATAATCTTTGAATGAATAAATTAAAAAAGTTCTAAATTCAAAGTATAGTATCTTTAGACTGGTGTCTCTGACAACTGAACGTGATTACTCAGCGTTCAGGCGGAAATAGACAGCAGACATTTCTGCAGACACTTTCCTAACAGTCAATTTGCCTGATAGTTGCTTTCACTCAGCAATAATTCGACAGCAGCAACAACGAGGGGGAGTTTTAAATGCACAACAATAAAGTGAACTCATGCATTCTGCAAAACTAGGACAGTTTGAAGGAAACATAACTGACATAATCAAAAGTTTGAAATATTAAAACCCAAACTCATCTGAATGTTAAGGATTCACCAGACTACACAACTTGTTTTGTACAGTCAACAGTCACTATTGATGGCATAACCAACCCACCTTACTTCACAATGTGAAACACCAACTCTATAATTTGATGTATTTCAATATTGGAATGGATAACAATATTCTGTGACTCATCAGGAACTGATTGAATTGGGCGTTACATCCCAGACTACAGTGGGTTCAAATGTGTGTTTAATAAAACAATGTCTAAATGCCAACATTATCCACTGGCCTGTGCAATGTAATTGACATCAGCGGAAAAAGAAAGTCATTTGTGAAGAAGAACATTACAAACAGCTTTTTTCTGGAATAACATGTACTGCTGAATCACTCGCAAAAAGCCCAGGAACGTGTAATGAAAGTAAATGTGTTTTTTTTTTTTTGATGTCATGTTGACTTCAAACCCAAAGCAATCTATGCCTCACTGTGAGGGCTGAAGGTACATGATGAAACAAACCCATCCAAAAGGGTACTGCTAAGTGACAGGATATTGTTATCCTAAAGGATATCCACTCCGCCTTTGTCTAGGACATCCTTAGACATTTACTCACCCAGCCTTCCTCAAGTTAAATGTCTCAGCACATGTCAGGACTAACAGCATCCTGCTTAAAGTTGATTTTCCCGCTTTAAACAAACAGTGGTGTTTAACTTGCTGGTACTTTAGCATTCAATGAACAGTAAACGCTCACAGAAGAACCCCTGAGGTTCTCCAAACCACACATTTGTCTTCTTTCTCCAGTGCAAGTGAGGAGACTCTTTACAACCCAAACTGGTTCCCACAACGTGAGCAACGGCACAACGTACTGAATCCGATGCTCATGCTTTCTGTGAATGCCCAGCTAAAAACACAACCCGGCCCTTCCAAAGGACCCTTTCATAGCTCTCTGTGAGAATCTGCCTCGCTGCAAAAGGATATGAAGTAGTTTTGGACACAAGGAAGGGGCCATTTTGGCCGGCATGGCGTGAAATCGAATAAATAAACCAAGAGGGAAGGGGGGGAAAGAGAGGGGGGGGAAATCCCCTCTTTGTGGCCGCGACCCAGCTAATGGAGACAAAGAGCCCAGTAGCAGGAGGATGAGGTTTGAAAGAGGGGATCCGAGCTTGGCCCTCTTTTTTTCGTGACTCTGATTCCCCATCACCCCTTAAGCAGCGGCCGCTGCAACAAAGTCCTCTTTGAGTTCGGCTCCCTGTCCCGCACTTCCGCTATGAGGGGCTTCAAAGTTCATAGCTGTTTGAGCTGCTCACAGGGGTGGAAATGAGCCACGGCACCACAGGACAGTGGAAACAGAAAAGAATTAGGGTTACAAGAGAAAAGACGCTCATCACTGATACACAGACCAAGACTATGCTACATAACCTAATGGCAATCTGGACAAAGCCTGATTAAGACTACTTTCCAAACTAGATTCTTAGGAGATTGTGAGTGGTGCTTGCCTATGATGTTCTGGGTTGTTGTTAGGATGGTCGGGGCGATACTAGAGTGGCTAGCAGTTCCAAGTTATAAAATACCTACACCCTAAGACTGTATGATACTCTGGTTCTTAAATATGGTTTTCACCTTAACTTTTTTCCCTCTTATTTTCTCATCTGCCAAGCAAAAATAATTCTAACTTCTTAGAAAAGTAACAACCATTCTCAGTCAGGACACAAAAACATTTCAATCATGTCTCTAACACAAATGTGAGTTTATAAGGGTTTTTTTTGGGGGGAAATTCATATTATTAAGACAAAAAACATTAAGAATCATCTCGACTAACTGTCTGTTCAAATTTGATATGCTTCCAATGTGAGGTAGTTGTAGCCATCATGGCCCCATTCACAAGAAAACCCCTGTCTGTGGAAAAATCCAACACTGGTTGACCGTTGGACAGTAATGCTACAAAGGCTTGGTGCTGACATGTGGTAGTCCAGATAAGATCTCAGTCCAGATTGGAGTGGCCATCTGGAAGGCATTTGGGCTCATCTCCATGGAAGAGCGATTGAGCACATGGAAAGGTGCCATGCGAGCCAGGGGTTCATTCCCCACAGGGGGGAAAGGACAGAGTGGACCCTGAGCTGGCCTATACAACAACAGCAGACAGCAATCATTATCACTTCACGTAGAGAGACACTTGCATGAGTACTTCAACACATATGGTTTAATTACCTTTGGAGTGTACTGACGCATAATGGGATTTCTTTGGCCGCGAAGAACCGCAGCAGCTTACTTTGTCATTTACCACAGGCTTATACGCGTGTGTGCGTATTATCTAATTTCCTGATGTGTCATTCCTCCTTCCCTCTAGAATAATGGATTCAATATCACAGCAGCCCAAAAGCCACAAAGTGTATCATCATCACTGCAGTGTTGCTTCATTAGAGTCAAATCACAAATGCACGATTTCTGTAATTTCTTCATTGATTATCATCCTAAGAGTGGTTTTGGTGGCTGGACAAGACTCTTCCATCTCACCACAGGAAATAAACCCACAAGATGACAAAACACTGGATGCTTTACATCAGCTGTAGGGTTGTGACAGATTAAAGTAGAGAATGAATGAGTTAATTCATTATCGAACAGCAAGCGTTAAATCAAATCTTCATTTAGATTTGTTTTTCACACACTCACACACTATGAGCTCCAAAACAAACCCACATATAACTTGAAATTAGCAAGAAAACAGTGTTTACTAGACGAATCCAGGCCTTTCGGTTATATACAGCATCTTTACATGAGGAACAGTCCCATATTTAAGCCATTGTTCACTCATTAATGGACTCACAAATTGGACTGATCCAGACTTGAACCCTTTGACACAATAGACATCACTAAATCCAAATGTGAATTGGGTATAAACCATTTGAGCTTGTCCACTTTCTCAGAGGTTTTCTCTCACAGTACAGACACTGTTTTGGCTGAATGTGTTCAAACACAAAAGTCTATTGTCCCCCTACCGATCTTATACATAAAAATTGTGGGATGTGTTGTGAGAAATCTAAATCCACAGCTTTTAAATTCACAACTGCTTTCTTTATCATTTTTCATTGCTTCCTAAATAATCAATGTGACATGAATAACATGAGAGTAAGTAAAACTTACAAACAGCAGAACATTTTAAGTTGAAATATCCCTTTTGGAATCAACTAAAATTGATGTCAATGAATTACAATGAGTTACTTTAGTTCAGTTCTATAAAAAATTTAATACTTTTTAAGCAAGCATTTGATCTAGCCAGACTAATTCCATCTTTGAGTGTTCTTCAGGACTCGAGTAAATAATTCAGTTCCAGTCATTCTGACACAATCCACATCCATCAATACTACACGCTCCTTTGTTTGTCCAAGGGTGAGGTAAGTGGAGTAAGTTAACATCACGCTGTTTATATTTCTTCCCTTTCAGAAGCAACTGGAAAAGCCATCGCCTACATCTGAAGACCTCACCCAAATAATATCTCAAGAGTCATGACACCTCAGCCGGCCTCTGGCCACAACCCTCAGGGGCTATTCCCCCAGGACAACAGAGAAATTCCTTAGAGCTCTTCTGGTCAAAGGGGTCAAGGGTCAACACTCCAATGTATGGCCTTCTATTTACTGCTGCCTTTCTCTTTGCAAAACATGCCTCTCAAGTAGGCGGCTATTGTCTACAGCTGCAAAAGTAATGTTTGTGATGGGGTCACAATCAAGGCTATAGGCAGCCACGAGAGAGTGAGAAAGCAGCAGTATTGCATGTAATTCAAGTAAATAAATCACAGCCACTATCCCACAAAGAGATCCGAAGGAAAACAAACCTCATACACGCACATTAATCCTCATCACCTAAATAATTAAATAGTCAGGAACACAAAACAGACCTTAAACCTGCTCAAAGCAGAGTTATGTAAGTGTCAGTTTAATGCAGCAAGCCACAATTCGAAGTTTGTTGAACATTTTGGGAACATCTGCTAAGAGTCTTATCCCATATGCCTGTGGTCTGCATACCTCTCCTCCATCTGATAGCATTCATAATCTCTTACACATGGCTTTGTTTGCTGTCAGCTTGTTTGCAAAAGATGAGGAGGTGCCAGCAGGCATACCTTATTCACATGATTGTAACATGGTGCCTGGCCAGGTATATGCAATTAACTCAGAGGTGTGAATCTAACTAGTAAGTGCTGGTGACAGTCATTGCCTGGTTACATATCCCAGAGTGTTTCTGTTTTTGATATCTGAATAAACATATAACTCATCAACACCTCTGTCAGCGTGGTTAGGAACACAGATGACTTTATCAGTTTCATGCTGTGCTCATGACCTCACAGTGACTCACCAATCATTGGACTCCATCTAGGATTTCTAAGTTTGACTTTCAGCTCATCCGATCCGATTGGCTTAAAATGCCAAATATCTCAGAGAACATCAGCAGATATCCTTGCACATAATATCTATCAGACCACAAAAGGCCACGGGAGCATAACTTCAGCTAATTTTGCTGTTTATTTGTACAGGATCCTCACAGATTCAGTGCTGATGAGGATGATTCAGGATGTCCTCCCTACAAAACATAACATGAAAACATCCTGAACATGAAAAACAAGCAACATTGATGATTTGCAGCATATTTTTTCCATTAACCAGCAGCTACCACATTGATTGACAGGACACTTTATTGGTCCCATGGTTGCTGTTTCCGCACTAAGTAGCCCTGACCCATGACAAATGATCATTGGCCCAAAAACTTTCTACACATAACAGAATACTAAATATGTTTGATTGTGCCCGAGTTGCTCATAGATATTACAAACTGTGTACTGCACAGATAAACTAAAAACCGATGACTTTCAAGGAACATACACTACCATTCCAAAAATTGGAGACAATTTTGTATTTAAAACTTTTTAAAAATAAATTAAATACTTTTATTATTATTATTATTATGTATATAGCATTGATATTTCATTATAAATATACAGATGTATTGGAGGACTCTAACAAGTAGGGGATGAGTATCAAGTTCGATACTTTTTAGGTACCGACCGAATTCGAAGCATCGAAAAACGTCTCTTCGTTTGGTACCCAATTTTGTTACTTTAAAAGGCTTAATCTCATCAGCATCAGTGAGCAAATAAGACAACAGCACTAGCCAGTGTGTTTGACATGAAGTGTTTAAAACAGCCTTGTTATTTATATTATTTACACAATTGCACGTCATTTCTGTGTCTGCATTAAGTTGAGCTGTCTGTATCCCGCATTGCGCAGTTCCGTCACACACATAAACGTGTCTTCATAAATCTTCATTAATTAAAAGACAAATGTTTCATGACTTAGGAAATTCAAATACACAACATTTTCAGAGGGAAACAAACTATAAGGCTATTGTAAGAATAAATAATAAAGCACTAGTGTAAAGGTAGCATAACAGATGTGTAAACTAAAAACTATCTGAACTTTATTCAAACTAATTTGCACTGATTCATTATGTTGGACATATTTTTTTTGTGTTGGACATATAATTTTGTTAAAACTAATTTCATAAAATTGGTCTCGAAAATAGGTATCGTTCAGGAACCGGTAACGAACTCAAGGTATTGGTATCAACATTTTTGAACGATACCTAGCCCTGTAGCCCTACTTACAAGAGTGATTTTAAAGTTACTCAAGACAGTTAGTAGTGAAAAGTTTGGGACTGCATGTATTCTTATAAGTATTCTTGGGTTTGGTTCTTTTCCAGATATCCTTGGGTCTTTGGGTGTTACAGACATCAGAAAAGTAATCAGAAACAGCTCAAACTACAAAAGCACTTTTCCTTCAACTGGTTTCCCCTCAAGTGATACCTTATCAGAGTAAAACAAGAGGAAACTCAACCCCCTCCACAAAACCAGTCACTCCTCGGCATTAAAAATGAAGCTATAATTAGCAACATTAGCCCAGTGTTTGTTTGATATCAGATGCTTGATCACAACGAAAGGTCTACCATACTAACTGAGCTCAGGAAATTTAAAGGGATTCCCTAAATTCCTGGTGCTGGCTTGTGCCTCTGTGTCCTGGCTTATAACGCATGACTTGTCGCAGCTTTAAGACACTGATAATCTGACACTTTAGAGGATATAGGAGCGTAACAGCTGCAGACTGTTTTAGTACAGGTGGCACCGCTGCTGCTACTGATAATCATGAATAATACTGCGCATCTGGAAGGTCTACGGGGGTCAGCGAACCCGAGTTTAGCATGCAAAACACTCAACACTGAATCTATACATACGAGCTTGTAAAACACATCAGGCACTAATACACTAAAAACAATTTGGTGTAGTAAATGTCATAATCACAAGCAGTTAACAGATTATAAATATGAACTAGGCCTACTTATAAATGCAGAGTGGGCTCAAAACAATGGTAGGACAAATGTCATCACAGGCCAACTTTGGCCCACAGGCCCTGGCTTTGGCATCTGGTCTATAGAGTTGCAGCTTACACAGAAAACATAAAATGTCAGTTTATCTAAGCTAAGGATTGTTTCCATAGTTTGGCGTGTGTGCAGACCTGTACCCCGCTGAGCCATATGGCTGCTGGGTAGCTGGTTGTGACATTGTGGTGCGGATCGGGTCTGAAACTATTTATAGCCCAGAAAGCCTACACTTGTGTGCCCCTCCTGCAAGGACTCAAAAAGAGACATCATCGGTAAGCAGGAAGTGCCAGGTTGACTTCCTCCCCTTTTGCTCCTCTATACTTTCATGTCATCCTGTTTGGGTGAACAGACTCTTGTCCACAGGAGCCCAGCTGGACCACAAAAACTATCAACAGCTGGAATGGCAGCAAAGACATTAGATGGGGCACAGATCCTAACACAGGAAGCATATCCCGGTCATATACAAACACTGAAGCTCTTACATTTAGGAACTCAAAAGTTAATTGAATCACAATCTCCTACTTGGTTGCCCCTGAGGAAGAAATTTTACCCTCAAGTTTCTCTGAGAAACTTTCCCTGGAATCAGCTTACTTATCTTAATGGTTTAAAAGGTCTGTTAAATGGGATGTAGCCAACTAATAAATTATTTCATACTGGGTTCATGCATAAGGGTGCTTTAAAAAATTCCATTTAATTTATTAATTAAAGGTTCAAATTGCTAAAGCAATTGATTATAATAAACTATTATTATTTGTATATTTTTAAATAAAGTATATTTTAAAAAAATCGCAAAAAGCATTTGCCATCTGCTTTTCTTAATCATTTTACTAAATGCTTTTACATTAGAGTTATGCCACTGGACAGGTCACTTTGAGAGCAACTAATGAACTTTTGACTCAATTCTTCTAAGACACACCCCTTTCCTTACATCTCACTCAGGGTGAGCTATCATGTGCCCTATCATCTAAACCTTACTTCCTCATCTCTTATCTAAAATTCTAAATTAAACAGAAGATGCTTAAAAAAATTGGGCATGATTCCTAAAAATAAAGACTCATCAGGGAATCTTCGGTTCTGCCAACCGTTTACAAATCACAGCCTGGTTTCTTTCTTTGAAACTACATGACATTATCCTTTTGTAATATCTTTGAGATACCTAGTGGAATTCCAGATATAAACAGATGCATGAAGAGCCATTCAGGGAGCGACAAAACCACAGCCCTGAAACCTTTCAAGTCTAATAAAAGTAGTTTGGGTATCTTACTCAAATATCCAAACATATTCATGAAGCAATTATCAGTCTCCCTAGAGTGTGGCAGCCAGTGACGTTTGGCATGGCTGTGTGTGCTGACAAAAGAGCATAAAGACCACCTAGAGTGCCAGCCATGAGTTGAAAGGCAGACGTCTTTGATATCGATCTCAGGCTCGTCCTTGTTTTTCACACCGAGGCCCTTGGAAAGACACAGATGCTGAAAGACGAAGCGGTTTCCTCTCTCTTTCACCTGATGCACCACCGTCCGCTTCGCTTCACCTGCGTCAACACATCTTGACGAGAGGCCGTCAGGTGCATCTGCAGGGACTAATTTGATTGGTCACGCTTCACTTAATGCTTCCAGATCAGATAACATCAGACGCTCCGCTAGGGAGATGAATCCCACTGAGACTCAAAAGATGAGAGGGACCTATGATTCTTCTCATATGCAGAGAAAGAACAATAACTAGGACAAGTGAACCCATCCTCTCAAATAGAAACAGTGTTTTTCGTAAATCTTAAACGGCCACAGGCTCGACGCCATCAACTGGGAGCTTCTTCACAAAGCCACTGTACTCCAGAAGCTTAACAGGCCAATATGATTATGAGGGATTGTTATAAAACTGGTTTAATAACTGTAAGGCTGCTAACCCTTCATTGGCATGTTTGTAAAACCTCTCCAGTTGCTTTGATCCAGTTAAATTTATCCCAGGATCAAGAGGCTTTGGACAAATGCACTGGTGTGGAATGTGAGAAATGCATGAAAAACTGAATAACAGGGTTTATTAAAGCTCTAAAATACTGTAGTAAGGTTGGAATATGAATGGGTTCACGATTGTCTGTTCTTAAATCCAGGCATGCAATGTCTTGATCTGATGCTAATCAGAGCAAGAAAACACATGTCAAGTATGCCATCAAACATTTTCTGCATGTCTCTTTTTTGACTTGTTAAGATACGTTATCAGTGCATTGAAATACTGTGGAGGGTCAGTGATGCTCCAGGTGCGTCGTTTACTGAAGGACACATGCTCAGAGCTGAGCAGGATTGTATGCTAATGTGCACGCCCCGGTCTTATCAAAAGACAAAAAAACAAGTGTTAGGGGATTTACTAGATTGCCCTGAAGACCCTGTAAATCCCACCTCTCACATGAGTCGCTGCTGATTTTATGAGACAGAGCTTATATAAGGAAATGGCACATGACCAGGGCATTTACTCTAATTTCAGTCAGAGCTTTTTTGAATGACACAAAAAAATTTAAAAGTGACAGACTCTTGTTTCTCAGTTTGAAAGCGTTCACACTTCAGTCATCTACAACCAGAAGAAAACAGATAATTGTGTGTGTAATAAGGTTAAAATGTGTATGAATGACAATCATAACAGAAGATGCTACTTAAATGGCTAAATCATTTTTGTGTGCGTTTAATAAAATAAATGATGGTACTTGAGCCTAATTGTTTGGGCTGTAGTGGTACATGAAGCAAACAGGTTGAGTTAAAACACCTACTCAGAGGAACAATATTCAAGTCCTTTTAAAGCATTAATAAAGAAGTCCCCAAGAAGTCCCTCTCAAAATAGTCCCTTGTGTTTCATGCTTTGTCATTTATAAAACGCCCCTAAAATACCCTGGCCAACACTATTTGTTTTTGAAACGCTGTTTTAGAAAAGCTGTCTGAGCTTCCTCTTTCTTGACGCCAGTACAGTGACTAAAACACAGCTTGACAGCTTCACCAGTGCCCGTTATCTTCAGTTTATGAGTCCGTAACAATAACCGCGCGACTGCAGCATGTAACCAGCCACATGGGTGCTCAAACTGCAACACTCAGAGTGTTTAGAATTGAACCCAGTCTACTTACCGACTGCAGAAATGCCAAGTTTCTCACGTAATCCCGTTCAGTGTTCAATATTTCGTTTAAAACGCACAGTCTCAGGCGAAGCTGACGGTCCGAGTCCTTGCTGCTGAGGTCTTGTTGACTGTCCTCTTCGGTGTTTATTTCGCTCATTTTTAAAAATCCCTTAGAGAGAGAAGTCTCCAAACAAACAAGAGTACACGCCAGTTGTGTGAAAACTGATGTGAAGATGTGATAATTAATCCATTTAATCCGTCGCGCGCTGCACGCAACCTCGCGCCAGGACGCGGCAGGGCAAAATGTTATATTGAAACTGAGGAAACTTCTGTAAAAGTAGCAACGCGCAACATCGAAGCCGACCGCAAAGCAATTTGTATCTCATTAAAACACTTTCCGTTTAAAATGTAAACTGAAGAAGTAGCCCACCGACTGTCTGCAGCGTAAATGATGAAAGTGAACAGAGGAGCGAAATGATGTGGAAAAAAGAGAGTGCACGTGAAACAGCAACAGTGAAATCACTGGCAAAACCGTGCAGTAAAAGCCGAAGTAGCGAGTTCACGAGAGCTCAGTGTGGACTACATGAAAAGTGAGACGGTTGTGGGAGCTGTAGAGAGAGAAGCGAGTCTGCCACTGAGGGACCGTCTGCAAGTTGCACCGCTTGATCAATCACGTCTTCAGTTTGTTAAACGGGTCCCTTGCTATCTTAAGCTCTTTTGATCTTTGGCACCACGTTTGATGCATTCAGTATTTATTTATTTAATATTTTACACACAAAAGTGTATGTAAAATTTTTAATTAAAATTATGTTCATTAACATGTAATGAAGACTACACATATTTTCTAGATTTTTTTTTGATTTTTTTTTTACATGTAGAGGGTCGCCCCTTCATGGGCTCTGCCATGTTAATATCAAATGACTGGCCATGTACCACAACAAAACATCACTAATAAATGACAATTCGTTAGGAATGAATCTAATGTTTATAGTATGACACAAACACAACCGTTTTAGCGTTAAAAACACAGCTGTTAGTGGTACATCAGCACCTATGTCAATAGGTGTCAGTATATCTAAATCTATTTATAGCCCTCTGAGACAAAACCAGTGGTTAACAAAGGCTGCCTCGAAATAAGCATACTTCCCCACTATATGGAAGGTGAAAAGAGTATTTATAAGGAGCAGTGTTTCTGAATGTACAGTATTCTTAAAATAGTAGACAGAAATATCTGTAATACTGCAATATGAGATTCTATGCATCCTTTACCATTCCATGAGGCAATGGAAGAGGAGTTTGAATTGCTGAGTAGCATCACTAGAACTGTAGGCCAAATGACATTGTCAACAGTAGACTACATCTGTACTACATAGTACATGCATTCATCTTTTTATTTTGGACACAGCTCAAAACACAAAAGTAAGCAAACATGTAACTTAGTTTTTACATTTTTTTCAACAGAAGTAAACATAAATACTTATATATGATTAATTTAATCATTAAAGCCATTAAAAAAATAGATTTTTATTAATGGCTACATGCCTAAAAATAGTTAAGCTTTAAGCCTAGATATGACTAATTCTAGTAAATTAAAATACAAATATAATGTAGGCTACCATTGTCTGCACAGAATGATTGTGTCATCCCTACAGTTTAAATGGATAGTTCATACTAAAAAGTAATTGTGTCATTAATTTACACATGTCATTCAAATTCTGTATAAGCTTCTTCCTTCTGTGAAACTTAAAAGATATTTTGAGAAGTGTCTCAGTCTTTTATGTTCACACTACACAACTCAAAGGTCACCAACACTTTTGGTTACTAGGATTTAAAAAAAAATTATATATATGTTCTTGTGTGATTCATAAAAGTCATACAGGCTTAAACATGAGGGTGAGTAAATGATGACAGAATTTTCTTTGTGGCAGAATTATTCCTTTAATGCTTGTTTGGTCTGTCAGGTTTGTACTGTGTGTGCCCTTGAGGTGATGCTTCCTCAGCATGACAAACAGCCATCAGAGCCTGTCCACATCCTGTTTACCCCATCACAAAAGACTTAGTTGTCTATCTTTCTATCTCTCTCACAAAACTTATATGGCCACCAAACCACCAGACTCCACCAAATGAATGGGCAAAAACGAAAAGGGTAAGAATGACTCGTTGGTCTGATTTGAATCACTATTACCCCGCAGGAGTCTTTCAGCCCTGGGCATTTCATAGCTGTCTGACATTTGAGAGGTGTCAGTAACCTCTGGTTTTGCTTGAGTTCTGCCCACACTAACAGTACATGCAGCTTAATAGAGTTGCAAATGCGTGCTTTGACAGATCTGTGTTTTACAAGTAACTTAAACTAATATATGTGACACAAAGATAATATTATAAGTAGGTCACTTATTTTATCATAACAATTTAATCACTCTGCATTCGTTCTGTGCGACTGAGCGCCATCTTGTGGTAAGATCGAACACAAACGTTACAACAAAAAAAAACGATTAAATATTTAACAAATAAAAAAACATTAAATACTTAAAACAAATAAACAGATGTTTTAGCCAACAGTTATAGCATAATTCTCCTTTAAGCATGTGCTTTCCCGCGTTAATTCAATCGCAACTGTTGAACAGACGTTCAATATGACGTGATAATAAGAATGCAGAATCGAATGTCAAAAGTTTCAGGGTTATCTTTTCATCTGTACTTTTTTTATCTTTACATTTTAATATATTCTCTTTCGCGCGTACGATCACACTGGTGTGATCAGGCTTGGCTGGTCCTGGAGCGTGTGATTAGAACGTTCAGTGCATCACGTCATCAACTGCTGAATTCAAATCTGCTCTCGCGCTTTTGCTGGTGCAGAGCCAGAGCGGACGCGCTGAGCGCTTGTCATATCACAAATATAAAGTGTTTTCAATCATATACTCCTAATTGTAGGTTTCATACATTTAAAATTTTAATTCAATACATTTAATAAAGTAACTGTTGCTAGCAAAACCATACATTTATAGTTTATAATATACATTGATGTCTATAGAAACGGAAATAATGTTTCTTACAAATAAAATCTGACGACATGTTTTATTAATAGCATATACAGATCGTGTAGGTTACTATAAAGTTTACTCTTCTCTTCTCCCCATTTACTGGAGACTTACTTTAATGTGTCTCGGGAGGAGAGGATGAATTTACGTGTTGTAAATTCCACAGCTCGGTATAGATCAACTAACACGGTCATTATAAAAGTGTTTAAATTACCAAATACATTTACTTGCACAGATTTCAAATTTGGAATATAAAATATGTCATAATATAGTCGGTATGTGTAACGTGGGCTGTCACTGCTGTGATGAAGCGCGTCGTGAGCTCTCTCCAGCGGCACAAGAACACAGAAGGCAGGAATTACTGATCGATAATGACATTTATTAAACAGAAAGAAACAAACTGAAAGAAAAGCTTCAACTGACACGAACCACACGCAACACTTTAAACACACGAAACATTTACAACGACTGACAAAGAGACCGGACATGGGGCATGGATTTATACACAGACTAATCAGAGACAATTGGGAACACCTGGACACATGGCTGGCAGGGAGTGAACTAATGAAGGGGAGAAGTAATAATTAAACGAGGGGCGACATGAGGATACAAAAGGTAAACACAGAGCACATGGACAGAACACATACACAGAACACAGTATGTTTGTAAATATCAATAATAAAAAAGGACAAACGAAATTAAAACGATCCATGTGTCACACTGCGCTATGGTGACTGCGGTGCATCACATGACAAGTATGATGCGTCGCCATGGAAACAATAAGGCTAAACATTCCAAAATAACGGTCGCCTAAAAAAACTCACTCTGGAGGCTCAGCTGGCATATTTTCAACTCGCGTGTGAAAGGGTTAAACGCCGCAAGTAAGGTAAGACCCCACATATTCTTGTTTTTGAAGTGAAAATATCAAATAGCCTACATAATTTTCTTCAAATTGTCAAAGTGCCAGTTTGGAACATAGACTACACTTTCAGTCAAAAGAATTTACTTTATTACTTAATTATTAATAAATAAATATTATTTAACCAAAATAAGAGGGATCCTACAAAATACATGTTTGTTTTTTATTAGTAGTTGCCTGCAACCGATATTTCACATTAAATACGTTTACATATAGAGACAATAACTGAATTTATAAAAACAAACACGTTCAAAAGTTTGCAAATGCATGATTCTTTATCCACGGATCATCCCGGTAACCAAACAGTATTAAGAATGCAGATACTGCAAATTGTATGTCCTTTTTTTTTTTACCACAACTGTAAATATTCAGGTGTGCTATAGTGTATGAAAATTGTTAAATGAACAAACTAAATTATAATAATTTAAATAATAAATGTATTAATTTAATTTAATGTGTGCTAAGAATGTGTGTAGAAACAGAATCGTTAAATATAAATAAAAATTTAATGTAAAAAAGCAAATGATAACTAATTATATTACTTCAGATTTGCTAAGCATGTGATTAATATATAAATATATAAATCACTATATCAATAAATGAAATACTTCAGTTAAAATTTATTTATTTATTTAGATATATGTGTGTGTTTATTTATTTAGATATATGCGTTTACAGATTCTCATTCTGAATATTTTCTGGCAGCTTTTGCTGATCACTGCCCCTCTTCAGTGACAAAAGTAACAATGGCTCATTCAGCACTTTGGCTGGTGCTGTTGCACTGGATGGTCCTGCACTCTCCAAGCAGATGTAACAATTTAACCAAAGCCGAACTGCAAGAACTGGAGAAGATCAACACCTGGTTCATTACCCGCAGCTTTCCCTGCAGTGCCACCTGTGGGCTTGGCCTGCGCACTCAAGAGCTCTGCAGTACTGGGGGAAACAGAAAAATCTCCAGCACTTCCTGCAAGATGAGGACCATCCGCTGCCTAGACACCTGGCAGTGTGGACTGAAGACCCAAACAGCAACCGCCGGTCATCGCCTGGTGCTTGACTGCTTAGAGGAAGTGATGGAAGCCATGGGCCGTTTTGCATTCGTGGTGTCTTGGCGCTTTGCCGGTGGAATCATCACATCTGATGACTCACTATTCAGCCGCTATGAAGCCTTGAGCCTGGACAAGGTGGTGCTAGACCCTCTCAGCGAAGAGGATTCTGGGACATACCGCTGTGACGTACTGGATACTGACAAACGAAGAGTGAAGAGAATGTATAAAGGGGTGAAAGTGTTATCACCCAAAGAAGTCAGTTTAGATTTTGCTAAAGGTCTAAATCACTGGGAAAACC
Source organism: Enteromius treurensis (assembly GCA_032275025.1). Taxonomy (NCBI): domain Eukaryota; kingdom Metazoa; phylum Chordata; class Actinopteri; order Cypriniformes; family Cyprinidae; genus Enteromius; species Enteromius treurensis. Next base: position 10,825,482 of record JAUCMU010000143.1, read on the forward strand.
CAGAGAGCCTGTTTCCTAACACGACGACCACAGGAAACCCATATCCCATCAGCATTGTCCGAAACATGGCACTGATAAGCGTGTCTATATCTGCTGCAATGGCGGCACTCACACTTCTGCTCTTGTGGGGTTTTTACCGGATAACACTAAAAAGAACAGCTCAAGTTTCCCAGAACAATGTTTGAAAACGTTGCAAAGATTAAAACGTCAAATGAGTTGCCCATATCTCTAAGTCACTGATGAATAGAAGTGTTAGGCATGAGTGTGACCAAGTCACAAATGCGTGGGATTGAAAAACATGTTCAAACTATCTGTGCACTATTTATAGAGCGGAGCTGTTAATGAACTGCTTAGAAAAAAAATTCACTTTCACATGTGTGTTGAAAAGGTCAAACAGGTCAAGTATAGTCACAGGTTCTTAATTTGGATGCTTAAAATATTCCTTAAAAGAGATAGGTTTACCAAAAAAAAAAGTTTGGAACAACTTGAGGACGAATAAATGATGACCGAATTATTATTTCTGGTCAAACAATCCTTTTAACTTGTACTTAGTAGCAACCCTACTTTAAAACAATCCCACACATTATAACAGCAGTTGATAATTTAGTTGACAACATTACATTAACCAAGCATGGTATGTCCTTCAATTAAAAGTATAGATAGATAGACAGAGTCCAAAAATAATAAAAACAGCAATTGTTGAGTGGACTTTTTAAAAATGATAAAAAATAAATAAAAATTGGATAGGCCTAACGTGTGTTTTCAGGGAAAAGTGTTCCTATTTAAGAGGAACAGAAGAGCCTCACACGCATTTAAATGAACTGGTATTTTATTCAGGACGTTTAACAGGTCAAAGTGTGCCCACACCTTAAAAACAAACTCTCTATCAAACAAATAAACCAGTGAAAGGTGCTCTGTGAGCGCAGGAAATATCCACAATCTACTACTCAAACTTAAGGCAGAGAGAGGACAAACGTCCACGTCCCACAGCAGAATGTGACATCAGTGAAAACTGGAACCGTGTTCAAAACCACTCAGAAGCAGGAGTGCTGGATTAACAGCAAAAATCCAGAGATCTCCTGCACTGATAGTTTGTGAGCACTTCAGTGCCAGTGTGAATAAACTCCTTTATACACATTGGTGTAATTATTACTTTAGCTCTAAGCAAGTAAATATAGACCCCCAAAAATCTTAAGACTAGTCTACATCTGGTTGGGTGAAAAAAAGAATGACAAACTCTTACAGGCAAACACAACAGTCATTCAGTGTGTATTTAACAACGTGACGTGCGCATGTTTGTGTACTTTAAATATACATGACATTACAACTAGCAAAAGGTGCATTGTTAATCTTCGAGAAGAAGAAAAAAAAAAAGTCATTTTTCCTCATTCAAAGAGAATATCCTCACATTATATCAAGGATGCAAGCAAGAAACCTACAGAAGAATAGGTGAGATTTTAAAACAGACACCACCATTATGACACGCTGGTTTCGTGATCATTTTCAGCATGTGAGATACAGCAACAAGAGATACAAAGCAGCCCAGCCTTTGATCTGCTTCTTGTAGACAGTGTATAATTTCATCAAGCCATCTTTTATAAGCGATAACCATGAAATCACCCTCACGTATTCCCATTCAATGATAGCAGAATTGAAACGAATAAACGAAGCAGCACAAAGAAAATCTAAATACATTTCTCAAACTCATTTATAGCTCTTCTGACTCATCCAGCACACAAAAACATGCAACAGGCCGACTCTCAAACAGCATGAAAATCTCCAGCCATTATATATTAAAAAATAATCATAATAATTATAACAATACACATCCAGACCTAAGGTCACAAAAAAAAAAAAACCACACACCATTCAATCACAATTTCATGCTACTTCTATTTGTAGCATTCTTGGATACAGTAATTGTTATTTGAGATATTTCATGAGCAGTATATTTTGTTCAACCTTTTCATGCTGTGTAGTCACCAAATCATTCAATCAAGCATTTAAATGAATCTACGATCATTCCAGGGCAGCCAATCCTAAATAAAAGAAAAGCCTCTTTTAATCTTCAAGATACAATCAATTTGGTCACAGAAAAAAAAGACATATGGGTCCTGATTGTAGAAATATGACTCATTCACGGTCTGGAATCTCACACACTTCTGAAAAATCATACTTGCACCTCGCATCTTTATAAAGTCAGCAATCACAAGTAACATGCTGATACAAGCAGCTTCCAATAACGCAGACTGACTGGAACCAATATGGAATGAATATTCTGCTACAGGTTTATACGTTAACAGCTTAATAAAGTATAATTAATGCTGTATTAAATCCAAAGCATCCATGACCAAACAACATCGAGAATCAAGCCCATAAAGCCGATCAAACATGGCGCCTCTTTGGTAATATAAAAATTTTGCATTGAACATTTCATCCCCATATTAAAATGGAAGACTCAATCAAATTCAAATCCCTGAATAGTGTTGTTATTCTCCTCAAGATGCAAAAAAACGTGGCTCAGCAATAAGCCCCTTTATTAAAAAAAACAACAGCGTTAGCACCAAGCAACTTCTGAATCAGTCAGTGGCTAAAACTACCTATTAAAAAAAAAAACAAAAAAAAAAACGCTGGTCCGTTTGCTAGAGTTTGCTTGGTCTTTGACATCAGCTGGTAAAGTTTCATGGTGTGTTGATGAACAATTTGGTTTGATTGGCAAATGCATTCATGATGTTTCTGCTGGTATATGAGGAGGATCTAAATGTAAGGCAACATCTGCAGCTCTGGGGGTTTGTGTGAATCACATTCAGATCAGACTGACTTATGGACCCGATGTTTTCCACTGCCGCTGAGATCTTAAATGGTGAGTGCAACAAGAACAAAAGATCCAAAAACAGAGGAGAAAAGTATCCATGATATTGAATAAAATTGAAGTTTTCAGTCTTTTTTTTTTTTTTTTTAGATGTGTACATGAAAAAATGCTGAGACGGGGCTTCTACAACAAACGCTAGCAAACTGATGATCCACCTCTGCTGATGCAATTAAAATCAATTACGGATGCAAAAGATTTAACTAGCTTCCGTTCAAGCCCTTTTTTGTTACAAGTGTCAGAGTACTAAAATATCTCCTTTCCAAAATCTGGCAACCTAAAAGATGGTTGCCTTAAATCTTGCATACTTGAAGTAAAAAAGGAAAAGCTCATGGATAAAATGAGCACATTCAGGGTGTTAAAGAAAAAGAAGCCCTTAGATAGAACTTTGAAAGTTTCTTTCTATGGATTGAGTGCGGGTGGAGTCCAGATCCATAAATGCCATAAGAGTCAGAGCAGGAAACTTGTGACATAGGATCCTTCAGATGCGAGGAGGAGCAATGGAGAACGTCTCCTTACGGAAAAACAACCATTGAGAGAGTGCAGCAAGTTATCGAGTCCTATCGAAGCCTATCTCTTCCCAGTTTTCATGTATGATGGGATGCCTCCTCGTGCTGTCAGCCCCTCAAAGCGCTTGTAGGTGTAGTTGATGAACACCCAGTCTTTACTCTTCAGATCTGCCTCGGTGTGGTTGGACACAGGAGCGACTTTAGAGAAAGAGTGTGAGAATGAGGCGTTTTGAAATACATAAAAGCCACAAAAAATGTCACGTATTTTAGAAATTGTTACAAATAACTAAAAACAAACCTGAAGGCTGGAGGATGTCTGAATCAGGAAACTCGTCAAAGTTGGAGGTGTCGTCAATGCTTTTGATCTCGATCGGAATAGCCGCTGGTCTCTCCCTAGGGAAAAAATTTAATTTCTAAAAGATCATATCACACTCAAGAATAAAATTAATTTATTATTATAATGTAGAAATGATTATTTGAACAAGACATTTTCACTGGATTACATAAAAAAATTAATCGGTAAAAAATGAATGATAACTGAATACCACATGCTGAATAAAACATGCAATGCAATAAGGTCATGTGACAAATAAAGCATATAACTGTTTTAAATATTTTTAATTACAATGCAAAAGACATTACGCATTAATAATGCAAGTAAAAATAGATCATTTCATTACTCAATACCAGTTTAATCTGTGTGTGCTGACCGTTTACCTGATATGGTCATAGTCCACTCCTTCAAAGAAAGGGTTAGTTTTGATCTCCTCCACTCCAGTGGCTCCAATCCTGTGTTCACCCTCACAGCAGAACCTGGTGGAAATCAACAAGACATTAGGTGAACACTAAAACAGAATGCTTAAAATAAACCATGTCTCATGTAGGTTGGCAGTATGGTTAATGAAAGCAAAATGCATCGGGTTGAGAGAAGAGCTACAGCTAAGATACAGTACAAAAAACTGGTACAGAATCACAGCAAAATAAGATGAAAAAGTCTTATAAAAAAAAAAGTGGGAGAAAGGTAATCAATGAGAATGCTAAACCTGAGAATCAGATCCTTGGCCTTTTCTGAAATTGGGACCTCGGGTGGAAATATCAAAGTTTCCCGCCAGTTCATCACTTTCCTGTAAGTTTCCTGAGGCGTCTCAGAGCAAAATGGAGGGTAACCTGAAAAACACCCACACGAACACTTTAACCATAAGCAGTATTAAAATAAACATACTTTTATTTATGTTTTATTTATTAACCAAAAATCAACTCACCTATCAGCATTTCATACATAATGACACCCAAACTCCACCAATCACAGAGCTTGTTATACCCATTTTGCATAAACACTTCTGGAGCGATATAGTCAGGGGTTCCAACAGTAGAGAAAGCCTGTGAAAAAAATTAAATAATAATAATAATAATTATGAATTTTTTCTTCTACTCTTACATCTAATGCAACAAAAGCATTGTGAGATCTAATGGATTACACAAGAGTACATCGTAATCCTTCTATGGCACTATTACAATCATCAACTACCATATTAAGAACACATTCATTTCACAATAACTTCCTCAAAACACTAGATCTATCTGAACCCACCCACTGTGTGTAAAACGGTATTGGGTCATCAGGAAACTCTTACCAACTGTCTCCTGTTTCGTTTCCATGTTTCTGCTTTCCTCTTTGAGTTCATGTTCTGTAACGCTAAAGAAAAAATGTAATCAAAAGTTACTGCCACAGAATCAGCCATGCAGCACCTTCATTATTTCATCTACGATACCAATTTAAATGTTCCGGGTCAGTAAATGGGTTTTTTTTCTTTTTATTTAAGAAATGCACTAAGCAAGCATGCATTACATTTAAACGGCTGAAAAAAACCACTTAAAATGTTATAAAAAATTTGATTTCAAATAAATGCAATATTGATAATAAAAAAAGAATCTTGAGCAGAAAATAACATAAGGACATAAGGATGATTTCTGAATGATCATGTGAGTTATGGATGGTGATAAGACTTACTGAAGTCACTGGGAAGGCTGTGATTAAGGTTTCTGTAGAACTCTGTGCGGTGAGCTTTCTTCAGACCAGTGCATAGACCAAAATCAGACAACTTCACGTGGCCCTGAAAGAATGTGATGTGAATGAGAATCACTCATTTGATCAAGTCTACGTGACCCTGCTAGACTATTTTGCTAAAGATAATTGAGTTAGATTTTTCTAACCAAGTATTTTTTTTAATATACGTTTTTACCCTTGAGTCCAGCAGGAGATTGTCTGGTTTGATGTCTCTGTGGATGAAGCCCAGCTGGTGAATGGAGTCAATAGCCAGCACAGTTTCAGCAATATAAAACTGTGTAGCCTCCTCTGTTAAAGTGTCTTTCTTCATCAGTAGAGTCATCATATCACCTGGGCAAACACAGGCATGAATATATCAGTCAGGAGTGGCGTTACTACCATATATTTTGGATTGTAATGGTTTCTTTGAGATGATCTGACATCCTACACTCACCTCCAGGCAGAAACTCCATGATGAGGTAGAGGTTCATCTTATCCTGAAAGCTGTAGAACATCTTCACCACCCACAGACTGTCTGCCTCCACAAGGATGTCCCTTTCTGCTCGAATATGGCCAACCTTGAAGAGAAAACAGAGACCTGTTAACAAGGAACCTTAAATGTCATGTGTGGAGATACACGACTATCAGTGAAGACTCACCTGTTCTTTCTCAAGCATATCAGCCTTTCGCAATATTTTCATGGCATAAACATGTCCTGTGTCCTTCTTCTGAACTAACCGCACCTAGAGGAATTAAGGTATATAAAATAAATACATTTGCTAAAATATTTTTTTGTTTGTTTGTTTTTTATGAAAAAGTCTTAATGGTCACCAAGGCGGCATTTAATATTACAGTAATATAGCAAAATATTGTTACAGTTTAAAACAACTGTTTTATATTTTAATATTGAAAAAAAAAAAGGTATATACACGATACACAAACTGCCTCGCAGCTGGCATATACATGTTAAAAGCAACAATTTTTTTAATTCCTGAGGTTTTTAAGAAAAAAAAAACTCATACCTCTCCAAAAGCTCCTCTGCCAATCACTTTAAGCGACTCAAAGTCCTCTAATCCAAGCCGTGTTCGTTTGAGACGAAGAAACTCTGTTTCTTTTCTTGCATGCTCAGACCGCCGAAGACGCTTCTGCAGGACCAGAAAAGGCAGAAATTAAACCGACTGATCACATTAAGTTACATTAGCATAAGTAACAGTTTTTACACAGCATCTAGATCAAGATGTTGGTATATGTAAGCAAGGAAATACTTTCAGGAAACAAAAAAACAAAAAAAGACCAGCTCACCTCATCATCACCTAGTCCCTCTTGATCCATGACCTTCTCCAATTTCTGCTGTCTGTAACAGATAAAGGATAACTCTTAGACTTGGGATGAAACACTTAAGAGAGGCAGAACTGCTTCATCTCTTCAGTGAAAGGTGTGGTCCTCTAGGCTGACATCATTTCAAGAGGGACGGAGCAGGCCGTCTTAAAGCACTCCTGGAATTTGGGAGGTTCATAAAGAAACAATGGATGATAACGACAGATAGTCGTCTCACCGTATTCACTCAAACCTACAGTATGTGAAGAATTACATGCATTACAAATGCTCAGTGATTCACTAAGACTCGCCTTACCTGTTCACTAGAGAAACTACTGAAAAATATATTAAATATGTCTTATTTAAACTACTTTCTGGAAAATGGAAAAGTCTGTACCTAAAAATATTACTAAAACAAGGAAAAAGCCCTTTGCCTTTTTGGTTCTCACCTCATTTCCCGTTCCTCGTGCTGTGATATCAGGTTGCTATAAAAATTCTCCAGGGTCACTTTGGCCATGGTGACGCGTTCCTTAGTGTGGTTGCTCATCGAAGAGCAGGACGTCTGACTTGTCATCGCCATGGTTAACTGGAGCGGAAAACCATGTTGCATCAGAATGGACAAAATTAGACATGTTTTTAACTCCAAAAAGTTTATGAAATAGTTTAGGTTGTTTTGACACTTCGCAAAACAAAGCTATGAATCTGATTTGGTCAGATATAATGCCTCACTGTGTCTAAGAGAGGGGTTTGCCACAGACCCCCAAATACTACCATTTCTTTCCATTACCAGATTCCCAGGGGCTTCTTGTGACGGTGTTTAATGAAAGGCAGCATTTAACATTAGCTCCAACATATACACAGCAAGCCACAGTTCTTTAATCCTCCACTCCCCTGAAACTACGCCTGTTTGTTGCGCCGTGGCCAAAACAAGCATTTAATACCGACTAAAAACGTACATTTGGCTTTACTCTGCTTGGGAATTCAAACAAACGCTAAATTTGTCTCCTGACTCAACTTCCACAGCTGATGTCACTGAGGCCTGAAAGAGAAGCGTTCGCAAGGGGAATTTTACTCTGAATAAATCGTATGACTAATAAAATGAAATGAAACCAAACTGACAACGAACATCATAAGGGCATAGTCATCTGATAAACAACACTTAACATTAATAAAGTCCATCATAGAGAAACACGACATGCAGAAAAACGAAAACAAACAAACCGCATCGTTAAACACGCACAGTAAAGTTTGCCAGTGCAAACCACCGGTTTAAGCGAGTTTGTTTTTGAGCACTCAAGCAGTTTTACAAGCAAAATAGAGGCTAATAAATTCTTATCATTCTAATAATTGCAGACCTAAAGAGAACGTGTACACAAATGCTTTTTCAGTTAGTAACTCTTAAAGACTGTCAGTCTGCTAGCAGCAGCAGAAGCCGCTAACGTTAACTGTCTGGTAAGACTCATCTGTTCTCAAAGCAAAGTGTCAAACGGCTGAGATCCTGCTTAATTTGCAATAAGAGCTCAAGCGACTTTGGCAAAGTATGAACAACTACTGAAAACAAACTATTACTTACTTGTAAACTACGTATTTGTTAGAAATAATACTTGTTTGCTTACCTTCCACTCGACCTCAAACTGACTCGAGCTAACGTTAGTGGACGACGACGGACATTATTTCCTTCTTCCGGGTTTGTGCTGGAGTGAAAAGAAAACAAAACAAAAGTCCCCTTTCTGTCGTCTAAAATTTAATTTCTAAAATTTGGATAAATATCATCCGCCTTTCTTTGATTAATTGACCTACTGAAAACAATTATAATTTATTCATCTATACATTTTTACACAAAAAACACATTTGTTACAAAAACAAAGCCTGCACACTGATATATTCTTCAGATGCACAGTGAAATGTAAAACAAGTACCAATTTTGTGAAAACAACAAGAACAACAATAATAAAACTGCTGTTTATATGGTCAAATAATAAAAGCAAAGGAAAATGAAGGGACTGATTTTTTTTTTTTTAAACAAGGGACACCAGGCTCGTTGTCACACTAAATATTTCTTTCTAAAATGTGTTATTATACGTTCTTCACAAAAACATAAGGGGGAAAATTTTACAAAAACATTTTTAGGCTGTATTAGCTACATTTAAACAGAGAAATAAATAGGACAATAAACACTGCATTAAACAGTGACAATAATTATGAACCATAAATCACTAAAAACAGTGCATGCAAAAATAAATAAAAAATGTATTATTATAATTCATAGAAATGTATAATGTTATAAAACACATGTACACGTGTAACAACTTGCCACAACCTGACACTGAAAAAGCACTAATGTCGCCATATATTTTTCCTGGGTTCACTTAGTTATTTGTCCAAAAAATACTTGAATTTTGGTTTCAAACTCAGAATTCACATATTCTGTTTTAGGGGTGTTGTATGAATAACTTAGTATTTGAGAGAAGAAGAAAAAAACACTGCTGTGGGAAGATCTGTGACAGCTTTTTACTTTTATCACCCGAGGGCGCTGTTTTACAAAGAAGTTGGGAGTCTACATCATCATCCAAACCACAACATGCTGTGAGCAGTGGTGACCACGAGTGACCAGATTCAACACACACCCGGATAGGTGGAGTATAGGGCAGCAGAACTTTACACTCTCTGGAAAAAGGTACAGAGGTTGGGCGGTACCCTTTCAAAAGGTACATTTAAAGAGTACAATAGTATTGCCCTGAAGGTAAATATTAATATCTAAGGTGTACATTTCAGTACATAAGTATGTACACATCGGTAACACTTCAGTAAATGATATGTGTATCAGTATTCAAATGTTAGTACATTTTAATAGGGTAGCTGCCACAGTGACAAATGTTGTAAAAGTGTACCAGTATGCCAAATCACATTTACTTTAAAATATTTCATTACAGGCCATTGAATTATTAGAAACATAATAATTAAAAATATATATATTTTCAATCATTTATATAATGTATTTAACACAATTATCACCTGACTCTTATTGTCCTCTGATTGCATATAAAACAGTGTCCACATAGAAGGGTTCAATCATTCATATGCTACAAATGGATAAAAATAAAATATTTTAATGATGAAAAAAGTTTGTTTTATCAAAAGTAACACTTAACAATATCTCCTATCAAAGCAAGGTTGTTTTTTAATGACACGTGTGTTTCATAAGATTTTAAAGTTGTGTCCCCACTTTTTGTAAACACTGTCAGACATTGATAGTTAAAATAACTACAAATTCAGGTTTTTTTCAGGTCAGATCTGTCATCTCCATCATCTCTGTCAGTTAGATATTTTGATAATATATATATATATATATATATATATATATATATATTTTATTTGTTGTGGAACTGTTGGTCACATGTGAAAGTGCAATCTGTTTCCTATGTGAGAATGTATTTTAAAATGTTAAACACATCTCAACTGCTGTAAAAGATGAAGTTGAAATTATATTACACAGTCCAAGGTAAAAAGCATATTTTGTTTCAAAAAGATAAAAGTTGAGCATAGCTTAGTACCTAAAAGGTACAATATAATTCCACTTATACTGTGGTTGCCACACCTGAAGATGTGATATCGATGTGATGTAAGATGTCAGATGACATATTTCAAGGTAGTGAGTGTTTGTGTGTTTGTTTGTGTGTGTGTGTGAAAGAGAGAGAGAGAGAGCTTTTGTGAATTACATCTGAGTTTGTGGATCTCTCAGATGTGTTCAGCTAAAACAGTGAAACATTAAGGTCTTCACCCAGCTGGAGGTGTCACCTTGCTTGAGAGAAGGCAAGTTGTTTTTGAGTTTATTTTCTGAATAAAGTCATCAGAGTAACGTTTAGTGCCAAAGCATGGTTTTTATTATATTGATAATTATATTTATTTGTTTGGCCAGTATCATTGTGGACTGTTGTAAGACCTTTGAAATAATAGAAATCATTTGGCAAAGTGATGTAACGCGGTCAAAGAGCTGTCTGCCAGATTCAAGCATTCAACGCCCCGTAGCATAAATTTAATTATTAGATGCATGCTTCTTATTATGCTGATGAGAGAAACTTGCTTTTAGCAAATGTAACATGTCAAGAAAGTTGTGCAAATGAAGATGATCCTTAAATAATGAGGATTTGAAACAGCAAGGTTTCAAATCTGTTTCAAGGGGGAACCTGGGTCCTTTACTATAAAACCCATTTTATCTATCCATGTTAAATGACAACCTACATAGGAACTGCATGGGAGAATTAAAAAATCATCTTTCAGTGCACAAAGAACACAAATACGTAAACAGACGAGAAGATGTGTTTTGGGGGATTCTGACTTAAAGGGTTAGTTCTCTTAGTTGAGCTGTCTCTTCTACAACCCTGCTGTTTGTCTGCTAAACGCTAAATAAGCTCCCTTGAAATTCTTGGCCAGAAGCATGACATTCCTTTGCTGTTCTGCATTACAAAGCCAAAACTGTAAAAATGCAACAGCAGAGGTGTGTCCAAATTCAACTATTTATGCACTATTCTATCCTATGCATGTTCACGATGAAAATTTAGGGGGGAATTCACATTCTTGGATGATGCCCTTAATTAAGCTGAGCACATGAATCAGACTAGCTGTAGGTATGTACACACAAAGAGAAAAAAAAAGAGAAGTGAGTGACTTGAGAAAGTGGGCGAGACAAACTGGAAGTCCCGCTCTTTTTAGAAGGCGTGGCTTAACCTCTTTTACGAAATGTTACCACGTTTCTGTCTTCTGTCTCCCTCTTTCGCTCCATCTCTCTGTTTCAGATTATATACTCAAGAACCATCTAGGAGTATCAAACCATATTTTTTTCTCTTTTTATTTATGCTGCGAGACCTTTTTGTTCACTACACTGAAGATTGTTAATTAAAGTATCAAAAGGTAAGAAAACTACATTGTATCTCAAATATTCCCTCAACTGTATGTCAGTACAAAAAACATAGTTAAGTTGCCTAATGGTTTCTTTATATAGAGTCACTAGTTAATAATTAATATGTTTCTCAATTAATTGTTAGCACCATTCATGAGGTCTTCTCTGAAAGAGTAAGGAGAAAGACCACGTGCCACAAGACATCTAGCTGAAAGCAGAAATAATTCATGACAGAAACAGCTCAGAGAACAATCAGACAATTGACTGTAGGATCTGTTTCCCCTACACTGTCTCTGTTTTAATCATTGTAGAATTATTGTATATTTCTCACACCGTATTGTAATAGCTGCTGTTATACAGACTAACATCTGCATATACAGTAAATCTAGATCTTAGAATTAACTTCAACTAGAATATCCCGTTTTTTACCGTGGTACCTGGTTGATTATGAATTGATTTATTCATTATAAAGCATTTTCTCACTCTTATACTCAAATACTCACACACACGTCATATTCACACAATGTACACGAGACGTAGACAGGATGTGGGGTGAATAGAGATAGAAGCAATGGAATAAGACGGAATATTATACAATCTACCACATTTCCAAATGCAGTGGTTTAATTTGTCACATACATTCAAATCTTTAAAAGCCACTTAACTGGTTTAAAATGCGTGGGATTTCAGTTCCACTTTGACATAAAGGTGTTTGACGTGACAGTATGTGATGGTATGATAGCTTTATAACCGGTTGTATCGTTTCAGTGAATTTTCCGTCAGAGGCATTCCTTGAAGGGTCTGTTCTCGTAAGATATCACAGAGTTTATCTTGAATTGGATCACTGATTTTGTTCAACTGAATTTCTCTGAATTTGTCATTGGTAAGTCACCAGAAAATAACAATAGATTATGTTTCCTCCAATATAATAAGGCCATCAGACTTACATTTAGTGTAACATTTAGTGTTTTAAGTCCAGTGTAAAGCTTTGTTTTACCCACAAGGCATTGTAACAATAGCTTTCTGTGAGTGAGAGCCACATGTGCCATACAGTACATGCAAGTTCCTGTCAAGATGCTAGTCTTTGTGTGAGAACATCCTGTTTGATGATGATAAACACACAAGATTTTTAATATAAATCTTTTTATTATGGCTAAAAGTAAACATTTGTGACAAAATGGCCACGTGTCTGCAAACACTGGCATAATTCCCTGAGTGTGTGTGTGTGTGTGTGTGTGTGTGTGTAAAGTACTGTGTTTCATACTTTGCCTTTGTTTTCTTTATTACTCATTTAAAAGTGTACTTTTACTCTCCTTAAATGGATTTGTTATGGTTTTGCTACGTGGTATATAGTCTCTATGAAGATTTATGGTCTTTAATACAGCAGCTGTATTTACTAATTCTGCATTATTTATGTTTTTAAAACCACAATATAAGTATCAACACGACGTCAAATCAAGCATCACTAAACATTACATACATGTACGGTTTTCATTAGTCTATTGACGTAAGAATCACTGTGAATATGCTTATTTTCTCTAATGCATTATTGTATGCCGTAAGTTTAAAATGAAACATTTTAAAACAAAAACAAATATTGAACAAAAGTCAATAAAGAATAAAGTCAACTTTACTGAGTGTCATAATACTTTAATAAGTATGATTTCAATCCCCACCAAACCCATGCTTACTGTAAGTTTGGCCAGTCAAATATTTAACACCTGACATGGTGCATGATTTTATTTAGTCAGGTATTTTGCTCAAGGTTTTATTGCAAGTTGCCTGTTATATAATAAAGATTAATGGCAGACAGATTTGAACTTTTCAACAAATAGGGAGGTTCTTACGAAAAATGTAAAATAAATTCATAAATAAACAAGGGGTGGCCTTACGTAATATAAGCCTAGACTAAAAAAGAAAAAGAAAATCTTTTTTAGTTTAATTTTAAACAGTCTCTTAACAGACAATGTAGAAGAGAACTAATAGCTTAAAAGCTCAATCTATTTATTATTATGCAATTTAAGATTAAAATAATTTCTCACACTTTCTTTAGACAAGCATGGATTAATTAATCAGGATATTAAACATGAAAAAACAAACAAAAAAATGTTACCAAGAAAATATTTTAAGATTTTACTTCGACTCAATATGGCTTGAGTCTTGACAAGAGTAGACTTAAACAATTTGAAGCTGTGACAAACGATTGTCTAATATTAATAATAAAAAATCAGCATTTTTCTTAACCTGGTGTCTATAGGTGTTTTTCCAGGGCTTGCAGTTAACCTTAAAAAAAGCTCTGATCTTCTAATCCTATTACTTACCACAACACACAAACACACACATCTACCCACAATCCCCTGCCTTCTCCCAAATTCTTTACAACCCCTTACCCAACTTTATACCTCATTAAACAATTTCCTAAATTGTTAAACATTTCCAATGTTACCATTATTCAGCGCTTCAATGGCTGAATGTTCTTTTTTTACCAAGTATAATTTGTATTAATTTAGAAACATACGTCATATATATAAAAAATAAAATAAAAAATAAAACAATTTTAACGTATATGAGGATGTTAAGATCTCTAAACATAGACACATGGCCACTCCTCCACACAAGAGTTAATCTCCTCCCTCTCTCAGGAAAACAGGTGAGCTCTGAATGTGTTCTCACACAAGCTGCACAGCTTCACTAAGGAAACACAGAAACAAACGAATGAATGAGGGCTCTCTGACCTCAGGATACCACGTAGCTACACTTAAAGGCTTTTGAATTTCACAAGGTTTCTTTTCTTCCTACAGTGGTGAGTACTTTCTCAACATCCACTTCCTGCCGGGATACAAGCGTGCGTTTGAATAAGGGTGTGTAGGAAGGTTCTTTCTGTTTCAATACAGATAAAGTCTTGCATCAGAAAGGTCACATGGCTAAGACTTGACTCACAGGATTAACTTCCTTTTTTTTACAGTTAAAATAAGATGTTTTATTCACTTCATGCTTTATTTAACGTCAGTTTTCATTTTGGTCATAAGGTGTTTGTTAGACAAAAAACCTTCATTAACCTCTTTTCTAAGGACATATTGGACATTAGGGATGATGGAACGCTGTTAAAGTACACTTCAGTTAAATTGTATATCTTGTCAAGCACATAATAGATTACACAAAGTATTATGGTGGTCTTAAATATTAATAAATTTGTGGCTCTAAAGGTAAATACATTTAGGATATTTTATATTTACTGACTTATTTTGTTAGTATCTTGACCTAAAGACTGAGGCTCTGTGCTTGCCAAGCTTTTAGTAAGAGTTGAAGTATTCAGGGAATTCTGCGTCAAAACCCCAAATAAAGCATGAATGCAGAGAAGCTGAATAAACACAGACATTTTCCTTAATAAGGCTACTGCCAGTATCCCGATCAAGAGATTAAGACTTAAGTATTTCCTGACCTACAAGAACTGGCACATTTTTCACAATACGTACTTCGATATGCAATTTTAAGAAATCTTGCATCAGCCAGGCTTTTTGTACTAAAAGACGCCTATACGATATATAAACAATTCTTTTTTATTTATAATCATAACATAAGGCTCATGGTGTGTTCACTTAAGTTTTTGAAATTGTAAAAACAAAACAAAAAATTATATATATATTAGGGCTGTCAAACGATAAATTTTTTTAATCGCAATTAATCACAGAAGCTTCATAGTTAACTGCAATTAACCGAGGTTTGGATTGCACATGTAAAATTCTGTTATTTTACCAGAGTTTTCAATGGGAATCAAAAGAACACATAAAATTTCCTTTTTGACCTTTTTTTATAAAAAAAAAAAAGTGCAATGTAGACCAACTTCCAAATATTAGGAGGAATAAAGTAACGCAGTGCTTACTTTGAGAGATTACATTTATCAGGCCACTCTCTTAAGCTACTTCAAAACAGTAACAGTAACATGATTAGCAAAACAACCCTAGCTGGAAATAACAGCAATCAAGTGATATGTAACACTGGTAGGAAATTTCTAACTCGCTTATGACAAACAGTCTAAAACATTGACGGCCACAGCGGGATATTTTTAACATTTTCTAGTCTTAAATGAAGAATGTCATCCTTGTAATTAACCTGTGCTGCACATGGATGAAAAAAAAAGTCAAATGACAGTAAGATGAAATGAAAAATATTGAATGATTGGACATTAGAGTTCTAAGTTATCTCTCGTATTGCTTTTCTTTAGCCCAATTGCTACCAGTCATCTACCGCTCATCACCAGTCTGGTGACATTAGCAGTGGACAGTGCTGCTCTCTTTTTTTGCAAGATGTGACCAGAGAGAGAAAACAGTCTTTCACACGGTACCGTTGTTGCAGGTGTAGCCAGATATTTTTGTGCTAGAGGTGCCAAGGTTGGGTAGGCCCTTGCGTGTCCAGACCACCATTCCAATGGACAGTCATCGATGGAGATGCTGGGCTCACCTCTGTACCGATCCACAGACGTGTCAGATGCTGGGTCTTCTTCGTCATCTGAATCTGATGCAGCAGCTAACAGAAAGTGCATCTTCTTTTTAGGTGGACCTGGTTCAGGTTCTCTACGAGGCTCAGGTTGCTGGGCACTCTCCTCTTTAATCAACTTCCAGACTTCCTCCCTTTCAGATCTGGGAAGGCATTTAAGATCCTTAAATCTGGGGTCAAGCGCTGTTGCCACTTTCAACCACTGGAGATTGGTGCTTTGTTTTCGCTTTGATAGGTCAGATGTGAAGGCCGCTTTAAACCGGAGCACATAACCTGGATCATCGTCAGAACCAGTCATCAACCGGAACAAATGACACAGTGCAGGCAGGACCACGGAGCAGGATATGTACTGTTCTCCTCCCAAAAGCTCAGTCACATACCTGCCAAGAAACATAAAGTGCAATCAATTACCAGTTATAAAAAAAAGGAAAAAAAAAAGAATGAAGTTAAGCTCCAGTGAAATAAAATTCTAAAAACTCAATTTTTAGAGCATGTGTGTAGGCCTTCCTCCTCTTCATCTTACAGTGCTTTTCATATTAATTTAACCAATGTTTAAAGCTACAAAAGCAGCAGCATCTAACTAAATGATTAAAGAGAAACTAATAAATCAGTCACATTTTAGTTTCAACAAAACAAATTCAAAATATTTACCTGCATGGTTCAAGGACTGTTTCAAGCTTTTCGATCTTCTCCAGTTCTGAATTAGTCAGCATGGCTGGTGTGCCTCTTTGTTGATGGAGTTGAAGTGTAGCCTTGACAACGTCCTTGTTTCTCAGAAGCCGGGTGATCATGCTGAGAGTGGAGTTCCACCTGGTGGAAACATCTTGGACGAGGGGCTCCTGTGGCTGTCCCATCTCCTCTTGTTGTGCTCGCAATTCAGCTGCATTTGCTGGACTATGATTAAAATGTCCAACCAATTTGCGGCATTTTGCCAAGATATCCTCAAGACCACTGTCACGGAGTGACAATGCGATCGATCTCTGTAAACTGTGCGCAACGCACGGCATGTGCTTGTATGGCAGGAGTCTTGCTGCTGCTGTCATATTACGGGCACTATTGGTGCCAATTGTTGTCACCTTCCCCGCAATTTCCCACTGCTCTGCAACTTCAGAAAATTGTTCGGCACATGTTTCTGCAAAGTGCCGTTTTTCTGAGTGTTTAACCGCTAAAGCAAACGAATGCAACTTCCAGTCAGCGTCTATGTGGTGTGCAGTAACTCCAAGATAATTCTGGTTACTTACTGACGTCCAATGATCCCCGGTTAATGCCACAGCATTTGCATTTCGCAGGAGATTTATTTTAGATTGTTTCTCAGCTTCATAAAGCTCCTCTATGCGAGCAACAATTGTTCCCCGCGATGGTAACGTGTAAGCTGGGTCAGAACTTGCCAACCTGATTACATCCCTGAGACCCGAATCTTCAACAATGTTGACTGGTCTGCAATCAGTTGCCACCCATCTGGCGATCGCTGTGGTTAACTTCTTTTCATCCAAGGGTCTGCTGCGACGCCCGCACTCAGGAATAACGTTAGTTCTTTGGCGGGGAGGCGTCACGTGAAACACCGGGGTGTTTCGCCTGGAGATGGTAACTTAGATTTGAAATGCTCCGATGGTAACTGAACAAATCCTGCATTGTACCTTAATGTTGTCAACGAAACCGTCTGATTTTTTTTTTTTTAAGTTAAATGGGCCGTTTAAAAATCCGGTCATATTTTTTCTATCCATCACCTTTTACCGCTTCACAAACCAAAGAGGCTGACTACGGGGTAGTCAAAGGGACAAAACGACTTACCTGAAATGCGATTAAAAAAAAAAAAACGCGTTATGGATTGTTTTTAACTATTCGCGATTAATGCATTAACGCTGACAGCCCTAAAATGTATACATTAATATCATAAATAGTTTCTTAGTATGTATTGTTTAGTATATTCGCACAGAGATTTGCATGTTTAAATTAGCAAATGTGTATTTGGGTTTTAAAAGGCTGTTAAAATGAACATGTATGCCACATAAACAGTGCAAAGTTTAAAGAGGGACAAATGCATTTAAAAGCATGAGTGATTCTGCATAAATTATTATTGTATCCAAGGTTCTTGCGTTGCCTTTGCATTGCATCAGTGCATACGCTCCTTGGGAATCGAACCCATAAACCTGCTGTTGCGAATACCATACACTTTTATTCGATCTATGTGTTATTGGCTGCTATTTTTCAGGTTTGTTATTACAATCACCTTCCAGAAAATAGCAAAGAAATGGATTCAAAATTGGCAGCATTAATGTCTCCACATTTCCAGTTCTCTCACACGTTGCTCATTAGAAATGGCAGAGCTTCATTGCCCTCATCAATACGAGCCTGATATTCTCGCATGAATGCGTTATATCTATAACCGTTGTCTCCCTTGTTGCAAACGGCCGTCCTTCCTGTGTGTGACAAGGTCGCCTCACATCTGCCAACTTAAGAATTCTCCTCACATTCTCGCTAATCCTTAGCATTTGAGCTGGCAATACAAACAAATTTAACTCCGCCTGTAAGACAGGCTTTTGTAATACCCAGCGGAGTGTTTAGTATTCTAGCCATCATCCATCACTGCATCCCTATTCCCTACGCTGTCCTTTCTGTACAATACTGTAAGGAAGCGGGAAAGACTAGCATGCTAACCATACCATGAACAGAGAAAAATAAGTTGGCCTTTTCTTTTCCTGATGCTGATTCGGGATGCTTGGAAAGCTATTATCTCCTGTTAAGCTGCATGGGACGCCTGCGAACCATCGTGATGGTGATAAGAGGAGCGTGAGATGGGTCCTATGTGTGCTCTGGCAGTAAGTAGCTATTAGGGCGATGACATTTTAGTGGGGTCTTATTGACCGTGACATGCACATGGATGAGTTTGGCTAATGGGTGTCAGGCCCACGTTTTGGCACCCCACACCCAGAGGGCTGTCTAACAAAAATAATAGCCCATAATAGCCTGCTAAATCATCTCATTTTCCATCACTCTTTATTTTCAGCTCGGGATGTAACTCATATTTGGATTGGAAAGTACATCAGAAAAAAACGATGCTCCAGGTGCCCTCAACAGAGTCTGAATGTTTCTCTCGAGTCGTCAGTGCGTGATGTTGGCAGGATTTAAGGGTTGTGGACGATTCAGATTGAATTGAGAGTGGCATCTAAATTCCAATGCAATTCATAAGGTTAAATTGAATTTGAATTGAGGTACTAAACAGGATACAGAATTGCATTTCAAATTTGAATGTAAAGTAGATTTTAATAGATTTTAATTTAACTGAAACACTTGGCAAAGCCTTGTACCTTTAAAGGGTTACTCCACCCCAACACTAAACTGTTAGCACTCATGTCGTTCCAAACCCATTAAAGCTTTGTCCATTCTTGGAACAGTGCCGAATTGTTGAATAAAGTAATTATTTTTGTATTCTTGCATATAGTAAGTATTCTTGTCGCTTCATAACGTTACGCTTGAACCACTGATGGCAGGTGAAGTATTTAGAAGATGTCTTTTATACTTTGGGACAGTCACAAGCCTCCTGGTTTTCATCCAAAATATCTTATGATGTATTTTGAAGACGAACAAATCTTTTACGGGTTTGGAATGACATGTGAATAATGACAAAATTGTAATTTTGACATGGAGAATCCCTTTAAAAAATTGTTTAATTTAAAAGTATCCATTATTAAAATGTGGAGTTTAAATTATCCAACTTTTTTCCTGAAAGCAGAAGTCTCATTCGCACTTAAAAAAAATGACGGAATTGAATGGTAAAAGACTAGTAAGAATGCTACAGGAAAAAAAACTGTTAAATGATTATCAGTAAGTACCCCCACTATATCCTTTGAAAACTGTACTGCACATTACATGTAATTTTACAATTGTATGCCATTTTTCTAAGTGAAAAATAACATATTATTTTAAATTAATAACCATAAATTGACATACCCTGCATTACGTTTCAAATTTGATGGATTTTTTTTTTTTTTGTTCAATATGTTTTTTCTCATCAAATTTGTACATTATACAGTAGTTTTATGTTACATCTAATGTTTTCTGTTTCATGTGTGTAACCATAATGGTTTTAAGTGTTTGTGTGGATGACGTTAATGTTTAAAATGTTTAAAAGCTGCTTGTGATGAGCTTTGGTTCATCATGTAATTTTCTCATCACCACCTGCTTTCAGTGGTTAGCAGTGTATTACAAAAGTATAAAACAGAGTTCAGTATAGGTTGGTATAATCAAATTTGACCACTTAATGGAGTTTAGATTTAACTGTAAAATCTAAAATCTTTATCTTAAAAAAATCTTGTCCTTGCTATGTTTCTGGGCCTGGAAACATTGCAATTGTGTTGCTGTCTAAAGCGTTGTCAGAGAGCTCTCGAATTCTATCAAAAATATCTTTGTGTTCCAAAGATGAACAAAGGTTTTGACAACATGGGGTTAAGATTAATGAGAGTAATGACAGACAGATTTTTCATTTTTGGGTGAACTATCTCTTTAATACACACTTATGTAGACTAGGGTGGAGGAACACTTCCTTTCCCAGAAAGCAGTACCTGTGTTGAATTTCTTTGAATTGCAGTTCAGTAAAATTACTCTCCGTCATTCCAATTCAGATTCCAGCTTCCTGTCTGATTTGGCATATCCACTTCCAATCCACGCTCATGAATTAAAAGCTACCTGGACTCATGGCATGAATGTACTTGGGTGCACTTTTTAAGCGAGACAAAATATGTACCAATATGTACATATTACTGCAGGTTCTAAAAGAAATTAACACTGGATGCAGAAAAACTCTGACACCCTTTATTTCAGGTGAAGTGGCAGGTAAAATCTGCATAAAAGGAAGTTGAAATGACACGAAATGTGTCATGTAAAAGGCATGTAAAAACAGTGTTGCATAAAAAGTGCACAGAGGTGCAGATTTTTATGAGACCAGTTTGTTTAAAATGGAGTCAGTTCATAGGTTTTGATAGTTGCACAAGACTGGCAGGGGAGTCATATTGCAAAGGACGAGGCCAGAGAGATATCGCTGATAGTAAAGACTTGGGCATGGTTGCTTCTCCACCATGTGGCATCAGGAATGGGCTGCCTTGAGTAGTAGCAGTGCCATGGGCCATGGAAGTGTGAAATCGCACGGTGGTTATCCCATTACGCTTCATTTATCAACACACCGCACCATCCCTCACTTTTGACAAGTTTCTTAACCGCTGGAAAACAGTCAGGGGTGTGAGAAGGGGGAAAGATGGCTCGTTCACAGAAGGGGGCAGGGGCGAGAGGCTGCTATGCCGCATCTGGAATGGGATTCTAATAAAGCCAGGCGCTGCCATGGAAACAGGAGGAGAGCCACCCCACATCCTCCAAGCAGGGAGAGACCCCAAGGAGCATCTCTCTCTTGCGCGCCGTCTTCGAGCGTGGCAAATGGCCCAGTGCCTCCGACCCATGCAGAAGCAGGCGCCTTGCCAGCGAAAGGGGGCCAGATAAGGGTGTGTAAAATTAGCTGTGGCTTCCAGAAAAAGAGGGGGAAATGTGCAACCTAGTCCCCCATGAAAGAAATTTCACTAAGACGCCTCTATCGCATTTTTCCGCTCCGCACACCGTGACTGCCTGTCCCACAGTCGGCAGAAAAGACGAGTACAAAGGGTCGACCGTGTCTGCTGTGGGTGCAGGAAGCAGCGTGCATTATGGGATTGGGTGGCACTGGTTACAGACTCCTTTTCCCAGTTTGCTGCATTAAAAAAAGGTGGCACCTGCACCTGCCGGTATCCTTAACGGATTACTGGCCGATTCGCACGGTTAACTCGTGCACCCAGCTGCATTCGCGCAGCGCATCTTCTAAAAGAAACCCAGAGTTCTCCTCTTCTGTTTCTCTCTGCTGCCTTTCAAGTGACACCAGACTGATGAAAGTGGAAGAAAAAAGGAGACAGCGGCGGTGGAGGGGAGAGAGAAAGGAGTTGCGAAATGAAAGGATTGACTTGTTTCCCTCGAGGGGGGTTTCCCTCAGCCAGCGTGTGAAGTGATGCCCTCAGTGATTCATGGGAAATTTACACATCGAGTGTGAAATGCCCCTTGGCTCGCATTAAAGATTGGGTTTTAATATCTGACTAATACAAAGCCTTAATAAGATTCTTTTTTTCTGCCCCCTTTCCTGCTTTCCGTGGGTTTATTAGGGAATTGATGAAAGAAGCAGCTGGCAAATGTCTGGCTTCGTATTTATTCACAAATGGATTTGAAAATTGCCTGTATGCAAATGGCTTCGCAGAGCAAAGCTTAATTCCTCTTCCAAAAAAAATGCAGGAATGCATCCGTATAGCCCTCATCTGATGCAACCATTGGCGTACTTCAGAAAATAATTGTTTACCTCTCTGAAAGCCTTATTAAAGCATATTCCATATGTTTCCTTTGATGATGCCTCGGGTTTGTTCTTCAACTTGGAGGTCATTGGCCCACATGGGCCACTGTCCCTCGTTCTGTTTTACAGGTCTCGTTGTTCTAAAAACTTTATACTTTTTTAAACTTCCTGCCCTGTTTTCGTTCCTCCACGAGTGAGCGGCTCAGGAGATGGTCGGACTGACGGAGGAAGACAGTGGTTGATTAGATCTGCCTCCTGCTGAGCTTTGATAATTCATAGCGAGGGAAGCACAACAGGAAGTTTTTAATATTCAAATTCATTCTTTCAAATTCGAAAAGCAAAGACAACAGATAAAAGTCTGACTTTACTCAGAGCAACAGGACTTTTTGTAGTCCAGATGTTGCAGAAACTACGATCATCATTATTTTTTTGTGCCCCACTTACACCTTGAATTGCATTCCCCTGTTGCTCATGTAGATTTTGCCTTCCTGACTATTATTACTGTTTCTATGGGTGCTTTTGGCCCTGTGGACTTGACTCAATCACTGGTTTATGATATTTGTCTATTACTTATATATACCGGCATGATATGATGATCATATATAATACGCACTTTCTGTATTGTATTTCACACAGCTTGATGTTTATTAAAATATTCTGTTTACAAGTCAATATTACATATTAACCTTGAATTTCAGATATTTTCTTCACAATTCATATCTCTATATTCTCTTCACCAACAAGTAGGCCTATATATATATATATATATGAAGCTGACTTAACCTGACTATTATCTCCTTGGTAACCAGGTATACAAAAATCGTAGAAAAACTGACAAAATTGTTTATTGTGACTGGTGAAAAATGATATCACAACTGAGAAGCTTTTAAATTTTATGCGTTTTAGAAAACATTTAGAAATGAGTAACATAAAAATGTGTTACTCATTTTACCAATCTTATTAAATGTTTTTTGAAGAACATTTTAAAAAATCTCACACACCTTTAAGCAATCTACAGAGAAGGAAAAAAATCACGGAAAAATATATTAAAAAAACAATATTTAATGCAGGGCTTTGGACAGCTTACCATCAGTTGGTTTCTTGGAACATTGTAATAAATATTAATATGTTATAAATATATACATATTGTATATTTTAAGCTATTGTAGTGCATGGGATTTTTTTCCCCCCAAAGATTTTATTCTGGGTCAGGGACAAAAGTAAAACTACCAGAGTAAAAATTCTGGATCAAGTAATGTGGCGTGGTTTTAATGTGACCTTAACATGACAAAGAGAAAACTGGAATACCTTAGCATTTATAAATAAAAATCAGTTTGTATGACCTAAAAGTGCCTGTAGCTGAAAAAACACCAGTGTAAGGATAGCATCAGCATACTTGGTAATTCATAGTTTTCTACACATTCCATAGCAATGTTTAATCAATGACGAATCTAACATGTTTTCAGTTCACACTTGTAGGCCTACCATTGTGAAAACCTTCTGCAAATCATCACCAGATGCGCCTGCCCCACTGAGGTGAAAAACACCAGAACGTACGACGGCATTCGTGTAAGATGCGTGGTGAGAAAAATCACAAAGATGAAGTGAGTTACGATGCTGTTTAAGGCAGACGTTGGACTTTCATGATCCCTGGCATATATTTGACACGCTCAAAAGCCTCTCGCTTGTAGGGGCTCATCATTCCCCCTCACAGCGACTGTGGCATCCAGTGGTAAAGTGTAGATGAAGTGTAGGATTACACTGATGCCTTTCATCAGCACGTAACCTAACAGCAGCCGCATGAAAGGGAATACAAGGTAGAGCGCTGGCGTCTGGAGACACCGCCTGTTGGCTCCAGGTGCGTGGGACGGCTCTCTGATGTGTCCTTCCCAATAATCCTCAACGATAAACTTTGCTGAGGGCTCAGCCGACGGAGGTGGCAGCTCTGAGCCTTCCCATTTTTCCCCCCTCTTTTTTAATTGCTTTTATTACAGAGCCATTGATCGAGACTGTGTTGGCGTGGAAAAAGAAAGAGAGCGATCCTATGACGGCACTTTGTTTACCGTGAAGAGCGAGGTGTTGAGTCTTTGTAGGTGCTCTACCAGTCAGCTAATTTCCTTTTCATCAGCGTCGTGATGGCTGTTCGGTTGCTTTGACGCGGCCCGAAAAGTCAGAGCGGATGAAGACCGAGTTCCCAAATTAGTCAGAGGACCGTGTGCCTTCAGCTTCAGATCGACTAAGAGTCAGCTGTAAACAGTCGTACTGTCACGGTGTGTGTAGTGTGTGATCACCGGCTGAATCCCACTTTAATTAAATGAGGGTTAGGTGAAGGGTGTCAAAGCGCAGATGGTGTAGGTGTGGGAACTGGAAGTGTGTGTGCGCACCTTAATCGCTTCCTCTGGGAATCGAGTCGAAGTGATGGCCGCGGTCTCTGAATGACAGTTTTATTGCATTTATAATGTCTGTATACACAGCAGCGTGAGGCGAGAGTCTGTGAAAGAGAGGGAGACAAAATCGTTGCCTGTCACTCTCCAATCCCCCTTTTGCCTCCCCGTGCCTCTGGCCCCTCACTTCTGTCAATCATATTTGTGAAAAGGGCACTGGCTCTTAATACTGTGAATGACAATGATTTTTTTTAATAATAATAACCTGGATCCGCCGGAGGAGCAGGCGAGGGCATCCCTTTATATTCTGACATTTAAGATAAGCAAACTTTCTCATAACGTCAACACGGATAACAAATACCCTAGAATAGCGCACAGTTGCCCTTTAGTAGGATTTGCACGGCTAAGAGAGTTTGAAGCCATCTAATTATGGCAAGTATTAGCATCGTGCTGGTCAAACTTCCTCTCAGACTTCACTGTGAGTTAGTTTAACTAGCCGGTGAGTCATAGGTGTTCAAGGAAGCCAGTTTGTAGTCTTACTATACAAACATTATGGCAACCCATAGGAAAATGTTATTGTCATAGGTTGCTCTTGAGGGAATTTCCATTATGTTTCATGTAAGCTTGAACAGCTCTCGGGAGAAATAAAACACATAAATGAGTCGATTGTTGACATACAGAGAGAATATAGAGCTATAGAAAGAATGCGGATAGCAGCTCTTGGAATAACTGGATGAGAATTGTGAAATTCTAATTAAAATATCACTTTTGATTACAAACCTGAGTGTTATTCACTGAAAGTGAATAGCAGGTGGTTTTTCTGTTTGCTCTCTTTATAATCTCTTTGATTTGACCACTTAGGGAGGTTTATTAACAGGCATTCTGACCAATCATAAAGCTGTATCTGCCATTTCGGTCGACAAACAAATGAGACAGGAGTGTAAATTAATATCAGTGGAATTTATATATTGAAAAAGCGCGTGTATTGATGTCTTTCTGCAATTAAAGCAAGATTATCTGATGTTCGTTTATGTTAATTCCGTGTTCTAACTATAAAGAGGACCTGTACCTGTGTGTAATGAAAGCTATGCTAAAGCTAAAGTTTAAGCTTACTAAAATCAAGCTTAAAAACCTGTTGATGTAATACCAATTGTCTTTCACTTCCTTTTCCAAAACCGTTCACGAGGATTGTGAAGAAGAGTTTAAGGTATAGTAACTGCAGCTATACCTTAATTGGTGCGGAAAAAACTACAGTTTTGCCGTTCAAGAACTACAAAACCTGTTGGTGTAATACACACGGTCTTCTTTCTATTCCAGAGCTGTTCACAAGGACTGTACAGCTCTGGCCTTGGGTGAAGTGTGTTGAGACCATTTGAGAGAGAGAGAGAGAGAGAGAGAGAGACTAACAGATTAAAGTGGAACGGCCTCTTGAAGGGCTCGGATTCTTTTCACAGACAGATGGAGGAGAAAGTGAGAGAGAGGACACCTGCTGGTCCACAGCGCTGCCCCCCTCCTGCTTCTCCTTTTCTCTACCTCTTTTTCTCACTCCCGCATTAGAATTCAGCATCTCTTCTGCCTCGTCTGAGTGAGTGGGTTACTGAAGCGTGTCACAGTAAGAACCAGTGAATGATAATGAACCGAACGTGTGCGAGAGGGAGGGGAAGAGGGAGGAGATCCGAGAGGATTCCTGTAAGCTGGCTCTCTTCTTGAATCACGGATAGAGAAAGAAAGTAAGCGAGAGAGAGGACGAACGAGGTTGTCGACTGAATCACCACCACCTCCACCACTTCACCACTCCTTTCTCTTGGCTCGGGGGAGTGAGTGTGGGACGGGACGCCCCACACTGTTCCCTCTCCCCCATTCCCGTCCTCCACCAGCAGACCCACTTCTGCGAATGAATTCATTCATCTTCTTCCCTCCTTTTGTCATTTTCATGTCAACCTCCCTCCGCTTTATTATGATTATTTTATTTTCTCTCCTTCTCTCCCCTCTAGTTCTCTTTTCTGAGCTCTCCCACACATCGCTATCCCACTCGTTTGGTCACGGACAAGAAAAAGAAAATGATCGACCTACAAGCGACGAGAGCAAAGGAGGAACAACGGTACGAGGAGAGCTCTGTCCGGACGCGGAGCTCAAAGCTGCAAGAAGCCGGTCCCCTCCTGATGGATTATCCAGAGTGGAGAACTCGGAACGCCAGAGAGAAAAGAAAAGATCTGCACTGAAAACCTGAGGGGGGGGACGATTGTTCTTGTTCTTTTCTAACATTCAGATAGTTCTCAACTCGCTCTGCGTTGTTTAATTCGATCTCTTATTTCTCGCTCGCGTCTCCGAATCCCCTTCCCACCCTCTCTCGTCTCTGATTTGGGACGTTTTGGCTGCTCATTGTGAAGAATTCTTGGGACTGTGCTCTGAAAAGCACTTTTCAATCTAATTAATTCCTTTCTGAGCCGAGACTCAAAAAGACGCCTTTTTTCCCTCTTGGTCTCTCTCCTTTTGAGACCTAAATAATTGGAGCCGTGGACTCCACTGTAACCGTGCCACTGGTGCAGTGTTTGCCATAGGGAGCCATTTTACCCCCCTTCTTCCAAATCACTTTATTATCTCTGGGAGGGGTGTACAACCACCCAAGCCTAGGGCCTTAGCGATCCAGATATGCTAAAGAAAAAATTGAGAAAGAGGGACCTCCAAGGAGATGAAAGCCAAAGCAAACTCTGTCTTTGAGCCCAAATCTGAGTTCTTGATGAATCTGGCACAATGAGAGACCGTTCTGATCTTGAGACACTTGACAGTCTTGGGGATCTGCTCAGGACCTACAAAACCAGCTAGAATGGATGAACTATCATCTCCTCCCTCATTTCTTGTCTTAACTTAAGTCAAATTTGAAGGAAAAAAGCAGGTGTACCAAGATTTGGCCTTTTGCGCTCACTTCCGAGGCTCTGAAGAAACTTGCACAAGACTGGGAATCCTTTTTTGTACTATATTGTACTTTTTCCCTAGCCTTTTCTTTGCCTCCACCCCCCTCTTTCTATGTGAAGTCATTCACTGGGGCACTTTCGCTCCCCCCTTCCTCCTTTCGGTAGCTGAAAGCCGTTGATCGCTAATCCACGGCCATTTCATCAGATTCTTGTGCTGATTTCTACATTGATTGGCCGTCTACTTCAGAACCTCTCTGGCTCCCTCCTTTTGCTCTTTCACTCTCCTTCATCCACTTCTCACTCTCTCATCCCCCTCCCTCCTCTCTCTCTCTCTCTCTCTCTCTATCTCTCGCCCTGCCTCATTGTCTCTGTTTGCGGCAACAGTGCTGCTGGAAGCCAGTCCTTTTCAGTGATCGCCAGACAGAGGAAGGCAGAGGTGAGTCCCGTCAAACGCCATTGCCCACCCTGTCTCTGACATCGCTCTCTGAATGCAAATGTCCATCATTGTGTTCATTTACTTATACTCAAAGTCTGTGTTGTTGTCTGACACAAGTGTGATTTTTGTTTTTTTCTTCATTGTTTTGGAGGTGTGCGTGAATACGCTGGTGTGTGGAGGTTGGCTCCTGGCAGGTGTTTTTGGTGGTCGGATGCAGTTTTGGGCTGGTTACTAGAGTATGTGTGTGTGTCTGATTGGGATGCGTTGCCGCGCTTGTAGTGTTGCCGTGGTTGCCTTATCTCCAAGTTCAGTGTGCAAAGAGCTTTCAGGCTCCGAAACGCTCTGCAGAATGAGAGAATCACTGGCCAGTGCCTCAGCCTTATATGCCTTACGTAGTGAAGCTATATATGCACCCTTGCCTAGCCACAGGAATCACATTAATAAACACATACATATTAATATGTACTTAAAAACTTATAACTTTCAATCTCAAACACACTCTTTAAAAAACATGTATTTCACTATGGCAAATTAAGGTGTATCCCCAGGGCTGGACAGAAATAGATCCCAAGCTAAATCAGGACAAGCACCAAGACTCCATGGAAAAAAGGTGTTACGCACGAACAGGCTTCCGCGTAAAAACATAAACTGAATTAATATACCGCGTTTTAATGGGAACAAAGAGAAACAGACTGAAAACAAGCAAATGTTGGTTTAAATTGTGCAGGTTTTGTGTTTTTTACCTTATTTTACTGCCGTTTCTCTATTTGTCCCATAAAAAGCTGTTCCCTCAGTATCACCTCATCCCTAAATCGGATCACACACATATTGCACCAATACCCTCATCTCTTATTGGATGCTAATATCTGCTATTGTAAATACTTTATATACAGTGTATCGTGTGTATATGTATTTGTGTGTGTTTGTGTGTATAAATATATATATATATATATACATTACTTTTTGTTCAGTATGTATTGTTTACCGACCGTTACTGTTTTTTATTTTTACAATCACATTAAAACCTCTTTGTTCTACAGATTGCTATAAAGACCTTGGTCTAGCATTGTTGCTTTCGGGTTTTTTGGTTTCCACTGGGTTTTTTTGCGGGCTGCTTAGACGACTTAAGTTTATCTTCATTTGCTGCATGGGCTCAGATACAAAAGAATGACATGTTTCCTTATTACTCCTCACAAAATGTCAGCAAATATAGCTTAAGCTCATATAAGACAACAAGTGGAACCGTAGACGGTCGTGCAGCGTCAAAGACATCGTAAAGTGGATTTTTCACAGCTAAACAGGATTCCCTCTACATTCAGGGTTCCCCTGCCGCTTCGAGATGGAAAGTATAATGTGTCTGTGTGTGTGTTTGAGCAGAGGGAAGGGGAGGGGAGTCGGACACACATGCTGCGAGAGACGATTGACAGTAGCTAAATTGGTTCAGACACATTACGCTTGGATCTATCCTTTCTATGCAGCGGGGACGGACACCTACGGAGGCTACGATATATGTTGTCGTCTCAAAAGCAGCAGGTCTTCTGAATCCTGTCCTCTCATGTGAATGCCTGTCTGCATGAACAAAGGGGTCCAAAAGGTTGAGGGATAGTTGTACGCACCCTACGTGACACAAAATACAATCCAGCAGTAACAATAGCCAGCCGGTAGTAAAACATTTTTTATTTCTGTGTTAAAAATACCAAGAGTGGCAGAATGGAAGTGCGGAAGCGACAGGGTCTGGCAGTTTCACTGAGATGCCGGTGTCCAGAGATGGCAATTTCTTCACACCTCCGTGCTCAGATACTTAAGGTGACAACCCTGACAGCCCTGCTGTCCGTATCAGACTCTGCCAAGAGATTATCATCCGCCTCAAACAATGTCTTCGAGTCCGCTATTGTCCCTTCCACAACTCTCCAGCTGCACTCGCTTTCCTACGCTGGTTTTCCAGAGAACTCGGTGACCCTGAGGACAGGTTTCAAGATGCTGCCCAAAGTCTAGACATGTAAACTTGATTTCGAAGTACACCTGCTTAAATCTGTGTGGTTTGCAAGTAATCGCTCTTTTGTGTATATATTCGAGTGATTTTGGAGGGTAGAAATTGTTTTCTGATACTAAGTATAAACGATTTCTAAAAATCGGATTAAAATGCAATTTTAGTTCACATAGGCAATCAACCATTACGTCATTCTGTAGCCTGTTGCTGTGGGCGTCGCCCTTTGAGATGGGTGGCGTGACTTTTGCCGCCCCCCGTCCAATCGCTGTTTACACCTCCTCTGCCCAGCTGCATATTTAGGGTGTGGCACATTTTCTCTGACAATCGTCATTCTGTCTGTTTTCTCATTCAAGCTTCGAAGAAGTTAAAAATATAGTTCACCAATTTTTTTTTTTTACTCAACTCACTTGAGTCATTCCAATTCTGTACGACACAAGGAGTTAATTTTTGGTGAACTGTACCTTCAAAAATAAAATTTTTTCGAAGTAATAAAAAACGGTAATTTATTCTGATTTTACATTTACAGAATAGTTGTGGCTCCCCTCGTTATGTTTTAATTTATTTTTGTCAGACAAGCATAAAGTGACTGTGTTTTCGAGGGGGGAACCCTGCCTAGTGCATAGCAGCTGCCAGTATCATTTCGGAAAAAAAGGGGGGGAGAGTTGAGCATCCTATGTTTGAATGATGAGAGCTCTCCAGCATACAGAAGCATGGTCATACTGAGGCCCATTCACTCCCTAACATTCCCTGGCTCTTACTCATTTTCTGGGAAGAGGGGCGCACCACCCACCAGCCTCCATTTGACGCCTCCCTCCCCCGTTTTTATTTATCCTTTCTCTCATTTTGCCGGTAATGACTCTCTCCCGTCAATTAGGCTAACCCTTCGCCAATGTTCCTGAGGTGAATGAATACATGATGATGCCTCCCCTGCCGCCCCCCCCCACTCCTGGGAGGTGTGAAGAAAAAAATCAGTGCGATCTTGCAGGGGAAGGCATTTGCCAAAGATAAAGCTAATTTAATCCGATGAAATGTGACATTTGGCGGCGGACGCTCCCACTCGGCCAGAGTGCAGGTGCTGCATCAAGATTAATGAATCGCCAACAGCCCATCCATTCCCACCAAGAGAGAGAGAGAGAGAGAAACGGAGGGTGCAGGGGGTAGGGCCGATGAGAATGACTGAGATGGAGTGAAAGGGAAAAAGAAAGAAACAGAGAAAGAATCGTTGAATGCGATAGAGGACAGCGGTTGGTGGGAGGTCAGGTACTCTATGAAAGGAGGGCGTTGAGCTGCGTGCTGTGTTTTGTCACTGGGGACCTGCTGCGAGAGATTGAGAAGGCGGCTACCTTGATTAGAAGTGAGAGTTCTTGCTCCCCATCTATCGTTTTTTTTCGTCTTTCCATTCCTCCTCCTCATTCCGCGAGCCCACTGCTGTTCCGAACCGACTTTTATAAGAGGCTGCGGATTGTTTATGCGCACATATGCACGAGTATGTTTACTTGCATAGTTAACGGCGCCCACGGTTGGTGGGGAATTTCCTCGCGTGAAGCGCACAGCGCTGCCAAATGAAGCAGATTGGCACTTTCGACTCATGCCAGAGCGTAATAAATACTTACTGCCTCTCACGATTACGTCTACTCGGAATTTCATTAGAAAATCAGTTCTGTTAGCTCCAAACTATTAGCTTTCATGCCAACATTGCAATTATGAAGTGCTCGCTTGCTTTCTTATAACATTTTTTTGACTAATCATCGAAATACACATCATTTATTAAAATATTACTGTAATTATTTAGATTTTCCGTTTTGTAGATATACATTTTCTGCAAGCTTTTATTTTGGTTTCTAAAACTATATATATAGATTCACACAAAGTAACTTGGTACATGAAATTTTCCTATTTTCATGAAATGTTTCTAATCCAATTAGAATATACTAAACTAGGCACAATATGTTTTCTAATGAAAATTTCTAAAGCCTTTGGTCCCATTATGGACAGGTAGCAGGTGAGAGGGCCCTTTTTCTATTGTGTTTCGATATCACCTTGACTTTCCTGTCTCCTAACTGGGAGGGTGACAGGATGTCCTCATTAAAGGAGGAAAAGAGGGCGTTCTGCATTCACCAGGGGACTTGATTACCATATAAAGTGACAGTGTACAAAAACAAAACAGTAATATGCTGTTGGGATCTCAACTTTTGACCTTGATGAGAGATACTTTGCTGCGAACTAGCTACATATTAGTTTGATGCTGAATTATAGTTCCCAAGAGCCATCTGTATCCACCGAACCGGTAACAGTATCTTTTTCCTATGCTAATAGAGCATTTGTGCGGAAATGATAACCAGAGGAGCTACAAGACCTGCTGTTTTGCAGGAAACTGCACCTCCTCTGCAATCACCAAATGTTTTTCTCAGTGTTTCTGTGAGTTTTCTGCATATTTATCCGTATGGTCTTGAGATACTGCATTGCGTTGCGTCATAGTGACCACTAGCGTCAAATCCGGGCAAACTGTTAAGCATAAATCCATGCCGACACTAGATCTATAACACATAAGGGGTAATATACAATGAGCCAGTATAATAATAAATTAATAAATGGCATAATGGTACTGTAAATAGTAAATGGTTTAAAAAAACATTTTTATTTTTTTTTAAGTTTAAATGAGAGCCACTAAGGACTTGGAACAATGTTCCTTTACACAAATAACATCTGACTGTTGAATTCCGTGATTGGCCAATCAGAATCAATACTTCCATTGAGCCATGCATGATGAGAAATATCTCTAAATCAGATTCTCTTAAGAATACAGACCATCTTTTATATTCACCTCCCCCTCACTGACATCGGTTCGGCTTCACCAGTCATGTAGTGAAACGCTGAACCTGTGGCATCTCTATAAAAGCATTGTGACCTTTTCTTACCTGGTTACGCTGCTTGGTTTTGTACCTGGTTACTTGAAGATAATCCTCTTTGAGCAAAGCAAAACATCACTTACCCACACAGCACCGTTTTTATTTAAGAGTGATCAGATCTAGCATCTCAGACGGTCTCTACAGGAGGCAGAAATAGGCTTTTCCTCCCTTTGAGTTCTTCATTCCAATCGGCCGCTTGAATTTCTCACTTTGAATGCACCCTCTGTGGAGAGCTTTACTATGTGGGCCAGGATCTTTCCATATGATTAGTGAGCCTGATAAATGGGACTGTATAATTATGTTGTGACTATTAAGGAGTAGCGGTTAAGCCGTTCTATAAGAAGTGTGTATATAATTACATGCCGTTTTATCAATAGGGTAGTGAGCATCTCAAAAGAGCTCATGCTGAAGGCAGCTGCTCTGTAGTGCTGGGCAGCACAAAGACCAAATAGTGAGTCTTCTCTCTCTCTCTCTCTCTCTCTCTCTCTCTCTCTCTCTCTCTCTCTCTCTCGTATCTCTCTTTCATATCCCCGCTCTGCTTAATCCTGTGAAAGATCAATTTGCTATATCCTAGTGCTGCTTAGCAAGGTTATAGCAGCCTAGCAGTTTTGAGATATAGGATGCTAACGGTTGTGGATCTGATAATGCAAAGAATCAGCAGTAACACTGAGCATGTCTTGCATTTAGAATATTTTTAATATTAATGTTACTATTACCAAGTTTATTAGCAACATGAGTATTGCAATAATTTTACATTTAGTTGTAATTTATATGCTCATTTAAATTTATATATATATTTCACACCTGATCCTTGTCAAATGCATTGATAACATCCTATTCGACCATCAGTGACAAAAATATATAGAAAAGTTACATTTTTGTTGACTAACTCATTCCCTTTTAGTTCCAGCTTTACATGCTTAAATGTCACAGCAAAAAATAAATAAATAAATAAAATAATCATTTTTGTTGACTACATATTAGTAATTTTTGCTTTTTAATTTTATTCAAGGTTTTTAATAGAGCTCTTTTTCTCTTTATTTATTTTTCTGTTGTTTTTTTCTCAGAAATGCGAATTATAAAAAAAGTTGAAGTCAAATATTTATTATAATTATCTATCTATCTATCTATCTATCTATCTATCTATCTATCTATCTATCTATCTGTCTGTCTATCTGTCTGTCTGTCTGTCTGTCTGTCTGT